>CM060316.1:77238352-77243352 GCA_030674155.1 Stramonita haemastoma | reverse complement strand
AAGATATTTTTTTCTCCCCAAACTTGTTACCTGCTACTTTCAACAAGTTTTCTTTGCTGATTATAGAGACACCCAAAAAACTTCTATACTGGAGAAGGTGTACCCCCCAAAACCCCCCCCCAGAATAAAATCTTCGGCTATTTTGAGTCAACCGACCAGCGCAGCCCGGAATGGAATTCCTTACCATCAATCTTTTACGAACATGGATAGTGTATTCCATCTTCATTAATAAAAGGTTTGATCTGAATCATTCGTGACCTGACGCAAGAAAAGCTGTTCTGGATGACCTTGGTGGTGAACAGACCAAACAAACTCTCTTTATAGAACCTAATACCCTATAATAGAATTATGCATGACACTGAAAACATTTTAAAATGACGTCTCTCAAATGTAGAGGACAAAAAAACCCATAATAGAACAAATGACTGTTTTTTTCTCTCCTGAATTGTGTGTGTGGTTAGTGGAATTAATACCATCATCTTTCACGACCAGGGAGTAAAGAGTGCTTTTTGGCCAGACTAAATGGGTTGTGTCTAGACAGAAGCACTAGACTCTGGAGCAAACAGAACTAGTGTCTTCAGCAATCGCTCTTTGATAGTTTCTATGCTTGTCAACAAGATTGATGGTTTCTGCTGTTGTACTAACAGATGGGATAGTTTCTGCTGCTTGTACCAACAAGGTGTGATGGTTTCTGCTGCTTGTACCAACAAGGTGTGATGTTTCTGCTGCTTGTACCAACAAGATGTGATGTTTCTGCTGCTTGTACTAACAAGATAGGTGGTTTCTGCTGCTTGTACCAACAAGATGGGATAGTTTCTGCTGCTTGTACCAACAAGATGGGATAGTTTCTGCTGCTTGTAGCCTACCAACAAGATGGGATAGTTCTGCTGCTTGTACCAACAAGATGGGATAGTTCTGCTGCTTGTAGCCTCAACAAGATGGGATAGTTCTGCTGCTTGTACCTCCCAACAAGATGGGATAGTTTCTGCTGGTTGTAGCCTACCAACAAGATGGGATAGTTTCTGCTGGTTGTAGCCTACCAACAAGATGGGATAGTTTCTGCTGGTTGTAGCCTACCAACAAGATGGGATAGTTTCTGCTGGTTGTACCAACAAGATGGGATAATTCTACTGCTTGTATCAACAAAATGTGACAGTTTCTACTGCTTCTACGAAGAGGCTGCTTGTACCAACAAGATGGGATAGTTTCTGCTGCTTGTACCAACAAGATGGGATAGTTTCTGCTGCTTGTACCAACAAGATGGGATAGTTTCTGCTGCTTGTACCAACAGGCAGTGAATTAAGTACCGTCATTTGCCATCAGAGACATAGAACTGTACTTTTCAGGACTAATCATGTTGCTACACGTTGTGAACCAGTACTGCAGTAATGACAGCAATACACTTAGTGTCTTGATCAAATTCGATTTGTATGCTTAACAGGATTCAGCGCTTTATAAATTCCATACATTATTATTATTATTATTATTATTATTATTATTATTATTATTATTATTATTATTATTATTATTATTATTATTATTATTATTATTATTAACTTTTTTCTTCCACCATCTGTATAGCCGAGACATAGCAGGCTATGCTCTGCCAAAAAAACCCACCTACGAAATAAAACAGAGCATTAGTTTTTTGTAGTTATAACAACACAGTAATACATTACATTTGGAACAAGATAGCACGTGCTATTCTTAGCTGTATTTAAGCAAACCCAAACGATTCTTCAAAAAGCCAGTGCATTATCGTGGCTTTGTCTTTGTCTGAAGAGGGCAACACTGCTGGCCTGAAGTTAAAATGCTAAAAAGACCAAAATGTGTGTATGCAATTTTTGTAAATTTTGTCATCCGTTCCCAACCATGCGCGCGGGCATGTGTGTGTGTGTGTGTGTGTGTGTGTGTGTGTGTGTGTGTGTGTGTGTGTGTGTGTGTGTGTGTGTGTGTGTGTGTGTGTGTGTGTGTGTGTGTGTGTGTGAGAGAGAGAGAGAGAGAGAGAGAAGAGAGAGAGAGAGGAGAGAGAGGAGAGAGAGAGAGAGAGAGTGGAGTAAGAGTGAGTAAGGTAGATGTAAGTGTGTATAGATGTGTAATGTATGTATGTATGTATGTATGTATGTATGTATGTATGTATGTATGTATGTATGTATGTATGTATGTATGTATGATGTATGTATGTATGTATGTATGTATGTATGTATGTATGTATATATGCATGACTGCATGACTGCATGACTGCATGCATGCATGCATGCATGCATGCATGTATGTATGTGTATGTATGTATGTATGTATGTATGTATGTATATGTATGTATGTATGTATGTATGTATGTATGTATGTATGTATGTATGTATGTATGTATGTATGTATGTATGTATGTATGTATGTGATGTATGTATGTATGTATATATGTATGTATGCGTAATTGCAGATCCAATTAGTCTGTTGATTCCTGCATGAAATGCTTATTGTGAAAACATGGTCATCTTTTTCACTACGTATTGTTCTTGTTCTAAAGCTCAAGAAAACATGTATGTACTGGAAATGCCTTTGTACTTTCTTCTTTCCTGTTCGCATATCTTTTTGTTTATACTTTTCCTTCCCTCTCTCCTCTCTCTCCTCCTCTCTCTCTCTCTCTCTCTCTCTCTCTCTCTCTCTCTCTCTCTCTCTCTCTCTCTCTCTCTCTCTCTCTCTCTCTCTCTCTCTCTCTCTCTCCTCTCTCTCTCTCTCTCTCTCTCTCTCTCTCTCTCTCTCTCTCTCTCTCTCTTTGTTGCCTGCTTTTGTTAACAGAACATCATTCTTCTTGCCCTTTTCTTTTTCTAAAGCACGATTGTCATTTTTTCTGAAATTAATAATTGAGCAACATTTTTGCTAGTCTATTTTTTGGGCATGCAGGAAGTGTAATTCAGCCTCTGATCTTTTATGGCAGCATGTATCTTTTTCTTGTCTCTAGTTTGCATCATCAATAATTGTCATGATTTCAGGCATCTTTTCTTCTTTTGCTTTTTATATTTTTTGCTTTGGTTTTCGCATTTTCATTGTTATATTGTTTATTTGTTTTCCTTCATTATTTGTTGGATTGTTTTTTGCCATTGGTATACAGAAACATGACGTTTGAAAGAGCTATGCCGGATGTATTGTTCTTGTTTACGTTCAGCCATGGTTTTTCCATGTTTTTTGTTCTCCCGGTTTTTTTTAAAAGTCTATTTCTTTGATTTTGTTTGAGCTAAGGCAGGAACATAAACCAGTACACGAATCATCATGCGTGCACGTTAAATCCTGTTCCACTTTTCGTAAGAGTAGGCCATCATGTGCCGGTGAGAACATATGACACTTACAAAACTGCATACACACGGGGACTGGATGTAAAAAAGCACATGATTGCTTATCCCATTATCCTCGATATTAAAGAACAAAATAACATAAAAATAAAAATGTAGAGGCTAACAGAAAATGACTTACCCCTAAGAGTACTTAGCATATGTAAGAAACTAGCCTAAAATGCAAACAAAGACATCTATACATCTACAAAGCTGATTTCATTTACCAGAACATCGGACATCTTCTTAGAAGTAAACCTTTCATTCTTAATTGGTTCTCAGAAAATTACCAGAACATTGTCTTTAAATGGTATTCGAACAATATTGCCATCTGTTTTCATTGACACAGTATTAATTCCGTGGAGTTTTCCTTTCCATCTTTTTCCTTTGGGAAGTTAATTAATTACCTATCCTCGAAGTCGGAATGCAGCTTCCTTAATGGCGGGTAAAAACGGTAACAAACGCAACATCTCACCATGGGTAAACATCAGAGCTCTATCCAAGGAACGAGAAAAACAGCTAGCAAATTAGTTGGTTAGCTGGACATCTAGTAAGTCAATCAGTTAGACATTTCCCATACCAGCGTGTTGAGGTACATGAGTGTGACACAGACATGCCGACAGTTCATCGGGGAAGGTGTACTGTCCTGACAGAAATCAGCAACTGTGGACACTATGGGAAGATACACCTCCACTTTCAAATGTCCCTTTTTCAACATCAGGCCAGACGGGTGCTATAAGCCGAGTGGTTAAGACCGTTCGACTTCAATCCCATGGGTCCATGAAGTTGTGGGTTCGAATCTCGGCAGTCTGGTGAATTAAGGGTGGGGAATGTTACGGTCAACACTAAGTGCAGACCTGCCAGTGCTTTCATTCCCTTCGTGTATATACACATGCAGAAGATCAAAATATGCAAGTTGAAGCTGTCGTAAATCATGACAAAGTTCGGTGGGTTACGGAGATAGGAACATACCTAGCATATATCCTCGAAGTCGGAATGCAGCTGCCTTCATGATGAGCAGAAAAGGTTGCATACGCCAACTCTCACCATTGCTAAACCTCGGAGCTCTAGCCGAGGAACGGAAAATAAAATCTCATGCCTTTAAACTCAAAGATGCAGATCTTCTCTACCTCTCCTTCTTTCTCTCTCTGGCACAGACGGATGGACACAGCTTACGTCCGTAGTACCTGATAAATAGTTCATCAACTTTTATGGAAGTTCAGGACATCTAGCTTTTGAAATTGTCCCACTTAGTCCTCAGAGAGCGGAGTCTTCTTCACAGCACTGGTGGTTTACAGAGAAAAGCCAGCGGTAACAGGAAAGCTTAACTTCACATCAGAGAGCCAATACCTAGCTTACACAGACTGGCAGACAGACGGACAGATTGAAAGACAGACGGACAGATGGACAGACAGACAGACAGACAGCACCGTGATGTATGGCCCTGCCGTCTACAGCAGTAGCCACAGTCAGTCAGTGATGAAATACTGCCTCTGGTAGAATGGACACTGACACGCAGAGACTGAATACAACATTAAAAGTTTTCACTCTATGTGTGTGCGTGCGTGCGTGCGTGCGTGCGTGCGTGCGTGCGTGTGTGTGTGTGTGTGTGTGTGTGTGTGTGTGTGTGTGTGTGTGTGTGTGTGTGTGTGTGTGTGTGTGTGTGTGTGT
>CM060316.1:77215852-77233352 GCA_030674155.1 Stramonita haemastoma | reverse complement strand
TTTCTTTCTTTTCATTCTTTCTTTCTTTCTTTCTTTCTTTTCATTCTTTCTTTCTTTCTTTCTTTCTTTCTTTCTTTCTTTCTTTCTTTCTTTCTTTCTTCATCTGTTTATTTATTCATTTATGTATAGGTTAGCACGCCTGTCAGTATTACTGCTGGACACAAAGGCCAGGAAAGAGGCGGGCTGACAGGTCCACCAAGATGTCCTATTGCTGTGTCAGGAATCAACATCTGCAGAGTAAGGTTCGAGTCCATGGTAAAAGTGTGTGTCTTTCACTGGATGAAATCTGTGCTACACATCACCTCTTTCTCTGTCGCTGTCTCTCTTTATCTCATGATTTATCATCACCGAAGTCGGACTGTGGCTACCTTAAACGTGGGTAAAAACGGGTCGCATACGCAAAATCTTAACAATGGTGAACCTCAGAGCTGTAGCCAAGGAACAAGAAAAAAAATCCCTTTGTTTGCTTAAAAGGATGGATTGTAAGGGGTATACTTGCTAGTCTATTAATCTTCACTGAATATGACATGAAATTTCGCGCAGGTCAGAGAGCTTTTGCATTACATTTTGCAGCATTTGTTTCTCAGGGTTGTGTTTTGTTCAGATAATGCTGCTGGTAAAAGGAAAAATTGAATTCACATCACAGAAACGAGTACTCAGCTTTCCGCAGACGGACAGATAGACAGACAGAGAGCAGATTGATATAAGGCTTAGCTATGGACAGTATTCACAACCAGAAAGAAAATACCCCCACTTCTGTAATGCACTGCAACACTCAGCACCCAAAATGAGATTTGGATAGTTTCACGAGAGAGAGAGAGAGAGAGAGAGAGAGAGAGAGAGAGAGAGAGAGAGAGAGAGAGAGAGAGAGAGAGAGAGAGAGAGAGAGAGAGAGAGAGCCTGTGTGTGTAAAAGGTAGTTGACGTGGGCCATGTACAAGGGGGTAAGTACCCTTACACATCTGTTTTCATGCGTAACATCAACCCAATAAATCACCTGGAAGTCGAAATGCGGGTACCTACATGGTGGGCAAAAAACGGTTGCGTTCTCAAAATCTCATCATTGGTGAACCTCGGAACTTTAACTGTAGCTGTAGATATATTATTTATGAGAAACAAACACAAGTTAACCCTCTAGCGCCTGAATGTACTTCTAGGCTAATGAAAATTATTTCCTGTGAAAAATTAATGTTGAATACACCAAACTAGCACATTCCTGTAGTCATTTTTAAAAAAATTGAAAAAATGGTGAAGTTAGAAAATTTATCATATATGATAAGAGCGGCTTTTGAGGGTACATAGACTGATTTTATCATATATGATAAATTGTATCTGAAACAACAGTTTATTGTGGATTTATTGAGATGACTGTATACAAATGACTACTCTATAGCATTCACTTCTAGTCAAGGGGTTTCTTGTCACTTGGGGGGTCAAATGGCACATCCATCCCGCTGGGAGTCATGGTCAACGCTGAAGCAGGTTTCTTCACTTCATCTGGTATGACATCAGCAAGGTGTTGAGCAAGGAGCTCAGCCAGCAGAATCTTATCCTCTGTATTGTCACCCACACTGTCTCTGGCTAGAAGCTGGGCTAAAGGACTGTCATCTTCTGCTAGTGTTGCTTGTTGAAGACTTGCCAGAGGGTGTCATCCTCCATGTCACTCATACTTTCACCTGTTGATGGTGTATCTTGCTGCTTGTGCACCCGACACTGCTTTTCTTTCTTCACCACTTTTGTTTGGCCTCTGATGAGCATTTCCTCATCCTTTCCTTCTTCAGTATCATCATCTGCTGGCATCCACTCATTTCCACTGCTCCCAGAAAGATTAAAATCACTGTCATCACCAGTCACCAACCGGAAAATTTTGGTGACAGGAACTTGTACTGCCATGCTGAAAACAGATAATAACATGCAGAATTAAATTACTTTTCTTCATATACTACTCACATCCAGAATTAATAACAAGCATTTATTCACACACACACACACACACACACACACACACACACACACACACACACACACACACACACACACACACACACCAATCACAGCAGAAAACAATAATATTTTCCAAACATTGGAAAAAAATGATGTAGAAACATTATAAATTAAGTTTGATATCAAAATATTCTTCAAAACAATCATCAAAAGCAGCTAATACAGTTTTTTTTGAAAAGAGCTTTTGCAACCACTAAGACCGTTTTTATCATATCTGATAAATTTTGGAAGAGTTATCTTTCCCTGAAGATTTCACAAAAGCCATTCTTATCAAATATGATAAACCAAATTTAGTGCCCTGTATTGACTAATATTATTATGCATCATATGAAATAACTAATGCTGTCATTCTATGTATACTAGTGATTTTATTAAAGCAAAATAATAGTAGATGAGTACTCACATGTGTGTATACCAGAGGCTCAAACTCAGGGGATCGTAAGGTGGTTGCTTCCTCCTTGCAGTCACCTTAGAAAGTGAAGTGTACAGAATAAACGATGCCATGCTGAGGACTGGGTCTATTACACAGCTGGACTTCTTGCCTGTCTAGAGATGGTTATCTGGGAGGGAAGGGTCAGTGTCCACTTAGGTGAGCACCAGGGGGCCTCTAATTGGGTTTATCATATCTGTAGGCTTCGGCGCTAGAGGGTTAATGCATCAGCAACCTCAGAGTCCGAATGCTGCAATCTAAATGGAGGGGGGAAACAGTCCCATATGTAAAAATATCACCATTGGTGAACATTGGAGCTCTAACCCAGGAACAGGGAAAAAACCCCATCAGGGTGTAGTTATTAATATCAATACACACACACACGCGCACGCATACGTGCGCACACACATACACACACAGTTTAGAGGAGAAAAATCTGCTATAAAAACGAGACAAAACACAAAGTAAAAACAAAAAAAACATGAAAAGGACCCCCCCCCCCTCCTAAGAAAAAAAAAGATACAGATGAAAAGCGAGACACACAAAAAATACAAAAGATAACTTTCAAGAGTGGTGGAGATGATGAGATAAATGGGTTTACACAATGACCCGCGGACATTTGCATATGAAGAAAGCTGTCGAGGATTTCTGATGACAGTTTGCTTATCATTGAGATTTCCTCAGGCTACAAGCAGGCCTCTGCTGCCAGACCTGCTTTGGCACTGGCCTCCCTCCCTCCCTAGGGGGAGGCTCACGTTCCCACACCTCATGAGGCTTTGATTTGATTTTCTTTCTCCTCTTCAAACAAAGAGCTACGCCCCTAAATTGGCTTAAAAAGAGAGGGACAAAATGAAAGAGAGAAAGTGTGTTGCAACAGTTACAGGAAGTAATGGAATGAAAACGGGATGAGAGAGAAACAAAGAGATGAGAGTGAGAACGCACGCACGCACGCACGCACGCACACACACACACACGTATATGCACACACACACACACACGTATATGCACACACACACAAAAAAACCATGTGCACGCATATGCATACACACACACGCACACATATGCACACATACAAAAGCGCGCGCGCGCGCACGTACGCACCCGCGCACTCGCGCACACACAACAATGACACGCACGAACACACACACACACACAGGCGCACACACACACACACACACACACACAAACACACACACACACGCATACATACACACACACACATACACACACGCACGCACGCGCGCACGCAAACATACAAAATGCACACGCACACATGTAATCACACAAACACACATTCACTCACACACACATTCACAACGGCTCTCTCTCTCTCTCTCTCTCTCTCTCTCTCTCTCTCTCTCTCTCTCTCTCTCTCTCTCTCTCTCTCTCTCTCTCTCTCTCTCTCTCTCTCTCTCTCTCTCACACACACACACACATGCACACGCGCGTCTGCGCGCGTTCCTACAAGCGAGAACAATGCAACTTGCAAATTCTTTTATATGTAAGTTTTCTTACCTAAAAAAAGAACATAGGCTGCTAGAGCTTTAAAGAGTCGCAGAGGGAACGATACTCAGCATTGCAGATTGCGAAACTCCTCCACCCTGTTATAGCATAGTCCCAGTTTGTGTGTCCTTTTCCTTTATTCCTCTATATATTCCATTGTGATTTTTATGGAACAGCTCTGTTGATTTATTTCATTGCTTATTGATCAATGTAGTAATGTCTATATTTTGGCTACCTCTTTTTTTTTTTTTTACCTTTTGCTTGCAAAACAAAGTAACGAAGCAGTTGGACACAATTACAAAATGTCGACATTTTCAGATTCTATTTTCTTCTTCCGTGTAATAAGAAGGGGTTTTGCACTTAAGGAACTCATGCACGTTCAAAACAGTTCAAGTTTCTTTTTAAGGGGTGGACATTGAAATAAAACAAGCCTGTCACACCTGACAGGACTAGCACACTGGGCCTCTTCCTTGTTCTAAGGAAGGAAAGTGAGATCGAGGGTGGGTTGGGAGGAGGTACAGGCTGGATTCTGTTATTTTTTTTGCCAAATTCTCATATCCGCTCTGCATTAAATTTGCAGGTGATGGTAGATCTTCTTTTTAAAAGAGATGGAGAAAAAGTAAGGTATTGAAATAAGCCAGAGACAGCGGGGTAAAACAGACAGGTAAACATATAGACTACACACAGACAGGCAGGCAGGCAGGCAGCCAGCTATCCAGCCAACCAGCTAGCCAGCAATGTTGATAGATAAATAAAGGAAACACGCGAGAAACCAGCAAGGAAAAGGTCAGATTTACTGATCAACGTCAAGATTGTAACAGTCTGTGGTAATGTTTCTCGTAATATTTAAACATTGAATCAAATATTGTATATCTGAGCAGAAGCTACACCTCAAAGCACAGACAGAAGGACGGCTGCAAGAAAGAAATATCAGAATAAACGGAACCAGGAGAAAAGCAGAAAAAGTAACTCTTGAGAAGAGGTGCAGTTATACAAGGAACAGCAACAGCAACTATTTCATTGAAATGACAGAACGGATTCTGAATCACTTGTATGTTCTGTTTGTTCTGCATCGCTGAGATTTGCAATACTCTTCTGTGTTAAGTATTCATAAGTTATAATTTGAAAAAAAAAGCCACCACTAGGAGCATCGACGACAAAATATAACAAAGAAAAACTAACAACAGCAGCAGCAGCAGTAGTAGTCGTAGAAGTAGTAGTAGTAGTAGTAGCAGCAGCAGCAGCAGCAGCAGCAGAAGCAGCAACAGCAACAACAACAACAACAACAACAGCAACAACAACAACAATAACATATATGTCATTGTATTTTCTGTACACTTTGTTGACATTTCTCTTCCCGAATAAAACTCTGAGTAAAAGGGCATATGTTTAAAACAGTTTCTAGCATTTCATTAGCAAATGTCAACACTAAAATTATATTTAATTGACACAGATCAAATAGTGTAGTAGTTACATAGACAAAAATAGAAGGATGATCAGGCAAAACAAATGAGGGTTTATGTAAAAAAATTGATGCCGAGGAGACAAAAACAAAAGAGACAAAACGAAGTAGATCTCTAACCAGCTAAGTGCCAGCCACCAGAGCGCAGTGGTTAGAACCGGGGTTTACGAACTAGAATGTCGCAGGTTCAAATCCCTTAAGAATCAGAGTGATTTTTTCTGACTTCTACTCAGCGTCTGATTTATTTTGCTCATACGCAGAGTAAATTTGCTATGGTTCATTGTGGAGACTGAGACCAAATAATCGAGTTTTTAAACATATTTTTTTTACGACACCAGTGTTCAGAATGTTGCTCAAATTACCTGTCCAACACTGCAGGTGTCTGCTACTCTAAGGTCCACTTGGCGCTGGGATTTTGCATGATAGGAAGTATAGAGTAAGCAAAGCACATGCACTTCCATAACAGCATCATTTCATCATCCACACAACCATTTATTATTATGTAATAGCAGACAATTGCTTCTGATTCGGTGACCCTGGTTGATCTGGTCTCAGAAAAGTCACAAAAAATCAGGCAGCAAAAAGAAAAGAAAGGAATGCGCTAATTTACTAACTAGAAAAATAACTCGTTAACTCTAACAAAGTAAATGACTAACTAAAGAACGAACGAACAAACGAACGAACGAATTAACGAACTTACGAACTAACTAAAAAAAAACCCCAAAGCTAAAAAAGTAAGTAAGTAAGTAAGTAAGTAAGTAAGTAAGTAAGTAAGTAAGTAAGTACGTACGTAAGTAAGTACGTAAGTACGTAAGTAAGTAAGTGACTAACTAACTAACTAACTAACTAACTAACTAACTAACTAACTAACTAACTAACTAACTAACTAACTAACTAACTAACTAACTAACCAACAACCAACTAACTAGCCAACTAGCCAACTTGTTAACTAACAATCTAGCCAGGAAAATAACATTTTTGTAAATTATAAAAGATATAGATGACAGTGCTGCAACAGACTCAAAAGCTAACCCACACACTTTCAGCAAAAAGTTATTCTTTTCACACGTTTTGATCATCATTGTTGGAAGTCAACTTTACGCAGACTCTCCAAAACAATTGGAAAGGCTCCAATTTTCTTTGAAAGCAAGACTAAAGTTCAAAGACAACAGGATGATAAAAGACATTTCGCGTGTTTTGCAATCATGTTTAAAAGATACCTGACAAAACTTGTCATCAAAACTCCATTTTGCTTTGTATAACCCCATATAAGACTGTAAACTTCACCCTTTTGGTTGTTTTCTGGAGACAAAAGGAGTTTTACATGAACCGTTTCCTTTCTCTAACAAAAATAGACAAAAAATTGTCCTTTACACATTCAGTTTTTTTCAGGGGGGGGGGGGGGGGGGGGAGGTGAATTATGTAAAACAAATGGTAAGTGTGAAAGCTTACTAGCTGGTATCGTATTTTGATTGAGTAATACATTAAGGGTGATGAGCTGTTTGTAGAAGCTGTTTTATTTTCTGTCTCTGTTTTTCTCTTTTTAAAAAGAAAAGCAAACACTCATGCTTGCAAACATACTCAAAATCAGATAGACACAGACACAGAAACATGACACAGATACACAGAGACACACACACAGACACTGGCACAGATACAGAAACAAACAAAAAGACAGAAAGACAGAAAGACAGACAGACAGACAGACAGACAGACAGACAGACAGACACACACACACACACACACACACACACACACACCCTACTTCAGTTAAATGGCACAGTGACATTTGGTATTCTAAATTGTCCCTTTACCTGTAAAAGAAAATCAACTCTGGAGTAATATTCATAGTTCAATGCAGAATAATACCAATAAATCGAAAATGGGCTTAATGTCAACCCTAATGTAAAAACGTCCATCAATGTTTCACTGCAAACAAGATAGCATATGCGGATTTGGGTATGGCTTTATCTCATTTTAAGTGTTGTTTATGAGGTTCTCCCACAACATGATGGCAGTCCTGAGTTGACCCTTATGGTTGGCTATGAGAAACGACAGAGGTGTTTGATTTAAATCTTGTTTTATCCCCAAAGTAAGAATGTAGCAAGCTTAATGGTGGGCAAAAACAGTCGAGTCCCATATGCAAAAATACCACCATTGGCGAACCTAAGAGCTTTAGCTAAGGAAATGTGTGTGTGTGTGTGTGTGTGTGTGTGTGTGTGTGTGTGTGTGTGTGTGTGTGTGTGTGTGACAAACCAAAAAAAAAAGCCAAATAGCCAAAACAAAACCCATTTTATTTCAATGTGTATGTAGTTGCACTGTCTGATATTTAAAGTGTTACAGGTTGACTGCCCTGATATGGCCTGTGTGGTCAGCAGAGCTCTAAACAATATGGTTATACTGAATGGATATCAGTGACTTCTAAACACCAGTCTTGGTCCCTATTTCGTCTTCTGTTTCTTTATTTTCTTAATCTCCTTATTAAACATATTTCTGAAGCCTTTATTCTTCCTGCTCTTCATTAAAAGAAGCAGAGCTGTGTCTGCATCTCTTGAGAAAGATCTGACTGAATACATCAAGAAAACACAGCCAGGAGTTGACGAGCTGAAGAAAAACAAATTGTCTTTCTCCAGATTGTGGGAAGACCACTTCAGGGCATCCTGTCTGACCAATGGTTGCCCAGCTTGTTGGAGCGTACAGCTTCATGAATGCTGATTGGCTGAAATCGTCTTCACTTTATGCAAATCACTTGACATTACCCAGAATACCCTACCTTTCATAGGGATGGCTTTTTTCACTGCCTGCTAGCCTAGCTTTTTTAGGTCATTTTGATGACATCAGTATTGTGCCTTGGTGAGACTTACCCATGGATATCTTTCTTTTTATAAGAACACACACACACACATACACACACACACACACATGGCCAAGCAGGAACACACACACATATGCACTCATGTGGACACACACACATATGCAGAGAGAGAGAGAGAGAGAGAGAGAGAGAGAGAGAGAGAGAGAGAGAGGGAGACAGACAGACAGACAGACCGGGAGAGAGAGAGAGAGAGAGAGAGAGAGAGAGGAGAGAGAGAGAGAGAGAGAGAGAGAGAGAGAGAGAGAGAGAGAAGTTGACAGACAGACAGTGACAGAGGTTAAGAAAGATGGACAAACCAGTGTTAATCTGGGTAAGTGTCTCGCAGCATTTACAGCATTCTCCTGGCCAAGAGAAACATGGACTGACATACAGACTGACTTCCCTTCTCAAGGCCATCAAGTGATTAATCTCAGAGCCCTCTTGCAGAAGTGACTAAACACTGTGCACAGTGAGAGCACAGGGGAAATTGATGGTCTAGTAATTCCCAGGCAGTGCTATCACTGAGCACTTTTCCCTCCCTGGTGGGAATTGTCCAGGGCTTCTCATCTTGCTGTCTCTATGGCTGGTCGAGGAGAAAAAAACACCTAAAGTTGTGTCTTTATTTTACAGGATCCTACAACCTTTCTAAGGCCATCTTGTAGGGAATTAAAAGATAAGGCAAACAAATAATAGGAGGGGGGACATCACTGACTAGAGGACTGAAACTTTGACAGGATTCAGGTTTTGGCACACAACCACTACAGATCGACATACATATTCCTATAGCTCAATGACTTTATTCCACAAGTTCTCCGCTTTTTTAATCTGCAATATTTCCTTCATCTCCATCCTTTTCTGTGTATCTGCAATGTCTGTCTCTATGATTGTCTGTCTCTGTTACACTTTTTTTCTCTCTGTTTATTCTCTTCTTCTTTTTCTTTCCCTCTTTATCTTTTTCTCCACCTGCTGTGTTCTCCTGGACAATCCTTACTACCGTCTGATGATTCCTTTTCTTTGAGGACGAGATATACTTCTTAGCAGAAAACACAGAGAGCAACCATCAGTCAAATAAAATGTATGTGGAATGTATTTCACAGTTTACTGTTTGTAATCACTGATAATTCATTTACATTTTTTTCTTTGGTATTCTGTCTTCATTTCCTCCCCCTCCTTTTGTGTCGTTTTATACAAGGAGCTATTATATTTACAAGACAGATAATGTACAAATATTTCCATTACTGTGAAAAGTCATTTTTTAGGAAAAAGGCATAGACGATTTCCACTGGATGAAATAAAACTACTTACCAATAGCAATAGTCCGGAATCTCTGGACCACCAAGTTTCCAGTTGTCTTCCTCTGCACGGTACTTAATTCCTTTTGTTATAGTGGCAAGCTTTCTAATTAATCATTTGTGGGCAGAGGGCAGCAAAGTGAATGCCTCTGTCCATTCAGTGGTGGACATTGGGCCAAGGTTGTAAACCCAGCTAGAAAGAAAGCCAAAGTAAAGGTCATTCATGTCTTTCGCACTCTGTCAGTCAGTACGTTTGTCTGTCAGTGTGTTTATCAGTCTGTGAGTTGTTCTGTTCGTCTGCCTGCCTGCCTGTCTTATTGCTGTCATGTTCATTTCCAGACTAAGCAGATATAATAACTATCCAAGGGATTTAAAACCCAGAACACGAGACCACTCAGAAGTCTCATGCCTCTAAAGGCAAGTCAAGCTATCAACCCCTCATCCAAGTAAAAGCTTTATTGCAGGAGGGGACTATGATCATGACAGCCAATGTCTGGACAGCCCTGCTGGCCTGAGAGCTGGGTTGACCCCTGTGATCCCCAGAGTGGTTCGGCTGTAAACATCTTCACCTCACCACATCCTTTCTCCTTACTTTCACACACCACATGACAGAGTAACGACAGTGGGTTTGGCCGATTGTCTGTCTGTTGTCCATGGTGACTTTTTCCCGGTCAGTCTTTATTCGGTAAAGTATTCCAAAGAATGTCCTATGTGCTTTTCGAATTGTTGTTTCCCCCATGAAGGTGCCGGGGGTCTGTCAGTATAAATTGCAATCCCATCTTCTGGAAATTCTGTCCTAGGAATTGTTCTTTTCTATCCCCTTCTTTATTTTTTTCTGCCTCCTTCCTTTCTTTCGGTCTCCTCCTTCTTGGCTGTATTTTCTTTCTTGGTCCATTCTCCTACCTTTCTTCCAGAAAAATTAAAAAGATACCAATTATCTCTGGCAGAATTCGGATGCGTTGGGCCTGACCTATCAGGCGCTTAACAGCAGTGAAACACATTTTTGTTCATATGACAGAAAAGAATAGTTGCTGTCTGAGTGTTCCACATAGAAGAAGAATCCTTCTCTAGCACTCTGGGGGTTCACTCAGACTATGTATGTGTCTCACTTTCTACACCTGGCATTTACCCTGAGGCTGTAAGTACATGATGGAAAAACCCTTTGCATGCGAATCTGTTTCAAACTACCTCACCAGTTAGGCAGCCATACTCCAACCTCTGACGAGTTTTGTTTTTCTGTAGAGAATACAAGTTGCTATGCTAGGAGCTTGTGATGGATAAAGACAATCCCCAATGAATATTTTACACCATAACAGCTTTTTAATGGAAGCTTCAGCACTTTGCTTGTGTCAGTGACTGACAAAGCTTTCCTTCTGGGCCAAGAAGATTTTTATGTTTTGTCATTCATTTCTATGACAAATGGGGATATACTGTGATTTTAAAATAATGCACATGCACAACACCAGGTAACATCGATGCAAAAAGAACAAAAACAATCTCATCCTGTTCTCTTCTAAGAAAAACCCACATTGATGAAGTGAGCTGATTGTTGAAGTAGATAATAAAGTGGCCTCTGAAACGTTGACACAGTTGGAAATGGTGGTGGTGGTGGTGGTGGGGGGGGGGAGGTGGGGGGGGGGCGATAAGGAAGGAAAAAAAGGAAGGTAATAAAAAAGGAGAGAAGGAAGGTAATAGGAAAGTTAATAAACTATGATGGGAGAAATGTGCATACTTTAAGCCTTTTCCCTGACCACCAGCAATTTCAAGTCTTTTCTGGAAAATGTATGACCCTTGTATCTTTCTGATTGTTACAGTGGCTTTCTATAAAACGGTTTGAACTCCAAGTGAGTGCATGTGAGAGCTCAGCAGTGTCCAGCGATATGAAAACATAGGTTGCCTCAGAATCACTTTCATTGATCTTGTCAGAAACATCCCTATAACCCTATAACAGTGGTTAGTTTACTTTCAGATTGGCATCAAAGCATTAGCAACCTAATGTTTTATCTGCAAATATATTTATCACACATTCTGGAAGCTTTTAGTTACCTAGAACGGCAGTCTTTTCTTTGTTCTTGTAATATTTTCAATGTCACCTTTTCCAAGTGTTGCTCCCTCTCTCTCTCACTCTGTTATTTATTTTTGAATTTTATTTTATTTATTCTTTTATATCAAAGATAATGGAATAAGCACTCATGTTTTTTACATCCAGTCCCCGTGTGTATATTTTTGTAAATCTTGTCATCTGTTCCCACTGGCACACAATGGTCTACTCTTACAAAAATGGAACAGGATTTAATGTGAGGCGCAAGATGTTCTGCTGATTTCTCACAGGGGCCTTGGTTTATAGTCTCATCAAAAGAATTGTGGGGAGAGTGGAGTCAGTACAAATTTTAACCCCAGGGTAAAAATCCCTGGCACTAAAACCTGGGTGCGTGCATGCGTGTGTGTGTGTTGCGTGTGTGTGTGTGTGTGTGTGTGTGTGTGTGTGTGTGTGTGTGTGTGGTGTGTGTGTGTGTGTGTTGTGTGTGTGTGTTGTGAGAGAGAGAGAGAGAGAGAGAGAGAGAGAGAGAGAGAGAGAGAGAGAGAGAGAGAGAGAGAGAGAGAGAGAGAGAGAGAGAGTCTTTTTGTGAAAGAAAAAAATGCCAAGAGGCTGTCTATACACAATTCTGATGGCATGAAGGGGATACAGAGAAAAAAGTAGTAAAATCATTCACATAAAGGCAAAGGTGTCGGGGGCTATGAGAACCTATCTGCATAAAATGAAGACGGTTTCAGCCAATCAGAATTCATGAAGGTGTACGCTCCAACAAGCTGGGCAGCCATTGGTCAGACAGGATGCCTAGAAGTGGTCTCCCCGCAATCTAAGGGAAAGACAATTTGTTTTTCTTCAGCCCGACATCTCCTCCTGGCTGTGTTGTCTTGATGTATTCAGTCAGCTCTTCCTCAGAGAGGCAGACACACAGCTACAAAGAAGAAAAAGAAGAAGAAGAAAAGGAAGGAAAAGGCAAAGAAGAAAAAAAATGCAAAGAAGAAGAAAAAGAAGAAGAAGTAGACGACGAAGAAGAAGAAGATGATGATAATAATGATGACAAGCCAGTCCGATAGGAAAAGAAATACATATGCAGAGAGGAAAAAACAATGGGTGGCGATGCTCTTGTGGCAACGTGCTTCTCCCCAAGGACAGCAGCCCAAACTTCATGGAGAAAACTCTGCCATGACTTAAAGCAGTATGCAATTCAATACAATACTATACAATGCACTACAATGCAATGCAAGACAATACAACACAACACAAGACACGAAAATACAATAGGAAGAAGGGCAAAAATAATTCAAAAGCTATTCTTTATCAAATTTTAGTCTACAGGCTTAGTAAACATTATGGTTAACTCCTTAAAGAAACACTCGCACACATGTATGTGTGCACCAAAGCACACACACATATGCGAGTGCACCAAAGCACACACACATGCGCGCACACACACAGACACTCAAACACACGCACGCACACTCACAAACACATACAGGCACCCGCATAAACACCCACCCACCCACCCACCCACCCACCCACCCACCCACACACACACACACACACACACACACACACACACACCACACACACACACACACACACACACCACGAGTCTCTCTGTCTATCTGTCTGTCTGTCTGTCTGTCTGTCTCTTACTCTCTCTCACTCTCTGTCACTCTCTCTCTCTCTCTCTCTGTATGAATCAAACCTTTTGTGCATTTTGGTTTGCCAGTTTATATGAATGAACCCCAAGCCCATGAAATGTATTGTGGTCCATGACCAATGTACATTAAATCATTTCAGTGTTCAGTGTTCAGTGTTCTCTCTCTCTCTCTCTCTCTCTCTCTCTCTCTCTCTCTCTCTCTCTCTCTCTCTCTCTCTCTCTTCTCTCTCTCTCTCTCTCTCTCTCTCTCTCTCTCTCTCTCTCTCTCTCTCTCTCTCTCTCTCTCTCTGGCGGGCGCATAGACTCCCCCTTGAAAATGTTGTTTTTTAACCTCTCAGAGTACCGAGCATTTATTCTGTTTGTGTTGTGTTAACTGAATTTTCCAGACAGCAAGTGTTGCCTTGTCTGAGTGTGAATTTTCTTTTTTTGTGTTAAAGAGATATACTTAGTTTCATAAATTGTATAGAATATTGCACAATCATTATTTTGTTCCATTTTCGCTTGCGCTATTGCTTGATTGATTAACTCACTTATTCCTTCATTCATCGATCCACCGATCCATCCATCGATCTATTCATTCATTCATTCATTCATTCATTCATTCATTCATTCATTCATTTTATTATCCTTTGAAAACAGTTATTTGATGATCTTCTCAGATTGTTTTATTCAGCTATTTTTTAATTATTATTTTCATTTCTTAAAACTTCAATTTATTCGATTTTGATATATGTGTTTAATAGCTGTTTTGTTTATAAAAAGAAAAAAAACCCAGCATCATTTGTCGCAATTTTCTGTCGGAGACGTTTCTACTCACATTGTCTTTTTATTCAGATATTTACTACTTTCTTTTCTTAAAACATAATTTTGCTCTAATTTGATATGATGTATATGTTTAATAACTGTTGTGTTCAAAGGAAAAAATCCAGCATCATTTGTCACAATCTTCTGTCAAAGATATTTCTTCATAGATGTCCTTTGTCAGTCTTTTCTTTTTTGCCTTCAGGTTTCTGCTTCTCGTTTTGCCTCGGAGTGATTATTTCTGTCGTCATCCTCTTTCCCCTATTAGTGTTCTATAAACAGTTCCTTTTATTATATTTTCTTTATTTTTGACGATTATTTCTCTTCGTGTACCTCTCTCTGTTTGTATTGCTATTACGGCAACAGCTAAGATGTACTATTGTAACTTGCTGATTTCACAAAACGGAAACTGGTATTTGATAGGACAAATTGAACCAGTACTAAAAATATTTCTATGATATTATGTGAACATTTGTTTTACTATGTTAAAACAAAGGTTCACATATCATAGAAATATTTAACACTGGTTCAATTTGTCATGTCAAATAACAGTTTTCGTTTTGTGAAATCAGCATATAATATGCACGTGTTGTGCGTTGCAGTGAAGTAAATCTGATTAGCCTTTGAGGAACCATTTTGCAACCAGGTGACAGGATAGCTAAGTGGTCAGAGGGCTTGCTTTCCCCCAGTCAAGTTAAGGGTAGACACGGGTCCAAAAGGGCCCCAAATCATGATTTTTTTAAAGAATGAAAAATAGCTGGATATGTTTATGAAGCTCTCCTTGTGTGAATTCAAACTATTCAGGTTGTAAAAAATGTCTGTAGAAACAGGTTACTCCAACTTGTTATAGATAAAAAAGTTAAGGAGTTTGAAAAAATTAGTTTTGGTGGCCATATTGGATTGTTTTCATGGCAACAGTGCAAAAAAACAACAACTGAGTAATTCTTTGATTTTTATGCTTTACAAGTGATGCCCTTGCAATATATGGTATAACTTTTAACACGGGCTTGTAAACAAAATTTCATCAGTTTCGACTCCCATGTCCCACCATCGTCGAGCGTGGTTGCCAGTTGGATGGGTGACCGTTTGCGCGACTTGGCTACAGCACAGTTCCCCCAGTTCATCCAGCTGTAAATAGATACCTGCCGTCTTTAGGGTCAGGGAAGGTAAAGTAGCGAGGGAGAGAAGATGGGTGCCGCCCTCAACATGTTGGCTGGGCCCTAGAGAAGCTGAGGCTTCTGACGCCTCACTCCCTTACGACCACACAGGTTATGGGGACACCTTTGCAACCAGCATCCTCCACTCATGGCAGTGCTCAGCTTTCCGATGTACTCAAGGCTAGTCCACTCTCTGATGATGTCTTCCCATCGTTTTCTCTTCTGCCTCTTCGTCTCCCTCCTTGTACTGTTCCCTGTGGGACCAGTCCAGATGTTCGTGTGACGTGCCTGTACCACTTTAGCTTGCGTGTGTTTTTTTATGAAGGTCAGGAGCTCTTCATTTTCTTGTTTATTGTCTTAAGGCGTGCGTATGCGTGAGTGCGTGATTTGTATCTGTCCGTGCGTACGTGCTCGCGCCATATACATATATACATATATACACAATATATATATAAATTCTATAGAATTATTTATAATTATATATAATTATATATATGTGTGTGTATGTGTCTGTGTATGTGTGTCTGTGTGTGTGTGTTATACGTGTGTTACACGTGTGTCTTCTCGTCGCTTCCACCCATCTACATCTTTGACCTGTTTATACCTCCGCCCCCTTCCCCAGTTCCTCGTCAAATCCCCCAGCCACACATTCTATCAAACCTCCCCATCTATTCATGGCTTCATGCAGTTTACCCTGGACACTTCAGTTCAGGCCATGGAGCAGAAATCAAACTCATTGCTTGTGGATTGTGTGAATGCAAATACTCTGAAGTAGTTTCTGAAGATAAATTAAGTTTTATTCCCCAGAGTCTGCCTAAGCCTTGGGAAATGTCCAACACACACACACACACACACACACACACACACACACACACACACACACACACACACACACACACACACACACACACACACACACACACACACACACACGCGGGAATGTAGAAAAATTCCGTTCATTCTATGCAGCCTAGGGCTATTTTGATGAAATATTATTTCATCATTTTTCACTTCATCTTTCATCTTCTTCATATTGATGACCCTCTATGACTCTATCTTTGCATGTTTTTCTTTTGGTTTTTCTCTTTTGATTTGATTACTCTGTCATCTCCTTTTTCCCCCTTTCTTTCCTTCTTTTCAACATTTTTTTTAGATACTCCCTTTTCCTTTTCGTAGTTTTCATATCAACATATGAGGGTTGGATGGCCCAGTGGTTAAAGGGTCAGACTCGAAATTTGACGGGTTGGGTTTGAACCCCCACAGAAACACCTGTTCGAGAAGGAGTTAAAATCAGTACCCACTCTACTCTCCTGAAAGGTGAGGCAATAAACTGAAGTCCCGAGCACGAACGCACTCAAAACACCTTGTGCACACGTTAAAATCGCTCCACCTTTCGGCAGAGTCAGTTACCACACAATGGCAGGAACTGTTGATAAAAAACACACAAAAAAACCCGCATGCACATCGTGATAGTGTTTAGACATCATCCTTGAAGTCGGAATGCGGCTACCATAATGGAAGGTGAAAACGGTGGCATACGCAAAATCTCACCATTATTTTATGACAAGAGGAGCTCTAGCGGAGGAAGAGCAACAACAAAGAAATACACTGTAATTACAGTGTGCGTCAGGCCATGAGAAGACCAGGAAACAAAGCAGTGCTGCCGATAAAAGTGTGATGCAATAATATGGAGTGCAATGGCAGTCTGATACTGTTTTAGCATACGGCTAGCAGGAATAATCATACCATTCACATCACAGAGAGAGAGAGAGAGAGAGAGAGAGAGAGAGAGAGAGAGAGAGAGAGAGAGAGAGAGAGAGAGAGAGAGAGAGAGAGAGAGAGAGAGAGAGACAGACAGACAGACAGGACAGACAGACAGACAGACAGACAGACAGAGAGAGACAGAGAGAGACAGAGACAGAGAGACAGAGAGACAGAGAGACACACAGAGACACACAGAGACAGAGAGAGAGAGAGAGAATGAATGAATGAATGAATGAATGAACATTTTTATTGAGGGAAAAGATTAAGCACAATGGTGGCTTGTTTTCATCCAGCCTCTTTAAAATTTAAAAAAAAAAAAAAAAAAAGTGAATCGATCAACCAATCAATCCAAATGCATAATTCAAGTATAAAGCTATGAAAATCAAAATTTGGTGAATAAATCAACCAATCGTAAGATTTGAGCATAAGCTATAACATTTGAAAAGAGAGAGAGGGAGGGAGTGAGAGGAATAAGGTGCGGGCTGTTATTATCTTTTTCAGCTCCTGAAGAGGTAAGAAGAAATGGAACAAAGAAAAGA
>CM060316.1:77210852-77213352 GCA_030674155.1 Stramonita haemastoma | reverse complement strand
AGCCCTCAGAATGCTGGATTAGACAAACGTTATGGATCATCTACTAAAAGACCGACAAAACTGCAAAAAGCTGGTCCCAGCTAGCTTCACAAACGGCTCTCTGTTCCTTTTTAGTGAAAATAGATCCTCGTTCACATGTACTGTAGACTGTCCTATATGAGTGTATGTATTCTTGTGCAGCATCTAAACGTTTCACTTTCAGAAACAAGAGAACTGTGTGAAGCGTCTTACACAACAAATGTTTATAGCAATGCTTTTTTTTTTTTGAAGTACAACGTTAAACACTATTTGTTTTTACATTCACGTTTCTTTACATTAGATGAAGCGCCAACTAACGATAGCAGCGACGGAGTCAGTTAAAAAAAAAAGTCACTTTGAGTTCATGAGAATTCATGTGGTAAAGTTTTGAGTGCAATAATTATGCTCAAAGAATGAAACAATGTGTAACTGTGAAGATGGCTGTTAACGAGAAATTTGGTTTTTTGCTTTCAGTGCTATCTGAGTGTATCTTTTTTCATTGTATATGCATAGCTAACAAAAAGGAAAAGACATTATGCCAAGATGAACGATCGTTTGTCTGTGATGAGCTAAAACACTCTCTCTCATACATGGTAATGTATCGGCAGAACAGTTATGGAAATGTGTGTAATCCTTCACTGAAAGCCGTTTAGTCTTGATGGGAGCAGCGCCAACAAATCAATACTGGCTGTGGCTAATGGTAGCCCTGTATGCAGTGTTGGCAGTCACAGTACAGACAGTGACTGTTTGTCTCATCTTCTTGCTACTGTAGAGGATTGTGAAGAAAGCACACACAGGCATGCACGCCCACGCACGCAAATATACAGCCACCATCACTCTCTACCTTCCCTCCCCCCTTTCTCTCTGTCTCTGCCTGTTTGCCTTTCTCTCTGTCTGTCTTTCTGTCTGTATGTCAGTTTCTAACTACCAATGGATCGGGTCAGGAACTGTGGCTGCATACCTTCCTTTGAACACACGGCACTTTGTTAACAGTTTTGTTGTGTGTGGGAAAGGAGGGGGAGAGGGAGACAATGGGGCAGATTGTGGCTATTTTCCTAGGACATTTTTACACCTCGTATGTCTAACAGTTTGTAGAACTTCACAGAAATGCTAGCACCTGCACTGTAATTATGATCTGACCATTGTCCATCATTGTCATCAGCTTAAATAAAAAAATCACTGGTCATATTGACTAGTCTTTTTTATTTTTTTTTTTTTAAATAAATAGGATGCCGCACTGTACCGATGCCCTGTCTCCAGCTGCCAACAAAAGTATCGTTTTTGCGCAGCGAAATCTGTTTTGACATTTAATAGTATTAGGTAATATATAATTATATTATACTACAATTATTTGACGAACTCTACAGATAAAACGTGGTTAAAACTATTTAACTTCAAACTTTAATCTCGTGGGTCTATGAAGTTGTAGGTTC
Source organism: Stramonita haemastoma (assembly GCA_030674155.1). NCBI lineage: Eukaryota > Metazoa > Mollusca > Gastropoda > Neogastropoda > Muricidae > Stramonita > Stramonita haemastoma. Next base: position 77,211,901 of record CM060316.1, on the reverse strand, counting down.
CAATCTCGGCGGCGGCGTCTGGTAAATTAAGAGCGGGCATTTTTACGTTCTTCCAGGTCAACTTCAAGTGCAGACCCGACAGAGCCTTAATTCCTTCCGTATATATACACAAATGCAGAAGATCAAATATGCACGTTAAAGATACCGTTATTCATGTCAGTGTTCGGTGGATTGTGGGAATATGAACATACTCCGCATGCAACCAGTACAAAGAATGAACTGCTCTGAAGTCGGAATGTGTCTGTCGGATCAGGCCACTGGGTAGACCTGCTGTAAAGTCAAAAGATCCGGAGAGGATAAGGCACTACACACCCCACTAAGTAAGGGAACACAAAAAAGAGAAGAGACAGTACAGTCAACAATAAATTCATTTTGACCAGTAGCTAGTACTTGCTGCTTATGACAATATTCTTTGCAGGGAGAGACAGCCAGTGACGACCCAGACTAGACCAAACAGTCTTCTCTGACATGTCTTGCAGGTTTATCACAGGTGGCTTATAAAGAACAGTAAGTCAGGAAAAGCTACACAATGTACATGGTCTCCTCATTGAACCTGTAGGAAATCATCTTAAGTGCTTCTCCCATCCCATATAATTATTTCCTGGCAGAACAGAAGCCACGTTGGCTATACAGGAACCACAAAGAATGAGCTGGTCAAAAAACACTGACTGTATCTACAGCCCGGAGATCAATGTTGCACGATTGGGTTACCCTGTAGAGCATCAGGACTGATGCTGAACCCTACAGTTATTGTGAAGATCGTGATGGAAACTGACCGATGCTGACCTCAAAGCCTGCAGTGATCAGGGGCACGGACTGTTGAATGACTGGTTGCCGATGACAGTCATTTTAATTATTGCATTTCTTGCTTCTGTCTACACACACAGACACGATCAATGGGGCCTCAGATCACTGTACGCCCCTCCACAGTCTTGGATAATGATGGTATGTACCCACTCCACCAATCACAGAATGGGGAACATAATTTTTGTACTAGACTATTTTCATCTGTGTTTGGTTCACAGACATAATTTCACTGTTTTAAGTGG
>CM060316.1:77190852-77198352 GCA_030674155.1 Stramonita haemastoma | reverse complement strand
TCTCTCCCCTCTCTCTCTCTCTCTCTCTCTCTCTCTCTCTCTCTCTCTCTCTCTCTCTCTCTCTCTCTCTCTCTCTCTCTCTTTTGATCATAATACAAAGAAGAAGAGTGAAATACATGAAAAAAGCACTTAGAAAAATAAAGAAGACCAAAGATGTTAAAAAGATGAGGATGAGGAGGATGAGGATGAGAAGGAGGAGGAGGAGGAGGAGGAGGAAAGAGAGCGAGAGCGAGAGCGAGAGCGAGACAGAGAGAGAGAGAGAGAGAGAGAGAGAGAGAGAGAGAGGGAGAGAGAGAGAGAGAGAGAGAGAGAGAGAGAGAGAGAGAGAGTGAGAGAGAGAGAGAGAGAGAGAGAGAGAGAGAGAGAGATGCTTCAATAAAGCTAAGTGTCCGTCTGGACAGAGATTCATTTCTCTTGTCGATGTCAGACGTATGAAAAGCGCCGCTGACAGACACATGACCTTTGCTCTGACCTGTGATAAAGGCGAAAGTGTTTCAGTTTCAGCAGAAGGCACTGTCCACATGTCTTCAGTCACACCAGCAGAGAACAGTCACACTAGCACAGAACAGTCACACCAGCAGAAGGCACTGTCAACATGTCTTCAGTCCCCAGAGAACAGTCACACCAGCAGAAGGCACTGTCAACATGTCTTCAGTCCCCAGAGAACAGTCACACCAGTAGAAGGCACCGTCCATATGTCTTCAGTCACACCAGCAGAGAACAGTCACACTAGTAGAAGGCACTGTCAACATGTTTTCAGTCCCCAGAGAACAGTCACACCAGCAGAAGGCACTGTTACACCAGCAGAAGGCACTGTCAACATGTTTTCAGTCCCCAGAGAACAGTCACACCAGCAGAAGGCACTGTCAACATGTCTTCAGTCATGGCACCTAAAAACAGTTACAGTCTGTTGTTCTTGATGTCTTTGCCAAAAGTCAACAACCTCCCACCCCCAGAGGGTTCCTCTGTTACTGTTTCCATGGCTAACCGCTCATCGTTATTTCCCATCCGTATTAATCATTTTCAAATCTATGTACAAACACTCATTCACTGGGTATATTTCCTTGTTCTCCTTTATCCTTAGCTGTTTGTGTAAGTCTTATTATCTTGTTCTTTGTATATCTCTCGTCTTTGTATGTAGGCCTATCTCTCTGTCTGTCTGTCTGTCTGTCTGTCTAAATGTATGTATGTATGTATGTATGTATGTATGTATGTATGTATGTATGTATGTATGTATGTATGTATGTATGTCTGTCTGTCTGTCTGTCTGTCTGTCTGTCTGTCTGTCTGTCTGTCTGTCTGTCTGTCACTCAATCAGAGATAATTTATGCTGCTTTAAGACAGGAGGAAACTTGCTTAGTATAAACTACTGGTTAACATTGCCATGAAATCCGGCACCATGCCCGTTGTTAGTTTCCCTACAACTCTGGAACTGACTGTGGGTCCCTGCTTTATAAGAATTCCCTACTTCTTTCTGATTTTTTCTGTGTTATCCCAGACTACACTGACTAAACAAATTAGCTGACAGCAGCTCTGTAAAAGAAATTATTTGATAGATGAATAGATGAGAAAAAATAGAAAAAGTGAGTGAGTATATAATCAAGTCAGTCAGTCTGTAGTAAGAAAGTAACTGAATATGTGAATAAGTAAGTAGTAAGTCAGTCATTCAGCAAGTAAGTAATATATAAGTAGGTAGGTAAGAAAGTTAGTTAAAAACCAGAGATAGATGAATAATTAAGTAAATGAATACACAGATTAAAAAACAACAACAGAATGAACATCTGAATAATTAACATCCCCCAACTAATTAAACAAACAAGGAAATATATATAGATATATACATAATATATATATTATATGATATAATATATATCTATTTACATATATCCATAAGTGTATAGACAAATAAAGAAATAAATGGATGAATACATACTAAATAAATAATCAAGCAAACAAATAAACGAACAAATAATTATACACATATAAACAAAAAAACAAACAAACAAACAAAATAAATAAATAAATAAATAAACACACACACACATTCCAGAGGAGAGTGCAGATCTCTCTTTCCTTCCCCAGACAGTGGACTCCAGGCTCCATCGCTGCTTGTCTCATTGGCATTGCAAGAGCTCACTGAAGCGTGCAATGTCATGAATGTTGATTGGCTGAGAGCGTCTTGGCGTCACACATAGAATCTAATTCTACTCTGTGTCCTTCCGTTATGCAAATGATTGCCTCACACTGGCAGTTCTGTTTATATGGACATACAGATTAGCCTACTTGTAGCTATAGGCAACATTACTACTTATCTGCTTGTTTGGGAGTAGGTTTTTTTGTTTGTTTGTTGGTTGGTTAACTTGATTTTGTTTTGGGTGAGTTGTCTGGGTTGCTATTGTTTTTCTTTATTGACATTATTGTTGCTGTTTTGATGTCATTGCTTCTTGTGGTATTGTAATTTTATATTTTTGTTTTTGTTCTGTATCAACTTATGTTTCATTCTTCATTAGAACTGTTGGTATTATAAAACCGTCTTTCTTTTTTTTTCTTTTTTTTATATAATATAGAAGTGATTACTTTGGTTATTACAGTCATTGTTTTTTCACCATTTTAATTGTTAACATTATCGTTGTTGTTGCCGTCGTCATCGTCGTCGTTGTCCTCCTCCTTCTCCTTCTCCTTTTTATTCTACTGTTCTTCCTCCTTCTTTTCCTATCTATCTATCTATCTATCTATCTATCTATCTATCTATCTATCTATCTATCTATCTATCTATCTATCTATCTATCTATCTATCTGTCTATCTGTCTGTCTGTCTGTCTGTCTGTTTATCTATCTATCTATCTATCTATCTATCTATCTATCTATCTATCTATCTATCTATCTATCTATCTATCTATCTATCTATCTATCTATCTATCTATCTATCTATCTATCACACTCACATACGTATACACACACACACACACACACCACACTCTCTCTCTCCCTCTCTCTCTCTCTCCCTCTCTCTCTCTCCCTCTCTCTTGAAATGACTTGAAAAAATTGAAAGCTTTCTGCGACAGTAAGAATATTCAATCTAAAATTGAAATAAAACCTATTACAGTCAATGAAGTATTCACTGCTTTAAATCATCTGAAACAATCCTCAACATGTGGGCTCGATGGACTAGATGGGAAAATTCTTAAACTATCCGCATCAATTATAGCAGAAACACTTACATATGTCTACAATCTTTGCATAAGCAAAAACACCTTCCCTAAACTCTTAAAACAGGCAAAAATTATTCCTTTACACAAATCTGGCAATACCTCAGAACCATCAAACTACAGACCAATAGCAATATTATCCACTCTTTCAAAACCATTAGAACAGCACATTTACAAATGTTTACTTGCCCACTTAAACAAACATAATCTATTACACCCAAATCAATCTGGTTTCAGAGCAAACCATTCATGCCACACCACTCTTGTTAAACTGACAGATAAATTGCTGCTTAATATGAATAAAAAAGAATTCACAGGTATACTCTTTATTGATTTTGCAAAGGCTTTCGATGTTATTGACCACAAGCTACTACTACGGAAGCTTGCAGTCTACAAACTATCTCCTAGTATCCTCGAACTGATTTCATCTTTCCTATCTGAGAGACAGCAAAAAGTATATCTAAACAACACTTCTTCAAGTTTTCTTCTAAATAACTTTGGTGTACCGCAAGGATCAGTGCTTGGTCCCTTGTTGTTTCTTTTATATATAAATGACCTGCCATTAACTATTAAAGTACAAAATGAACTATTTGCAGATGATACAACTCTTTATACTAGCCACAAAAACCCTCTCCAAGTATGCCAAAGTTTACAAGAGAACATAAATATTATTGTCGAATGGACACAAATTAACCATTTGGCCCTTCATCCAGGTAAAACGAAATTCATGCTCTTATCAACAAGACAAAAACGTCAAAATCTTAACATAAACTTACCTCCTATTTATATCAACAATGTCAGAATTGAAGAAGTTTCTAATCACAAAATTTTGGGAGTAACGATTGATAATAATTTGTCTTGGTCTGTACATATACGTAACTTAACAAAGAAAATTGCCTCCAAAACATATCAGTTAAATAAGATTAAACACTGTCTTAATCTGAATGCAAGAAAAATATTTTTTCATTCATTTATTCAGTCTAGTGTGGATTATGCATCTACACTATGGGACCTAGCCAGTAATAACCTATTCAAACCATTAATCAGTATTCATAAACGAGCTGTCAAAATAGTAATAGATAAGTCATCTTCACTGACATTTTCAGATTACAAAAATGTAAATATTCTGCCTCTCAAAACAAGATTGTTGTTAAATAAAGGTGTACTAATGCATAAAATCCTTCATGGTAATGCCCCATCTTCCTTAAGTAGCATGTTCAGTATAAACGACTCTCGACATTCACATAAAATCAACCTCCCTTTACCAACCATTACTCTGTTTAAATCAAGTCTAATATATTCTGGGAGCTGGTTTTGGAATAGACTCCCAACCTTTCTAAAATATGAATCAAAGTTTTCAAGATTTAAGTTTTTGTTGTATGATTTTCTGATGACTCATGAAAATGTCACTCTGCTTTCACCACAAATGTTTTGATACCACTAGAAGTCTCAATTACATGAATTTTTTCCTCGGATAGTACAGTTAGTTTCTGTTGTTATGCATTTCTGTTATTTTATCATCATTATTATTATTATTATTATTATTATTATTATTATTATTATTATTATTATTATTATTATTATTATTATTATTAATTGTTTGTTTGTTTGGGTTTTTTTTGGTGTGTTTTTCATTGTTCATATATACATTTAATCTGTCTCTGTCTCTATGTCTCTGTCTGTCTGTCTGTCTGTCTGTCTGTCTGTCTGTCTGTCTGTCTCTGTAATGTTTTTCTATTTCTTGCTTGCCTTTCGGTGTGTGTGTGTGTGTGTGTGTGTGTGTGTGTGTGTAGGGGGGATCGGGAGAGAGAATGAGTACTACTTTCTTTGGATTTTTGTGACTATGCATGTTTTTCCCATGATTTTTTTCCCTCTTGTTATTAAGCTTTTTTTTATGCTCGTTTTTCTATTTCTATTTCTTATTCGTTTGTTTTTTTTTTTTTCCCGAGGGCTGGATGTTAAAAAAGCATGTAGTGCTTAATCTATTACCCTCTGAAAAATAAAATTTGTTCAAAAAAAATTTGTTCTCTCCCCCCCCCCCCCCTCCTCTCTCTCTCTCTCTCTCTCTCTCTCTCTCTCTCTCTCTCTCTCTCTCTCTCTCTCTCTCTCTCTCCTCTCTCTCTCTCTCTCTCTCTCTCTGAATTCAGTCCCTGCGTGTCACAGTCCTTACTGGAAGAGGCAGAAGAATTTCATTCCTAGCTGTGAGTGCTGTACATAGATGTCTGGATCATACATCACTCTACTGTCAGTCTGCCTGTCTGTCTGCCTGTATGTCTGTCTGTATGCCTGTCTGTCCATCTGACAGTGCGATGCTGGGCATTAGTCCTCTAATGGGAATTTGAGCTGTACTGTTTGCAGTGGTATTTCTCCCGGACGAATGTCTGCTAGGAAGAAACATAGCAACATCATCTACTAAAAAGCTTTCGATTTGGGTAGAAAGTGAATACGACATTTGTCAACTCGGATTGATATATAACATATCCATCAGTTCATTAATTCATTGCAATAAGTGGTACTGGCAACTAACGGATAAAATGATGTGTGCACGTGCATGTATACAAGCGCCCGTGTGCGCGCACGCGCGCGCACACACTATTTCTCTCACATACACACGCGCACACACACACGCACACGCACACACAAACACACACACACACACACACACACACACACACACACACACACACACACGCGCGCGCACGCACAGACACGCGCACACACACACGCGCACACACACACGCGCACACACACACACACACTGATATATACACACAAACACATTTACACATACAAACAGACACACACATGCACACACACACACATACGGAGACTGGATGTAAAAAAGAGTGTTTATTCCACTATCCTCGAAATAAAAGAAGAAAGTAGAATAAAAAATAAACACACACACACAACACGTTTCACAAAAGCTTGCTCTTGGACCCTATGCTATGCTGTGACAAACTGCGAAGGAATAGGAAAACTAATCTGTTACAAAGCGATGTATGGCATGGACTGGAGAGATAGAGACAGTCAGGGGGGTGAAGGATGGAGGGTGCACGGTATGTCACTGCACACAGTGCACAAATCCAACATCACTCAGTAAAGCCTAGTCAAGAATGCTAAATTTAGCACGCTCCCTCCTTTTACCTAGTCCATGTGTGGTCAGTTCCTGCTATAAATAGCACCACCTGGCCCCCCCATCTAGGCTGGGATGGGAGGGGATAATTAGCAGCTGAGAGGAGCTGAAAGTGGGGGAGACTAAGAGCTGTGTGCACTCACACTTTGTCCGTCGTTTTCGACGATGACCTCCAAAACAGCAGAGGAGGCGGCAGTTGTTCCAGAAACTGGACAGAAATCTGATTATAGTAGAGATGCCTTGCCCACAGCACACCCCCACTCTCTCGGCCATGGAGGCATAAGGAGAGTTAGTGTTGGAGATGTTCTCCAAAGGCCAACTAGCCCCAGGACTGCAGCACATAAAGACTGTGCAAGTCAAGCCTCCTAGTCAGAGAATCATCAAAAATCGATCACTCAAGACTAACCTGCAAAACGGAATTCCATGAGTGGGAAAGCCACTGATCATAGAGACTCTCACTTTGCTGTTGCCCCCAGTGTCAATGTTTTTAATCAAGAACTGTGATAAAGCCCTGGCGCTGTATCACCAGAAGATGGAAGGACTGTCAGATAGACTCTGTAGCTGACCTTTCAGAGTTGAACAGAACATGGACGCCGCTGTCTGTCACTATAGATACATCACATTCTAAAGTTAATGTAAAAAAGCTGGTTCCTGCAACTTTGCACACAGACTGTGGTACACTTTGCAATAAAGATGCCAAGTTTGCATATGTGAGAAATGATTTTTGTTTCCACATCAGTTTTACTGCAACACCTGAAGGTCCTTTGTCTAGAGGCACCACGTGGCTGTTTAAGTAGGGAATGACACAACTTACAGATTGCAGCTGCTGTAAATTAGAAGCACTGTTTCAATATATTACTTTTTCATTATCTGTATTTGATTATATGGTTATAAGAGTGTGTACGATGAACCTTTAGATAAACATGCCCTAAAAAGTTGAAACAATTGCAACAGCATTTGAAATTCCATAAGAAACAAACGCGGTGGTTTAAAGCCCAACAGAATGTATATGCAGATAAGAAGATAGAAATATTTTGAATGACTGGTATAGATTGATAGCACTGTTATAGACATGTGTGTGAAAGCCGTTCTCTTCTCACAGAATCAGTGCCAACACAGTGTGTCTGCTGATTTTGGCAGGATGGAATGCATTGG
>CM060316.1:77178352-77185852 GCA_030674155.1 Stramonita haemastoma | reverse complement strand
GGGCTGTCGGGTGTTGTTGTATATATCACAGTCTAGTGGACAGCAATGATGATTTGCTTCGTCTGTGCTTTCAGATGCAGCTTACTTTGGCTGGCTGGCAACTACTCTGCACTTGTTGATGAGGGTATAGTCTCCCCTTCTCTACTCCTTGCCCTCCCTCCTTCCTTCCCCTCTACCCTCCCTTCTGAAATTCATCTAACGATCGGATATCTGAGCACCATCTGGAAATATAAGAATATCTCACTCAACTCCAAGATCAGACTAATGCGCTGCCTTGTCATATCCATATTCCTATATGCCTGTGAATCGTGGACCCTGACTGCTGATTTGGAGAGAAGAACACATACAGGCGGTAGAGATGGGATGCTTCCAGAGACACCTTGACATCTCCTATAGAGACCACATGGGCAACGAAGGGGTGCGTAATATAATCCAGCAAACCATTGGTCCCTACGGAAATCTTCTATCAATCGTAGAGAAGCGTAGACTTAAATGGTGCGGGCATGTCACAAGATCAAAAGGACTTGCAAAAACAATACTGTCCATGGAGGAAGAAAAGGAGGGAGACCAAGGAAGAGATGGGAGGACAACATCAGGGAATAGACAGGCCTAGAACTCAACCAGATTTTGAGAAAGGCAGAACAGAGAGAGGAATGGAGGGATCTGGTTGTCAAGTCTTCATGGGTGCCCCCACAGTCGCCAGACTAAGGGATAGATAGATAGATAGATAGATAGATAGATGGATAGATAGATATATAGATATATAGATAGATAGATAGATAGATAGATAGATAGATAGATAGATAGATAGATAGATAGATAGATAGATGATCTTACTTAGTGATTGATTCAAGAAAATATATAACACATTGCTTAAATTCGTAATTTGCGCGCATTTTGACTTTGTTAAGAAAGTCAAACTTGTTTTGGGTAGGAAACTCTCAACGCCTACCCCATCTGTACCTGATTTCAGCAAAAGTGGGAAAAATTGAACATAACACTTTATTTGTAGTGTATTTTTGTTTGTGCACGGTCCTCAAAGCTGAAGACTTGGCCTCCGTTCCATTCACACGGGATCACTCTGCATGCAGTGCACGAGGCCAGGGAAGCAGGAGCTGGCTCTACATCGTGGTGATGCACTCTCCCAGGGAAAGAGGCCCAGAGAAACCAACTAGGGCTGTAAGCAGAAGACAACATCAACACAACACAATGCACAGTTCAGCTGGTTTGGCCAGTACTGAGATCCTTTGTCTCTGACAGTTTGTATTCTTCTGCACGGAGAGGTAGGTAACTGGCTTTGACCTCAGCAAAACCAAACACAAACATTTCGCACACAGAAATATCATGTTTGTTCATCTTGGTCAGCTGCGATATAACTGTCAGTAATCTGTTCTTATTTTTGTGCGGTATTTGTTGCTATGACTGTAGAATATTACCGTAGGTGCTTTATTGTGTATTCTTTAGATAAGCAGAGATAAGTTATCTTCAGAGATGTACACGTCAGAAAACTGTGATGGTCAAACACGGAGTTTTCCCCTAGCCATAACCATTTGTCAATAATTGATTGATGTGAGCAGAGGGTCAAGGTCTGCTGGAAAGAAGAAAGGAAGGAAGGAGGGAATGTCAGCATTCTTTGACATGGTCTTTGCTCATGACAAACCCTCAGCATTACAGCCTGCACTTTCTGTCACAGGAGAAATCCAATCCTCGGACGCCATATGATAGGTAATTACATGGCGACTTATTCGAAAATAGTCATACATACATACTTTTTATTTAGCCTGTGCTTAACAAATTTACAAGGATTCTCAGGTGGGATGAGCGAGTCAGAGTGTTTATGGCAAAATTCTGTAGAAAAAAGCCACTCTGATAGGGAAACAAATACACTTGCATGCAGGAAAAAGAAAAAAAAATGGGTAGGCGTTGCACATGTGGCGACGCGCTCTCCCCGGGGAGAGCAGCCCGAATTTCACGCAGAGAATCTGCCGTGACATAAAGTGGTACAAAATACAAAATACAAAAAAAATACAAAAATATTCTGGGTGACCTCCTGGGTGTATAGTTCGGGGGGGGGGGGATGCTAACAACAATAACAACAAGAGAACTACACCAACGACACAGCAGAACATTGGTTATACTCTGCTGTCACACCCACTATTATACACTATGTAAGCACGGGGTATGACAACATTATCGAAGTTTGTTTGTTTGAGATTATTTTAGAGTTCTCAGCAGAATTATCCGATTTAAGGACTGTGGAGCAAGTCAACCCACTTCAGCGCATCGGGCCAACCAAAAATAGCACAATTCTTTGAAGCAGTCGCACTAGGCCCGCTCAAGCACAAGACTGCTGAACGAGCCAGAGCTCTACAACATTATCCAACACGTACAGCTGTTGTAAATGTCAACAGCAGCAGCAGTAAAAAAGCTCTGTAACATTATCAACATGTATAGCTGTTGTAAATGTCAACAGCCGCACCAGTAAAAAAAAAGCTCTGTAACATTATCCAACATGTATAGCTGTTGTAAATGTAAACAGCATCAGAAAAAAGCTCTGTAACATTATTCAACACGTATAGCTGTTGTAAATGTCAACAGCCGCAGCAGTAAAAAAAAAAAGCTCTGTAACATTATACAACATACATAGCTGTTGTAAATGTAAACAGCATCAGAAAAAAAGCTCTGTAACATTATCCAGCACGTATAGCTGTTGAAAAGCTGTTGTAAATGTCAACAGCAGCAGTAAAAAAGCTCTAGAACATTATTCAACACGTGTACCTGTTGTAAATGTAAACAGCAGTAGTAAAAAAAAGCTGTATAGCATTACCCAACATGTATAGCTGTTGTAAATGTAAACAGCAGTATAAAAGCTCTATAACATTATCCAACACGTATAGCTGTTGTAAATGTAAACAACAGTTTAAAAAGCTATGTAACATAATCAAACATGTATAACTGTTGTAAGTGTATACAGCAGCAGTAAAAATGCTCTATAACATTATCCAACACGTATAGCTGTTGTACATGTAAACAGTAGCAGTAAAAAAAAAGCTACCATAATCCAACATGTATAGCTGTTGTAAAATGTAAACAGCAGCAGTAAAAAAAAAAGCTCTGTAACATTCTCCAACATAGCTGTTGTGAATGTAAACAGCAGCAGTAAAATTAGCTCTATAACATTATCCAACATGTGTAGCTGTTGTAAGTGTAAACAGCAGCAGTCAAAAAGGTCTATAACACTACCCAACACATATAGCTGTTGTAAATGTAAACAGCAGTTAAAAAAGCTTTATAACATTATACAACACGTATAGCTGTTGTAAATGTAAACAGCAGTTAAATAGCTCTATAACATTATACAACATGTATAGCTGTTGTAAATGTAAACAGCAGTTAAATAGCTCTATAACAATATACAACATGTATAGCTGTTGTAAATGTAAACAGCAGCAGTAAAAAACAACAACAACAACAAAAAGCTCTGTAACATTATCCAATATGTATAGCTGATGTAAATATAAAAAACAGCAGTAGAAAAAAAGCTCTATAACATTATCCAACACATATAGCTGTTGTACATGTAAACAGCAGCAGTAAAAAAAGGTCTGTGACATTATCCAACATGTATAGCTGTGTGGATGTAAACAACAGCAGTAAAACAGAGCGCTAGCAGCAGCAGCACACCCAGCATCAGCATCATCAGTATAGTTTACCACACTACCTGCAGTGCTAGCACCCTATTAATTAATTAATTAATTAATTATTTTATATCGAGGATAATGGAAAAAGCACTCCTGTACTTTTTTACATCCAGTCCCCGTGTGTATGCAGTTTTGGAAATGTCATCTGTTCCACCGGCACACGATGGCCTACTCTTACGAAAAGCAGAACAGGATTTAACATGTGCCTAAATAACATTGTATTCCTACTGATGGAGCTGTGTAAAACACCACCACACATTATGTGTTGCTGCAGCTGTCACAGCGCCTGCACTGATCTCTGGGCTCCTGCAGGAACACCCCTTCCACCCCCACCCCGTCCCCCCTGAAAGGTTGGCTGCAGACAGGAGGATGATTTGGTCAGCAGATGTGTGTTGTCCCCTCTTCTGCCTCTTTGCACCCCTGCTAAACACACTAGGATTAACAGCGTAACCAGTGATGTGTTTACAGACAGCTAGAGGGATGATTTGGTCAACATATGTCTGTTGTTACATCTTCAAAAAGCAGCAGTACTGCCAAACACAGCACGATTGTCAACTTGATGTGTGAACAGATGACTATTTTTGTTGCCATCTCCTCTGCCTCCTTGCATCTCAGCTGAGCACAGCAAGATTTACAATCTTACACGTGATGTGTATACAGACAGAGGAATGATTTGGTCAACAAATGTCTGGTGTTACATCTTCTGCGAGAAGTAGTTACTGCTGAACACAGCATAGTTGACAACGTTACAAGTGACGTCAAGTCAAGTCAAAAGTATTTTAATTATCCCATGAAGGGCAATTACAATACTGACGGATATATCGATATGAACCATAATCTCGAAAGACACAAGACAGGTACTATTCATATTGGTTTAAACATTAACAAATAACTTCAAAACACACACACACACACACACACACACACACACACACACACACACACACACACACACACACACACACAACACACACACACACACACACACACACACACACACTCACATCAATGTAGGAATACAATGTTATTAATGCCATTGACTAAAAAAAGACATAGACTTATTGCATAGAGAACTGAAAGTTGAGATTTTTGTCTTGTTTGATAGTTTTACACGGTTGTTTGGTTGATAGATTTCTTTCTTTCTTCCTCCAGTTTTTCATTATATGTTTGTTAGTGAGCTAGTTAGTTTGTTTTCCCCCCTCTCTGTTTCCCTTTTTTTTATTTCTTCATACTTTTTATGCACTTGTTTGGTTTCGTTTTTCTTGTTTGTTTCTCTCCTTACTTCTGATTTTTTAAAAACTGTCTTTCGCTGTCTGTTTTCTTTTTTATCCCTTCGTTTTTTTTTCCTGCTTGCTTGCTTTATTTTTTCCTCTGTTTGTTTGTTTGTTTGTTTGTTTCTTTGTTACTTTCTTTCCTTCTTTCTTTCTTTCTTTGTACTTATGCAATTTTGGTGTTGCTATTTCTAATGTATTTGCTTTTTATTCATTTATTTATTTTTTTTTTTGCATTATTTTTTGTCTGCTTCGTTTCTCATTACGTTTTCCCCAAGTTCGGCGTATGTGTGCGTGAGTGGGTGCGTGCGTGCGTGCGTGTGTGTGTGTGTGCGTGCGCGCGTCCGTGCGTGTGTGTGTGTGTGCGCGCGCGCGTGCGTGCGCGCATGCGTGCGTGTGTGGTGTGGGGTGTGTTTGTATGTGCAGTATTCCTTTTCTGTCTGACGGCAAAGTGTTTGGAAGAGTGAAATTGCATTTCACTATGGACACAGAACAAAGGGAAGTTTTTACCATGTTTTTTCTTTGTCTTTTTCCATGTCTTTCTGTTTCTTCACACGTTCCTGCTCTCTTTCTTCAGCCTGCCTTCCTTTCTGTACGCCCTTCTGTCCATTTCCAACATTTCTCTCAAGCAATCACACGCTTTTCTTGGCCTTGCCTTTTCTCTTTCTGCCATGTTTTGTTGTACTCTACTTTTTATTTTATTTTATTTTATTTTTTACTTTATTCCGCTCCCTAATTCTTTATTCCTCTTTTGTGCGAATTTTTTTTCTCTCTCTCTGTATCTCTGTCTGTCGGTTTCTATGTTTGTTTCTGTCACACAAGTAACACACACACACACACACACACACACACACACACCACACACACACACACACACACACACACACACACACACACAACACACACACACACACACACACACACACACACACACACACAAACAAACACCCACCCACCCACCCACACTCTCTCACTCTCTCTCTCTCCCCTCACACACACACACACACACACACACACACACACACACACACACACACACACACACACACACACACACACACACACACACACACACACATACACACACACACACACACACACACGTATACGGGCATAATATCCCGTAAAGTGAGATGCTCATTTGGAGAGGTGACCACCACAAAACGCCTTCAACGATCCTCTGCTTAAAGACTTGTAGGCCCCATAATATAGTTATCCCATCTGCTCCACAAGCCCAAACAGCAAACACAAAGCTAGAGGCAGGAGAGAATCCAAGTAGTCCCTTCTTATGTTTTTTTTTTTTTATTTGAACCCCTACCAGTCCAGAAAAAACAGCATTCCAACCACTGTGTCACGGTGGCTGACTTTTTGTTGCATTGTAATATCTTGTCCTGATCATTCTCGGTGAGATGCATTGTATTGAAAGCATTGTTTCAGCGTCATGTGTTTGCAGAGATAAAATATTGTATACAATACAACACACAATTAATATTAGTTTTAAAAGGAAGAAAAACAACAACAACAACAAAAAACAACACAAAACCCAAAGCACACACACAATACGCACACAAATTAAAAAAAACAACAACAATCAAACGTGAACAGTTTGTTAATTGAGGTTTTATGTCAACAAAGTTTACAATTGATGATGAAAAAACCCAAGCAAACAAATACACAAGGACATTGGCTTTAAAATTCATGCACAATAAATTTTAACAGTAAGTCATTGTTGACATCAAATTATTGATGACTTATGGTTAATGTCATAAAAAGAGGACACGATCTTTGTTTATTGAAATAAACAAGTTTTGTATCGTCTCTCATCTAATAGGCAGTGTCAAAATGGTATGTAACATACAGACTAGCTGCCGCGCAGCCATAGCTATAGCCATAGCCATAGCCATATCACTATAAACAGACAGAGACACTGCCGTACACTTTACACTGTCATCTGAATCTCTGTAAACAGAGAGAGACACTGTTCCTTACACTTAGCGCTGTCATCTGTTTCTTTCTTGGACAGGAAGAGAACTGATCTACTACAGAAAGATAGAGTGTGGTCAACGCCCTGGAGGTTCTATGCAGGTCGTGCCTCTTTATTTGTTTTGTCCGTTTGAAAACAATGAAAAGTGTTCGAGAAAACCTCGAATACAACTTCGAGCATAGCAACGTCGCAGGATTGAAGTTGTTTCTTATTTTAGAATCAACTCATAAAAAAATGATTAAATGCTATGCTACCGATGAAATAAAAACCAAAACCCACACCAGTAAAAAAACACAACAACAACAGCGTTGTACTGTTATACAAAATCGAGCTAATAAAGTGTTTTACAGAAAATTGTTAGTGAACGCTTCAACTACCCAATAACACTTTAAGTCAAGGCAGATTTCTCTGCATGAAAATTCGGGCTGCTCTCCCCTGGGGTTAGAGTGTGTCGCCACAAAAGCAGCGGGACAAATTAAAATAAAAAATACTGTCTGCAAATGGATTGGTTTTCCTATCAATAGTGTCACAGTTTCTGTATGGT
>CM060316.1:77168352-77173352 GCA_030674155.1 Stramonita haemastoma | reverse complement strand
TTTCTCTATTTTGAAAAGGATGTGTTTCATTATATCAGTTAAATGTTGGGTAAAAATTCATAATAACTACAGGCATTCTATTACTTTAACCGTGTGCAAACATTCGTGACGACAATAGCCATTCTGTCAGTTATTTTTGTGTAAACTTTCATGAAAACTATATACATTATAAGAGTTTACTTTTCTGCAAACATTCATGATGACAATGACCAGTGTAACAGTTTTGTGTGTGCAAACATTCATGACGACTGTGACCAGTCTAACAGTTAACTTTTGTGCACCCACTCACAATAACTATGGCCATCTTTTTCCTTAACTCCCTGACCAGTCAGTAGGACAACATACGAAGTGGTTTCAAAAAATCCACACTGACGTTTTGATACATTGTGTCTTCAGTAAACTGAGCCTGGCGGCGCCCATCACTACTCAAACAACTAATTGCGGGCTGGGTATACTTGTATCATCCATACTGCAGACCGCAGAGGGCTTACCCTTTCAGAAATTCACATACACACACGAATGCACACACTGTTGTCGGTGGTATACATGCATGTCACAGTGAAAGTAGTATATATAAATAGGTTATAGATATTCACACATGCACGCATACACAGACACAGACACACAGACACAGACACACACACAAAGACACAGATACACACACAGACACACAGACACACAGACACACACACAAAGACACACACAACACACACACACACACACACAACACACACACACACACACACACACACACACACACACACACACACACACACACACACACATTATGGCACAAGTTAAAACCTGTTCTCCCTTTCGAAAGGGTAGGCCTTTTTGCCGGAGGGAAAGATATAAAAAAAAGCAAAGCTGAATGCACACACAGACTGGATGTAAAAAGCAGCACATGAGTGCTTTTCCCGTTATCCTCGAAACAAAAAAAAAAGAAAAGAAAAGAAAAGACGGATGGACTAGCCTCTAGTCTATTCCGCAGTAGTAAAGCACAACAGACCAGAAGCGATGTTAACTCCAGAGAAAAAGCTCTCAAAAGGGCAACAAAGCGATGATTTGAACCTATACCCCGGCCCCAGATAACTGCCAGTCACCAGTCTTAGGGTGTCACTGTGGAGCTGTCCCACCTCTCTGCTGTTTTGAATAACATCAGTGATTCATACAATAATCACCATAGCAATGGAAGACCTTTTTTTCATAATGTGCCCCTCGGGTATGGAATTCCCTTCCTTCTGATAGTCGCCATATTGAAGCCATCAACACGTTAAAATAGACACTGAAAACCTGTCTTTCTCAGCCGTGCAAATGATGTTATCAACCTTTCTATTTATTCTTAGTTCCCTTTCCTTTTCTGTCACTGTGGAACTTTTATTCCAGTTTTTCTTAATTAATTAATGCATTTTTGTGACCCTATATATAATTGCTTTTCACTGATTTTCATTTAAATTGTTATTTTGTCACCCATACTGTTTTAACATAGACATTACATATTTTACTTGAACTCATTTCCTTTCATTTGGAAATAAAAAGGTGCAGATTAAAAAGATGTGTGGGAAAGTGTGGGTGGGATGATGGTGATTGCGGGTGACAGTTGATAGTGTTTTCTTGCATTATTCGTTTTATGCAGTTTTGCTTGAAATGAATGATTGTGGAGTGATTTAAAAATTGCAGTGCAAAGGATGTCAATTCAAGTCTTAATGTTGTATACTGTTACCCATCCAATGCATTTTTAGCGTTATCAATTATTGTTTAATGGAAAGCGCAAACAAAAAAAAGAGGGCTATTCTTACCAACATTATTATTCATAGTGAACAAAATGTCAGGAACTGAACGTTCTTACCACAAAGCCCCCTTGTCCCTCCCCCCTCCCCCTTTCCCTGCCTAAGGGCACATAGGAGACACAAGGAGAAACATGAAAATGAAATGGAAGACAATGGTAATGTACTGCTCAGTCAGGCTGAAGGATACCCTCATCTTTGCTCTCTAGCTCTGGGAGGGCAATGTTCGTAGTGCTTCCACAGTCGGTTTTCTTTTTGCTTCCTCCGCTATTTAGTTTATTTATTAAAAAAAGATTATACCCCTTTATGCCACAGCAGATTACTCCCCGTGAAATTTGGCTGCTCTTCCCTGGGAGACCGCGTCGCCACTAGTGTAGCGCCACCCATTATTTTTTTCTTTTTCCTGTCTGCAGTTGCATTTGTTTCCATATCAGAGTGGCTTTTTTCTACAGAATTTTGCCAAGGACAACCCTCTTGTTGCCGTGGGTTCTTTTACGTGCACTAAATAATGGCGTTAACACACAGGACCTCGGGTTATTGTCTCACCCGAAAGACTAGCACCCAGACCACCACTCATGGTCTAATGGATGGGGGGAAAACTTTGGGCCCAAACGGGATTTAAACCACCGCACACTCCGACCCGGGTTTTTTGCTGTCGAGGCAGGCGCGTTACCTCTAGACCACCGATCCACAGCTAAAACTCTAAGGTTCACAAAAGGTGAAATTTTGCGTATGTGAACGCTCGCCCACCATTAAGGTAGCCGCATTCCGACTTCAGGGATAACGTCTAAATACGACACATGTATGCATGCGCTTTTTAAAATGCTGTTATCCGTTTATAACGACACGTAATGACCTACTTTTGTAGAAGAGCAGAAAAAAAGACTAGCACCCAAACAACAACTCACAGTCAAGTGGAAGGAAGGGAAAAAATTCGGGTCTAAACAGGGATCGAGTCACCACATACTCCGAACCCGGACTTTTTAAGCTTTCTGGGCAGGTACTTGCGTTACCTCTAGACCCCGGTCGATCCGCTAAGTATAGTAATTAGTAAGTGAAAACTTGTGCAGGTCACCGACCACCCCCCCCCTCCCCCCAGGCAAACATGGTCTTAAGAGTAATGACCACAGGAGGCACTGACCGCTAGGAACATCCCCTGAATTAACCCCACATGGCAGATGACAGGTGTGGGTGTCAGGAAATGAGCTGGCGGATCTGTCAGGATCTACGTCGTCGTCGGAGGCTACCGAGGGAGATATGTTTCTGCTGTGATTTTTTTTAATTTATCATCAGTCAAGAGCAAAGACCTCGGCCAGTAGTACTCCGTGAGGGATCCTCACCCCCTCCCTGTCTGGTGGTCTGCAGAGGGTGCTTGCTTGCGGATATTAGCTGGTCTGTGTGTGTGTGTGTGTGTGTGTGTGTGTGTGTGTGTGTGTGTGTGTGTGTGTGTGTGTGTGTGTGTGTGTGTGTGTGTGTGTTGGCGGTGACAGAGGGATGGTCAGACAGAATCCGTGGTATTCTGAAGGGGGTATGGGCAAGGTGCACGAATACATACAAAAATGTCATTTTTCTTTCATTTTCTTTTTTTGTCCCTGGATTCATTTCAGACTCCACTTTTCTATTTATCTATACTGTCTGTCTGTATGTATGTTTGTCTGTCTGTCTGCATGCATGTCTGTCTACCTGTCTACCTGTCTACCTATTTACCTACCTACCTACCTACCTACCTACCTACCTACCTACCTACCTACCTACCTACCTACCTACCTACCTACCTATCTATCTGTGCGTGTGTGTGCGCGCGCGCGTTCGAGCATGTGTGTGTATATGCGCGCGCACGCGACTGTGTATGTATGTGTAGTGTTGTTTATTCTCTCCCATCCCCCCCCCCTCAAAACCACAGAAATCTGTAGCTTTCAAAACGCCATTTTCTGTCCATTCCATTTTCAACAGCTGTAAATCGAGCTATCAAATACAAAACAAAAGAGAGGCAGATGACAGACATAGCTCACTGTTTTTGCTGCATCATCTTTGCATCACCTGGCAAACTGCCTTTTCCCCTTCTGCAGATGTGGATCATTCCCCACAGGGAAGGTCACATGGGTGGACTCAGCGGCGCGGCGAATTGGAGAACACTCTCCATCATTTTCCCCATTACGTTTTTGACTGAGATCCAAATGATGTGTGCTCTGTTACACTTAATCAGTTTTTAATTCTCTCTCTCTCTCTCTCTCTCTCTCTCTCTCTCTCTCTCTCTCTCTCTCTCTCTCTCTCTCTCTCTCTCTCTCTCTCTCTCTCTCTCTCTCTCTCTCTCTCTCTCTTCCCTCCTCTCTTCCCTCTCCTCTCTCTCCCCCCTCTCTCTTGCTCTCCCTATCTCCTCCACTCACCCTCAATCAAAGTAGCTTCACATGTAACAATTTAAACAGGTGATAAACAGTGAAGTATAGCGTGAGTGTGAAGATGGATAGATGAAGCAGCCAGCGAATAAAGAAACATAAATTGAGGATTGGTTTTGGATATGAAAACAAATTACAAAAAAAATAAAATAAAGGATAACAAAAGTCAAACTTGAGCCAGAAATGACATACGAATAGTAGGTTAGAACTAAGTAGAGTTATCTGCTTAAGTTAAAAAAAAACCCCAAAAACCCCACATAGCTGCAATCATAGTCTGCTGGGGACTGGAAGGACGGACACCATGGCTCCTGCCCGTATTCTCAAGAGGGAGATCAGTATAGCATTCTGCTGTGTGTTTTTTTTCCCCTCAGAGAAGCTTGCATAATCCGCAACCCTCTGGCTTTGTCTGTGTGTCAGGGTGTTTTATCCTCTCTTTTTCTGTCTGTGAGTCTGCCTTTCTGTCTCCGTCTGTCTGTCTGTCTCGGTCTCTATCTGTCTATCTTTACATCTATCTCTACCTCCCTATCTGTTTCTCTGTCTCTGTTTCTCTGTCTCTGTTTCTCTGTCTATCTCTCTCTATCTCTCTCTACCTCTCCCCTCTCTCCACCTACTTCTCTGGCTCTGTTTCTATCTTTTTATGTCTCTCTTCCCATCCATCTCCCCCCCCCCTCTCTGTTTCTGCCTTTCTCTGTATCTGTATCCCCGGCCTCCTACCCCCACTCTCTCTCTCTGTATCTCTGTCTCTCTTTCCTCTTTGTCTCTCTATCTATTTTATCTTCTCCCCTGTCCCCCCCTTTCTCTCTGCCTGTCTGTATGT
>CM060316.1:77148352-77165852 GCA_030674155.1 Stramonita haemastoma | reverse complement strand
CTATCTATCTATCTATTTCAAAATAGCTATTAAAACACAACTGTGCTCAGCTTCATCTCTTCTTTTATTATCAGCATATTTCAGCCTCTGCCATGAGGCTTCCCAAGGCTGAGGATTCAGGATAGAATCGAACATTTGCTGATAATAAAAAAGAGATGAGGCTGAGCACACTTGTGTTTTTATTACTATTTTACTGCTTTACCTCAACTGTGTGTTTGGAGGGAGTAGTGCATAGCAGAATTGTGGGTTTTTATCAAGACAATATATATATATATATATGTATATATATATATATATATATATATATATATATATATATATATATCGTTGTGTTACTAAATAGGGACACACCTGCGAATTGTGCGATGCTCTGTTTCCTTGGGTGGTGGTCGAAAGCCCTCCATTGCACACACTTCGCCTTCATGGTGAAATGTAATTTATGCAACCTCTTTTTAGAGGTCACTTTCTAATTGGCTAGCTGTACCCACTGGAGAAGCTGTGCACAGATGTGACATCACATAGGCCAATGTCCACTTTGTTACATATATATATATATATATATATATATATATATATATATATATGTATATATATATAGATAGATAGATAGATGTCATACTGTGCGGAAACACTGGCCCTAGGGTTTCATATACAACAAACCTGAAGCCACATGTCCGGGTAAATAAGGGGCGCTAGTAGGGATAAACAGAGAATAGCCCATGGTAAACTCTGTTACCATCTCACCATCACACTTCAGAAGCGTTCAATGTATCTGAAGTAATCGAAGTTTGGTAACTTTTGCTGTTGTTGTTATTACCGTTGCTGCTGGCATTATTATTATCTTTGTTGTTTTGGTTACTGCTATTATTGCTGATGTAATTGTTGTTAATGGTGGCGATGGCATTGATAATGGTGTGTGCGTGTATATGTATGTGTGTGTGTGTGCGTGCGTGCACGTGCGTGCATGTGTGTATGCGTGTGTTACAGAGGCAGAAACTAAACCCCAGTTGAAGCATTAAACAAAAGATGACCAAAACTAACGACAAGACTCTTAAAACCTTTCCAGACAGTTGGGTCGCTCACACATCTGCCAGCAACATCTGTTACACATTTTTTTTCTAATTAAACTGAAGCTATTACATCCCACTGTCTGGGTAACTGGGGCGAAGTCGTTAAAAATCACAAGATCCTTCACAAGTAAAGCAGTAGTTCCAGCTTTATGAGACAGCTGCTGAGGTTTAGTGCCCGAGATTTCACTGTAGCCATCTAAGAATAAGATACATCAGTTTTTTTTTTCAAATCCCCTCTAAGCCTGGATTGTGTTTTTTCTTACCTCTAATTCACCCGCTTTTTCTATTTGTTCTTACTTTTTGACTTGAAGGGAGGGGGAGTACGACAGAGTCGCTCAGTGGTTAGAGCACCACTCTTGTGAATTGAAGGACAAGGGGTTGATCCCAGGCCAGGGTTTGGCAAAGCAAGTAGCTTTCACGATCCTATCAACCTATGTATGAACAAATACAAAACATCATATGAACGCGTTAAACATACGTGTGTTGTGGTAAGTAAACTATCTATAACAGGAAGGTATGGATGATATGAAAAAAAACCCCTCAGCATTCACCTGAAGATTTACTAGCATATTGTGTCCTGAACCGGTAAAGTTCTCTTTCGTGGTAGAGGTGGTGTGGTGGGTGTGGAACTTCCCGCTCAATATGACTCCATCGGGTCCACAACAATATATACTTCTTTTTCTTCGAATGCTCAGAAAGCAACTGTTGTTATCTGCCATATGAGAGAAAATGCCTCACGCTGCATGCCGTTAAGAGCCTTACAAGTCAGGCCCAGCGCAGCCAACTGCAGTGTGAAGGAATACACGCAAAGGAAAGAGGCGCTCTTGCAAATCTCCTGAAGAAGAAACTTCAAAATATCTGTAAAACTAATAGTACTAGCACTTAACTGAATGAACACTGAATATTTTGAACTTAAAACGTTCTCGAAGTTAAAATGTGGCTATCTTCATGGTGGGCAAAAAAAAGGTCGAATACGAAACATCTTATCACTGGTGAACTTCAGAGCTCTAGCCGAGGAACGAAAAAAAACAATGTAAAAACAGGTAATTTTTAAAAATTGAGAAAAAGCCTAGCAATTTCATATTTGACTGATATGTACTATATATTTGCATAGAGAACTGAACAAAACACCCAGTAGGAAACTCAAGTAAACGGAGGTCATTACTTCTGTATCAGTCTGTACCTGTTCTGTCTTTTTCCAGGAAAAAAACCCCGTCTCAATCACCTGTTAGATTTTGTTTTAGTGTGGTACGGTAAGATTTTTTTTCCATTCCTGTCGCATAAATTCACTTTTGAGTATCACGGTCACAAAATGAGCAAAACAGATGAGAGGTACCAAATAATTAAGGCGACGCACTTACTCCAAAATCAGCCGCCGAGAAATGATGCTAAAAAAATCACCAGTATCAACTTTTGCAAGACACAAGCAGCACAAAGATAACTGAAAAGAAAAATAAATGAAATTTCAAGGGGTTTTTTCATCTACAAACGGTGGTGGTCTGAAAGACAGACCACGAAACTATATGCAGAAAAAAGTGTTTAAACAGAGTAGCAAGGATATGGGTGAGAGAGAGAGAGAGAGAGAGAGAGAGAGAGAGAGAGAGAGAGAGAGAGAGAGAGAGGAGAGAGAGAGAGAGAGAGAGAGAGAGAGAGAGAGAGAGAGAGAGAGAGAGAGAGAGAGAGAGAGAGAGAGAGAGAGGAGAGAGAGAGAGAGAGAGAGAACTCTGAACTCTGAACTCTGAAATTTAATGAATATAGGCCAACAGCCCCTTTCATGGGGAGAGAGAGAGAGAGAGAGAGAGAGAGAGAGAGAGAGAGGAGAGAGAGAGAGAGAGAGAGAGAGAGAGAGAGAGAGAGAGAGAGAGAGAGAGAGAGAGAGAGAGAGAGAGAGGAGAGAGATTTGATTTGATTTGATTTGATTTATTCGTTTATATCGAGGATAATGGAATAAGCACTCTTGTGCTTTTTTACATCCAGTCCCCGTGTGTATGCAGTTTTATAAATGTCATCTGTTCCCATCGGCACACGAGGGCCTACTCTTACGAAAAGCGGAACAGGATTTTACGTGAGCGCCAGACGTCATGCGTGCGTTCGCACACGGGGCCTCGGTTTAAAGTCTCATCCGAATGACTTTTTTGAGAGAGAGAGAGAGAGAGAGAGAGAGAGAGAGAGAGAGAGAGAGAGAGAGAGAGAGAGAGGGAGAGAGAGAGAGAGAGAGAGAGGGGGGATGGGGGGGGGGAGAAGAAGAGTGAGGTAAGATCAAACGGATAGGTTATTTGCTGCCGATTGATGCTAAAGCACACATCAATCTTTCTTCTCTGAGTGGTCAGTGTCTGTAGTACTACCAAAGCTCCTGATTTCTGTTTAACTTTATACATTTCTGTCTGTCTGCATGCTGTATGTCCCTGTCTTCTTATGAAGTTTGACACGTGAAAGCATACTTTAGAAGTAAAATGGAAGAATTTTGAGTGTGGAGATAAGTAGATGAAGCAGCCTATTCGCACACACAGTCAGAAGCATCAGGATGTATTTTTTATGTCTGGACAAATGTTGAAATGAAAAATAAATGAAAAAGGATTTTCCAACAATAAGAAAGAACATCTTCCTTCACCTTCACCTGTCCCGTAGTCCCGTGGACCGTGGGGGTACCGCTGGAGATTTTGCAACCAGCTTCTTCAACTCCCCACGATCCTCCGCCCTTCGTAGTAGATCGTTCCACCCAAGGCCTGTCCACTCTCTGATGTTGTCTTTCTATCATTTCCTCTGTCTGTCTGTGTGTCTGTGTGTCTGTGTGTCTGTGTGTCTGTGTGTCTGTGTGTGTGTCTATCTGTCTATCTGTCTATCTGTCTATCTATGTCTCTCTCTCTCTATCTCTCTCTCCATCTGAAGAAGAAAGAACATCTACCGTAGTTTAAACCACATCCACCGCAACCCGTTGCCACTATGGACAGGCGCAATAAAAAACTAACAGAGTGCTTTTGCAGTCACTGTACTTACAACGGAGTATATTGGTGATTTTTTTTATTTAGTATACTTTGTCACATTCACAGACCTTTTCTATGAGTCAGTCTTTTACTCTCTGTTGTCTGTAGGTTTCTGTATCGATCTCTGCCTCACCCCCCCTCTCTCTCTCTCTTGGAGATTTTGCAACCAGCTTCTTCAACTCCCGTGGGACGGATAGCCTAGTGGTCAGAACATTGCGCTGGCAATTTGACGACCCGGGTTCGAGTCCGGTCGAGGAGGTTTTTCTCCTGGAGTTAACATCAGTGCTGACTCCACTCTCCCCAAAAGTCCTTCGGATGAGACTTTAAACCGAGGCCCCGTGTGCGAACGCACGCAGAACATCTTGCGCACACGTTAAATCCTGTTCCGCTTTTCGTAAGAGTAGGCCATCGTGTGCCGGTGGGAACAGATGACAATATTTACAAAACTGCATACACACGGGGACCGGATGAAAAAAAGCACATGATTGCTTATTCTGTTATCCTCGATATAAAAGAATAAATAAATAAATTTCTCTCTCCATCTCTCTGCCCATCTCTCTCCATCTCTGCATTTCTCTTCATTTATGTCTCCATTTCTGTCTGTCTCTCTTTCTCTCTGTCTCTCTGTCTGTCTCTGTCTCTGTCTCTCTCTCTCTCTTTCTCGCTGTCTCTCTCTATATCTCCATCTTTCTCTCTTCATCTCTCTCTCTCTCTCTCTCTCTCTCTCTCTCTCTCTCTCTCTCTCTCTCTCTCTCTCTCTCTCTCTCTCTCTCTCCTCTCATCTTTCTCTCTTCATCTCTCTCTCCCTCCATCTCCATTTCTGTCTCTCTGTCTCTGTCTCTCTGTCTCTGTCTGTCTGTCTGTCTGACTGTCTCTCTCTCTCTCTCTTCATTCTGTACAATACCTGTGCAGGTAGACTGCTTAGAAACTAGTACATTGCGGAACAGAAAAAAAGACAAACGAGCAACAGGGAGACGAAAAGAAGCAGACGAAAAGAAAAAATATCGAACACATAATTTTTGACAATGTGGCTAATGTACGACTATCGCAAACTAGATAAGAGAAAAGCTAAGCACCCCTTCTTAGTGTGACAAATAATGTTTTGGTCTTGTAACGGCAAAAAAAACAAACTTAGAAACAAAGATGCAGAGATTAAGCGCTGGAGAGAGAGAAGAGAGAGAGAGAGAGAGAGGAGAGAGAGAGAGAGAGAGAGAGAGAGAGAGAGAGAGAGAGAGAACGAGAGAAGAGACAGAGAGAGAGAGAGAGAGACGAGAGAGAAGAGTAGACAGAGAAACAAGAGAGACAGAGAGAGACAGAGAGAGACAGAGAGAAGAAGAAGAGAAAAGACAGAGAGAGAAGAGAGAGAAGAGAAGAAGAAGAAGAAGAAGAAGAAGAAAGAACAAGAACAAGAACAAGAACAAAAGAACAAGGAGAACGAATAGCGAAGAATTGCGAAGAAAGCGAAGAAAGAGAGAAGAGAAGAAAGAATGAAAGAAGAAGAAGAGAGGAGGAGGAGGAGGAGGAGGAGGAGGAGGAGGGGAGGAGGAGGAGGAGGAGGAAAGGAGGAAGATGATAATGCAAAGAAAAAAAGAATGCAAAGAAGAAGAATGCAAAGAAGAAGAATGCAAAGAAGAAATGCAAAGAAGAAGAATGCAAAGAAGATGAAGAGAGAAGAAGAAAGAGAGAGAGGAGAAGAAAGAAAAGAAGAATGAAAGAAAAATGCAAGGAAGAGAATGAAAGGAAGAGGAAGAATGCAAGGAGAAGAATGCAAAAGAAAAAGAAAAGAATGCAAGAGGAAGAAGAATGCAAAAGAAGAAGAATTGCAAAAAAGAAGAAGAAGAATGAAAAGAAGAAGAAGAAAAGAAGAAGAAGCAAAGAAGAAGAATGCGAAGAAGAAGAAGAAGGAAGAGGAGGAGGAGAGGAGGAGAAAAAGAAGAACACAACACACACATGCGCGCGCGGGCGTGGCGCACGCGACACCCCCCACACAGCACACCACTACCAACACCAACAAACAACGCCCGCTCACAAACTAACCACGGTAGACGGATATCCTCAATGCTCCTTTGTGTAATACATGTGCCAATAAGGAGGCTTACTGTGAGATATTCTATTACGTGCCCTGTCTCGTAGCCCTTGTTTACCGGAGAGTTCTGAATTCTGCTCTGTCACAAATAGATCCCTTGGATCAGTGCTGTTGAGGAATCTGCGAAATATACATTCCTACTATTTTTAAAACTGCTGTGCAAGCGGTTTTATTTTTTTTGTAGTCATGCTATTTTGATTTTTTCTTCTCTTTGTCTGTCTGTTCACTTCTATTACTCCTGCCTGCCTGCCTGCCTGTGTGTCTTCGTGTGTGTGTGTTTATCTGTTGAATTTGTCATTCAGTAAGCCTTTCTCTCTCTGGTTCTCTCTCTGTCTCACTCTTTTCCCCCCCTTCTCTCTCCTTCTCTCTCTCTCTCTCCCTCTCTCTCTCCGTCCTGTGCTTGTCATTTGGATTCGTCGTCGGGTTCTGTTATCTGTCTCAAGTCTTGATAGTTAAAGTCAATAATCGTTAAGTAGCCATGTTCTCTAACAATCTTTACTCTACACCGACTATACTCTATTCTCTTTTCAATCATTCTCATTCTCTCTCTCTCTGTTCTCGTCTGTCTCTTCTGTCTGTCTGTCTGTCTCTCTCTCTCTCTTGTCTCTTCTCTCTCTCTTCTCCGTCTTTGTATCCCCCCTCTCTCTGTTTCCCTCTCTCCGTTTCCCTGTCTGTCTGTCTCTCCCTGGTTTCTCTGTCTCTCTACTATTCACTCTCCCTGCCCCCTCTTCTGTTTTTGTGTCTGTCTGTCTGTCTGTGTGTCTGCATGTGTCAATCTATATATCATTCTCTCTGTCTGAAGTATTTCCCCCTCCTCTCTCTCGCTCTCTCTCCTCCCCCCTCTCTCTTGTTTCTCTATTTCTGAAGCTCTCTATCTGTGTTCTGTCTGTCTGTCTGTCTGTCCGTCTTCTTCTCTCTCTCCTTCACTTTCTCTGTCGTCTACTCGTCCTTTTTTCTTGTACATTATCATTCTGTTTTACCTCTCTTTAAGTACACAGTAAAAATTGTCATGAAGAGAAGTGACTGTACATTTTTTTTTCTGTGAACTGGTGGTCGAGGCGCACGCGTGGGCGGGTACAGTTATCATCTTTCTGACCATTGATTTTGGATTGTGCGTTTTCTCTGTCCCACTTTTGCTTTGACCTCCTCCTGATTAGTGTTGTTTCCAGCTAATTCACCCCAGAAGAGAGCGAGGAGGGGGGAGCGGAGAGAGAGAGAGAGAGAGAGAGAGAGAGAGAGAGAGAGAGAGAGAGAGAGAGAGAGGGTAACAGAGATAGAGAAGAGACAAAGACAGAGAGACAGAGAGACACAGAGAGAGAGACAAAGACAGAGAGAGAGACAGTGAGACAGAGAAAAGAGAGAGACAGAAAAGGAGGAGACAGAAAAGAGAGACGAGAGAGAGAGGCAGAGAATAGACCAGAGAGACAAAAGACAGACAGATAGACAGATACAGAGAGAGATACAGAGAGACAGAGAGAGAATAGAGAGAGAGAGAGAGAAGAGAGAGACAGAGAAAGAGAGAGATGAGAGAATAGGACCAGTTGTGACAGAGACAAAAGAAACAGAGAAACAGACAGCGGAAAGTGTGATTTGATTTTATTTATTTTCATATCGAGGATAATGGATAAGCACTCTTGTACTTTTTTACATCCAGTCCCCGTGTGTATGCAGTTTTGTAAATGTCATCTGTTCCCACCGGCACACGATGGCCTACTCTTACGAAAAGCGGAACAGGATTTAACGTGTGCGCAAGATGTTCTGCGTGCGTTCGCACACGGGGCCTCGGTTTAAAGTCTCATCAACCGAAGAGACTTTTTGGGAGAAGGAGTGAGAGGGAGTCAGCACTGAGTAACCAGGAGACAAAAATCAGACTACGACGGGACTCGAGAAGACACCGGGGTCGTACAGATTGCCACGTTTTTCTGGGAAACTACTTGCACTTCCGAACGATCCGCGCTGAAGTCTCTTTTGAAGCAAAGTATTTGGGTGGTACAAACAGAAACTATTTTTTCTGATTTCTTTGGTCAGTCTGCAGTGGACGACTGGTGCAGTGACATGCTTTGAACAATGCAGATAACTTTTTGTGCTTCAGTTCTGTTCCAATCCACCCCTTCCCTCTTTTTTCATCTGATGTCGTTATTAAAATGAATGTTTACCTTTTTTTCCAACATAAACCACATCCACTTGCTTTCCACAAGTTTTCTGTACTGCTCTTATGGCGACAGTTCTCCAAGGTAAGGTTAAGGGCAAAAAGGAAAAGAAAGAGGCAGACCACCAACATCCTGCATTGCCAACATCACTGAGATCAGTGATCTGGGAAGGCTACTGGAGATAGTAGAACATCAACGGACAAAGAGAGAGAGAGAGAGAGATGTTGAACCTTGTTGGCATTGTGTGAAGCTCCTACCGACCACAGTGGCTATGAAGACAGTTGAGTTGAGAGTTGGACTAGTTAACGGTTTTTTTTAATCCTCCTTTCTCTACATTATGTTTTAATTACATACCAAAACATACGATTTGTGAGCCGCACTACATTATTTTCTTGTTTTCCTTTTTCATTGTATTCAAATTTAAGTGATGGGACGGGATAGCTCAGTGGTCAGAGCACTCGCTTTCACCCAGCATGAGTGTGGTTACCAAGTGGGAAGGTGACCGTTCGCACACCTTGGCTTCAGTGCATTTTCCGAGGTTTTTTTCCAGCCGTAAATGGGTGCCTGCCCTCTTTAGGGTCAGGGACGGTACAGCAACGAGGGAGAGAACACACACACACATTCATTAACGGAGTTAACATCAGTGCTGACATCCACTCTCCCCAAAGTCTTTCGGCTGAGACTGTAAACCGAGGCCCCGTGTGCGAACGCACGCAGAACATCTTGCGCACAAGTTAAACCCTGTTCCGCTTTTCGTAAGAGTAGACCATTGTGTGCCGGTGGGAACAGATGACAAGATTTACAAAACTGCATACACACGGGGACTAGATGAAAATAGCACATGAATGCTTATTCCATTATCCTCGAAAAAAAAATTAACACACACACGAGGCACCATAGATTTTATAACCAGCTTCCTCCACTCCTCACAATCCTCCACCCTCTGGAGCAGATAGCTCCACCCAAGGCCTGTTCACTCTTTGATGTCTTCCCATCGTTTCCTCTGTCTGCCTCTTCGTCTCCCTCCTTTTTTTTTGTTACCTGTAGGACATTCCAGATGTTCGTGTGACGTGCCCGTACACACAGACCAAAGCAGGGGAGAACCACTACCATCCAAGACAAAGGAGAGAAAAGTTTTGCAGAAGATCAAGATATTTTACTTAAAGAGGTGGACTGAGTACTACTCTGAGCTAGCGGTACACTTACATAACAACAAGAGACCCCAAGGTGCTAGATGTCCCTTCACCAACCAACAACAGCAGCTACCCCATCCTACGGGAAGAATTTTAAAGTGCGATAAAACCACTAGAAAGAGGGAAGTCTGCAGGAGTGGACAGCATTCTATCAGAAATGGTCCAGGCAGCGGTGAGAGACCATGATAGAGGTGTTACTTACCATCTGCAGTAAGATCTGGGAGACAGGGGAGTGACTAACACCTTGGACACAGTCCATGATTATCACTCTCCTGAAGAAAGGCAACTTACACTGTGTTTAATCATTAGCAATTCATACAAGTTTAGGACTTTTGGCTTTGGCTGAGAACAGAAAGTAGATGTTTTTCAACAGAAAGCACATTTCTAGTGTTTAGCAACTACTAAAAAGCTTGCGAAAGCCCGAAAGAAACCTGAACAGCACATGAATTTTGAAACGTTCTTATGACCATCCATCCATCCATCCATCCATCCATCCAATCCATCCATCCATCCCGTCCGTCCGTCCGTCCGTCCGTCCGTCCATCCGTCTATCTATCTATCTATCTATCTATCTATCTATCTATCTATCTATCTATCTATCTATCTATCTATCTATCTATCTATCTATCTATCTATCTATCTATCTATCTCAAAATGCGATTAAAAAACACAACTGTGTTCAGCTTCATCTCTTTAATCATAACTAGCAAATTTTCGTTTCTCCTTGAAGCTTTATCAAGCCGAAAATTTATTGAGCCTGATGAAGCTCCAATAAGAAGCGAAAATGTGCTGGTATGATTAAAGAGATGGAGGTTGTGTTTTTTTTTTATATTATTGTTTTACTACTTTACTTTAGAGCACCAGCTTTCCCCACGCTAAAGCTAAGCCGCATTGGGTGTGGTTACCGAGTGGATTGGTGACAGTTTGTGCACCTTGGCTTCAGAGAAGTCCTCTAGTTCTCCTAGCTGTAAATGGGTACCTGCCCTCTTTAGGGCCAGGGAAGGTAAAACAACGAGAGAGAGGAGATGAACGATGTCCTCAACATGCTGGCCCGTGGAGAAGCTGAGGTCTCTGACATCTCGCTTCCCCAATGATCGCACAGGTTATGGGAAAACTTTCAACCCTTCTTTACGTATACTGTCTGGACCCACTGCTTGCTTTAAGTTTATCTCACCAAACAAACACTTTTTTAAATTGCTAATTTCTCAACAATACTATTGCCATCGTCATTCTTGCAGTTCTTTTTTTTTCTTTTTTTTATATTTTTTTTTACATCTTGCATCATCGTGATTTTCAAATGCTCGTTCATGTCATTCTGTTCGAACCAACAATAACAAGTCAGTTAACTGCCTGGAAAATCAAAAACGTCTTTTTCTGATTAGGAACACTGATTTTATTTTATTTTGCCCATGAGAGGATTTTCAAAATAACCGATGTTTCTCTCTTCATATTCCCAGATAAAAACTATCTTTCCACTTTTATGTCCTGTATTCTATTTGCACATTTCACACTTCATGCTTCAATTTTGCATGGACATTATTTGTTACATCCCTATTTTTGATAGGAAGGACAGTGGCAGGATGGTTAAGACGTTCGCCTGCCAATATGTAAACCGTGAGTTTATGGGTTCGTACCCAGCCTCGCCCTTTCTTCCCATTTGACGAAAAAATCGAACTGAATGTCAAAGTCATTCGGATGAGACTGTAAACCAAGGCCCGTGTGCGAATGCACGTAGAACATCTTGCGCACACGTTAAAACCCCGTTCCACCTTTCGGAAGAGTAGGCCATCGTGTGCCGGTAGGAGCGGATGACAAAATTATAACAAACCAGACATGCACACACGTGGTCGTGTTTAGACACCATCCCTAGGAAAAATCGGGGAGTTGGAGTCCCAGAGCGGCTCGGGGCTGTAGGTTTTGGCAACGTTCTGGTGGCTCCTGCGACGGTATTGGAACCATTCGTTCGGTCATTGCCTTTCCAATGGATCATTCCAGTGTCCGTGAGAGGGGGGGGTATGCTGCATGGGTAACAGCTAGCCCTCCATAATACTTGCCCAGGCTTTGCGCTCTAAAGACTAGAGCGCAACTCCATAGTCTTCCGAGACTGAAGGGTGCCTACTACTACTACTACTACTACTACTACTACTACTACTACTACTACTACTACTACTACTACTACTACTACTACTACTACTACTACTACTACTACTACTACTACTACTACTACTACTCTACTACTACTACTACTATATTTTGATTGAAAAGCAATTTTCTTTTTATTCAGAGTTTTGCTTTAAAGGTTTTTGCGGCCCATGGTTTGTTGTAGGGAAAATGGTGTGTATTCAGGTCTGTCACAGATGAACACCAAGCGTCAGTGTTTTAGTGGAGACATAAAGATAACATTATTTCTGATATATAACCTTGCTGTGCAAATGGCTTTCCAGATTTCTTGGCCATATATCATGGTGTGTTTATTGTATGTGTTTGTCAGTTGTGTCTATATGTTTGCTATGTCTACCAATATATGTCTGTATGTATGTGTGGCTCTCCTGTTGCTGTCTATTGTCTCTGTTCGTTTTTGACTCTATCTCTGTTCATTTTGTTGTTGTCTTTTTTTTGTCTGCGATGTCTTTCTGTCTCTGTGTTCGTGTTTGCCTCTATCTCTGTCTCTTTTTTTCTGTGTGTCTAACAGTGTCTGTCTCTTCCCCGTTTCCTAGCATCAATGTTTCTCATCTTTTTTTTTAAACGTTTTTTTCTGTTGCAACAACCAAACTACCATAGCCAGTATTCGATACTCTGTTGGTTTTGTTGAGTTACTTTAAGCTATCAGCCCAACCTTGTTCAAATAGAAACATTTCTGATATTGGTTGTTAGTTGCCTGCCTACTGTCTTTGTTTCCTTCTCTCTCAAGCCAATTTATGCTGCTTTCTATTTTGCAATGAAATATTTGTATCCCCCCCCCCCCAAGAAAAAAAAACCCTCCCCAAACCAACCAACCCCCCCCCCCCCCCCCCCCCCGCAATCATTCATACAGACATTGTATGTGAAGAAGAGAGAGAGGAGAGGAGAGAGAGAGAGAGAGAGGAGAGAGAGAGAGAGGAGAGGAGAGAGAGAGAGAGAGAGAGAGAGAGAGAGAGAGAGAGAGAGAGAGGAGAGAGAGAGAGAGAGGAGAATTGATTTATCAAATACTCTATTAATATCATAGGATGATGGGATTAGATTGATCTCATGTGTGCTTTTTCAACATCCAGTCCCCGTGTGATATGCAGTTTTGTAAATGTCATCTGTTCCCACCGGCACACGATGCCTACTCTTACGAAAAGCAGAACAGGATTTAACGTGTGCGCAAGATATTCTGCGTGCGTTCCCACACGGGGCCTCGGTTTAAAGTCTCATCCGAAAGACTTTTAGGGAGAGTGGAGTCAGCACTGATGTTAACTCCAGGAGAAAAATTCCTCGACCGGACTCGAACCCGGGTCTTCAAATAGCAGCGCAATGTTCTGACCATCAGGCTATCCGTACCCAACGAGAGAGAGAGAGAGAGAGAGAGAGAGAGAGGAGAGAGAGAGAAGAGAGAGAGAGAGAGAGAGAGAGAGAGACGAAGAGAAGAGACAGAGACAGAGAGAGAGAGAGCGACAGAGAGACAGAGAGACAGACAGAGACAGAGAAAGTTAATTAAAAACTGATAAAGTGTTATAGAGCAAACAACATTTGATCTCAGTCAAAACGTAACGGGAAAAGGGATGGAGAGTGCCCCTCATTGCAATGATGAATACACCCTTGTGGCGTCCTTCTCTGGGGAGTGACTCACGTCTGTAGAATAGAAAAAGTTTGCCATGCAATTATGGAGACCTTGCATTAATAAAAAAATGAAGATAGATTAAGATGACAAATCCCAGAAAAGTGAAGGAAAGAAAGAAAAAGAGAGAAAAAAAGGTTTAAGCGGTACAGTTCATGCGGGTATATGGAACAGCCTCTCAAGTATTATCTTGAAAGGCAGTGTTTGGAAGCAAAAGATGGGGCAGGCAGAGGTAGCAACAGAAGGACTCAATAACTAAACGCTGTTTCATGTCCCACTTATTTATTATTTTTCATTCATGTAGTCTATAATCAACAGTTCTGATGATACTTTGGACTCATATTTCTTAACAGTGTAGGAGATTATAGATCTCTTGAGACATCATTTTGCAATACGTCTTTAAGTACAATTTCAAAAGCGCATTTCACGTACATTGAATTTGCTAACTAAAAATCAAAATTATCTGATTTGTTTTCGTTTCTTGCATATCAATTCGGTCAAACGAATTTAGCATCGGTCTTCAAGATTCTGCAACGCCATCAAATTTGTAGCCTAACTGAGGTCGTTCTTTGATGAAGTTGAGTGATGAAAATGATCATAGGAGAAAAATCAGAAACTTACTCGTCTTAAACTCTGTGTACTTAGCAAGTTCAGGAAGAAAAAACAACCCCGTTCTCCTCAAACAAAGAAGTTCAGGTCAATTTGTGTTCATGTCTTTTACTTGTTCTGAGATTTCGGCTTTGACAAATGCGCACGTGCATGCGTGCGTGCGTGCGTGCGTGTGTGCGTTTGAGAGAGAGAGAGAGAGAGAGAGAGAGAGAGAGAGAGAGAGAGAGAGAGAGAGAGAGAGACAGACAGACAGACAGACAGACAGACAGACAGACAGACAGACAGACAGACAGACAGACAGACAGACAGACAGAGACAGAGAGACATAGAGACAGAAAGAAACAATGAAATACTGGAACCAGCTCACGAAGATAAAACCGAATCTAATCCTTCGCACTATTTCCTAATCACTCATTTTTTCTGTTGATTATTGCAGTGGATAGGATAGCCTAGTGGTCAGAACATTGCGCTGGCAATTTGACGACCCGGGTTCGAGTACGGTCGAGGAAATTTTTCTCCTGGAGTTAACATCAGTGCTGACTCCACTCTCCCCAAAAGTCCTTCGGATGAAACTTTAAACCGAGGCCCCGTGTGCGAACGCACGCAGAACATCTTGCGCACACGTTAAATCCTGTTCCGCTTTTCGTAAGAGTAGGCCATCGTGTGCCGGTGGGAACAGATGACAAGATTTACAAAACTGCATACACACGGGGACCGGATGAAAAAAAGCACACGATTGCTTATTCTGTTATCCTCGATCTAAAACAATAATAAAATAAATAAATAAATAAATAAATAATAGTCACGTAAAGAGAGAAAATAAAGCAACAACATTTACAACTTCTACTGGAGAAAAACAAAAAAAGAAAACGGAGCTAACATTTCTTTTACAAGGATACTAGTTTTAAATGATAGAGGCAACTCTACACTACAGGGATGCAGATCCTTTATGGAGATAGGTCGGCCTCAGTACTCTACCATAAAGCTGACAGTACAGACATGTCGCCTGAAGTAGCCTCCAATGATAATATAGAACCTAACATATCCACCGTCTCATTTCCCTCTCTACCCTCACCTGTCATCTATCTAGCATGTGGAAGCAATGGAATTTGATTTTAGCGGTCGTTGCCTTCTTCTCGGTAATTTGATAACACACCAGGGCGGTGTCTATCTGAGAGGTGGCTGGCTGTATGCACAGGGTTTCATTTACTAACGCACATGCATATGCTCTTCACACCCTCAAAACTGTTTTAGCACTAACGCACATGCATATGCTCTTCACACCCTTAAAACTGTTTTAGCACTTTTAAAAAAAAACAACCAATAAGCGATAACTTAGCAAAGACATATGCATCTTAAAGTGTGTTTTTGTTTTTTGTTTTGTTTTATTTTGTTTAATGTCCTTCACTACTTGGTGATATAGACACACCCGCATTTAAACCGTTCCCTCTCTCTCTGTGTCTCTGTCTCTGTGTCTGTCTGTCTGTCTGTCTCTGTCTCTGTCTCTCTCTCTCTCTATATATATATACACATATAACTAAGAACTAGCAACAGTAGATGTCTTACTGGGGAAGAATATATAACCTAGGCAACTGATGTTGTGGACTGCTGAGAGTCATATAAAACTTCTTGAACAGTGGCATATGAAACAAAAAAATATCTAGTCCTCTCCTATTAAACAGGTCAATAAGAATTGGGCAATCAAACTATAAATGATGGATTTAAAAGAGGTTGAAAACAGCAACATGACACATGTTTAGAATATTTTGGTATTCCATGTGTGACGGGGCGGTAATTAGATTACTTCCCATGCAATCAGAGCTGCCAATCGCAGCGTCGTGGATCTAAATATAGATCCACACCTGCGAATTGTGCAACGTTCTGTATCGTTGGGGGGTGGTCGAAAAACCTCCGTTGCAAACACTTTGCCCGAGGCGGTAAAATGTAGTATTTATATGCAGTCTCTTTTTAGAGGCCATATTCCCAGTTTGACCGTGCTGTCGTAGCCGAGAATTTGTACTGAGACGTGGCACTAATGGTAAGTGAGAGAGAGAGAGACACACACACACAGACAGACAAAGACACAGATACACAAAGAGAGACAGAGACACACACACAGAGCGAGTGGGAGAGATAGGGGGAGGCGTTCGATTCACCCTACCATTATCTACTTCTTGGAAAAAATACTGTGCATATCAGTCTACATATCTCTCCACTTCTGTCAATGCTTGATATAGAACAACTGCGTAATGGCAAAGACACGTTTATAGACATCACAGCAGCATTTGAAGCAATAAAAGTCTGCCCAGTGTATTCCAGAACCAAAACAGAAGCATGGAGCTAGGGAAACACTATAAGACCATTGCTCTTAATGATAACAAAGACGGACGAACCCTTTAGCATCAGTGAGGCAGCAACTGACCTTTTTCTTTTCATCTCATCTCTTTCCATGCTGCCTCATTCTTCCTTTTTATATTTATTTTTGTCATATCCTTATTTGTTCTGGCTAAAATAGTTCTTCATGTAGCATTACACAGGCAGTGAGGAATCATCATGGCTATGGCATTGTTTGTCCAGTTGTGTATCACGGGATAACGCGTCACTTCCGTGCTTTGGGTTCATTTTTTAAGATGTGTGGATATTTCACCATGTGTTACAGGCATACAGAAAGACGCAATATAGCCATGCACGCTGAAGTCTTTTTGTGTGTGTTTCGTGCACATGTTATGGGAGTTTTGATCTGAATAATGTAGTAAACGCTTTTGCTCTTGAAAATATGTCTGGTTGGGACATTTCACTGGCTACTATAACTGCCCTTCCTTACCTTTCCAAAAAAATATATCACCTGCTCAAGAAGTTAAACATGTGGTCCATAGAGTCGGGTTTTAAAAGCTCGTCAGAAAAAAAAAAATTCAGGGGAGCAGAGTCAGCGTAAAAACCGTTCTCAGGTAGACAGTTTCTTCGTGGCTTGGGCTCAAACTAAACTCTTCAAGTCACAAATGTAATCTTTGATAACAATAACAATAACAACAGCAATAACTACAGCAACAACAACAGTAATAATAATAATAAAAATGATAATAATAATAATAACAATAATGATGATTATGATAATAATAATAATAGTGATAATCATGATAAAAAAATAATTAAAAAATATTAATACAATAACACTACTACTACTACTACTACTACTACTACTACTACTACTACTACTACTACTACTACTACCACCACCACTACTACTAACAACAACAACAACAACAACAACAACAAAAACAACAACAATAACAAATGGAATTTATCAAGTGCAGTATCTTTCAGATCAAAGCGCCTGCACTCAACTCATTCCTAAACGTTAATGAAACAAATAGCAATTAATATCATAGTCCCAACAAATCCAATTGTGTGCGCACCCTCCCCCCCCCCCCCCCACAAACACATACACACCACTGAGTGACTCCTCTCCCTCTCCACCTGCTTAGAATTAACCAAAACAAAACGAAAAAAAGAAAGAAAGAAACGAAAAGAAAGAAACCCACTTGTGGAATAATGAAAAAGGACAACCTAATCCAGCCTCAAGGGGATTTGGAAAGCTGGCCTTTCCCC
>CM060316.1:77128352-77143352 GCA_030674155.1 Stramonita haemastoma | reverse complement strand
CACGAAAACGGCTGTATATATTCCTAGAGGAATATATATATATATATATATATATATATATATATATATATATATATATATATATGTTCAAGTTGACATTAAAATGCCAGGTATATAATGCTGTTTTGGGGCACTGTTGTAAAACTGTCTCTTTCCGTTTTTGTAAGAAATTTGGCTGTCTTAAAACATAATTCGGATAATTACATAAACTATAACTACATAAACATACTTTGTTTTGAAATCCACGCCGAGGTCAGATTGTATGATTGGCATATGTATATTTACCTGAAAGAATATGCACATACATGTTGAGCAATCAAATACAATTCGTTGAAGGAAGAATACCAGAGGATACGACATCAAAAAGCCTGTCTGTTTACCTGACAAACACACACTGTACATGGGGTAATGATTTAAATGAATCAACAACATTCTGGTATAGCAGTGAATAAACGTGTCATGTTCTTTAATTATCTCCCATAGAAATGCAATCTATTCATAAGTCATTATAACGTCATCATTCTGCTTCTGGAAACCATCTTTTCCATGCCAATGTATTTTTTTCTGTACGAAATAGAAACAGATATTATTGATATCATCTTATACACACAACAGGTTATTTTTCTTAAATATTCTGTACACAGTTTTTGTTCATACCTCGATATAGTAGTGTGTGTGCCATCTTCGATTGAAGACAGATGCGGAACAAATGGAACAGATATTGAAAGCATCATGGCAAAGGGCCGTGACCACAGTGCAATGCAATAAGTCTGTCTGGACAATGACAGATGACTGTGCTTTTGTCTCCCTTTGTTATTGCCTTTCTCTGTCTGACTCTGTCCCTCTCTCTCTCTCTCTCTCTCTCTCTCTCTCTCTCTCTCTCTCTCTCTCTCTCTCTCTCTCTCTCTCTCTCCTCTCTCTCTCTCTCTCTCCTTCTCTGTCCCTCTATATCTCTCTCTGTCTTTCACTGATATATCTTTGAAAGACACTCTCCACCGTTGCTGTGTTTCTCTATCATATCGTGTCTGCCTCTTTCTCTCTGTCTGCATTTATTTATGTATCTATTTTAGAGCTTCACCTCCCCCGTGCGGATGCAGGGGCCTGTCAGTATAAATAGCATCCCCACCTTCTCGAAATTCTGTGCAAGGAATTCGCTCTTTTCTGTCCTTCTATTCATGTTTACCCTGGCTCTTTTCTTCCTGTCACCTCCGTGTCGTCTATATTCTGTTTTCTTGGACATTTTTTCCTTTCAAATTTTTCTTGCAAGACTTAAGAGATAACAATTCTTCCCCTGGCAGGTAAGATATTCTGGGTCTGACTTGTCAGGCGCTTTACAGCAGCACAAAGCATTTTCGACGACGATGAGGACGATCAAGAAGAAGATGAAGAATGCAAAGAAGAAGAATGCGAAGAAGAAGAATGCGAAGAAGAATGCGAAGAAGAAGAATGCGAAGAAGAAGAATGCAAAGAAGAATGCAAAGAATGCGAAGAAGAAGAATGCGAAGACGAATACGAAGAAGAAGAATGCGAAGAAGAAGAATGCGAAGAAGAATGCGAAAAATGCGAAGAAGAAGAATGTGAAGAAGAAGAATGCAAAGAATGCGAAGAATGCAAAGAAGAATGCGAAGAAGAATGCGAAGAAGAAGAAGAAGAATGCGAAAAAGAATGCAAAGAAGAATGCAAAGAATGCAAAGAAGAAGAATGCGAAGAAGAATGCAACGAATGCGAAGAAGAATGCGAAAAATGCGAAGAAAAAGAAGAAGAATGCGAAGAAGAAGAATGCGAAGAAGAAGAATGCGAAGAGGAAGAAGAATGCGAAGAGAAGAAGAAGAAGAAGAAGAGGAAGACGAAGAAGAGGAAGAAGAAGAATGCGAAGAATGCAAAGAAGAATGCAAAGAAGAATGCGAAGAAAAATGCAAAGAAAAATGCAAAGAAGAATGCAAAGAAGAATGCAAAGAAGAATGCAAAGAAGAAGAAGAAGAAGAAGAAGAAGAAGAACAACAACAACAACAACATGAAGAAAAAAAAGCAGAAGGAAGAAAAAGAAAAAAAAGAAGACCCACCGAGAATCGCTGCTTTGTCAATGATTATGCAAAGAATAACATTTTAACACTCGACTTCATGCAAATATCGTTTTTAAAGACCCTCTCGTGATATAACAATAAGTTACATCCACCGTAAAAGAAAAAGTACGTCTTTACTGCCACAGTGGGATTCACTCCTTTGGAAAACGAGGTCT
This sequence comes from Stramonita haemastoma, assembly GCA_030674155.1. Taxonomy (NCBI): domain Eukaryota; kingdom Metazoa; phylum Mollusca; class Gastropoda; order Neogastropoda; family Muricidae; genus Stramonita; species Stramonita haemastoma. Next base: position 77,141,113 of record CM060316.1, on the reverse strand, counting down.
CCTTGTAGACGACTGTGCCCCAGTTAGGCAGACATTTGCAATGTGATGGCTGTAGTCTGTCTGTCTGTCAGAAGGCACCTTCCCACAGGCTTTGACAGCCGAAGTGTGGGTAACGGAGATGTGTAAGTAGGTGTGGGATCTAGTCATCATTAGGCTATTCCGCCCACAAGAAAGTCTAATGGCTAGAGCCGTGTAGTCGATATGTAATACAGGGTGGTGGTGGTGGTGGTGGTGGTGGTGGTGGTGGTGAGACATGGGTGGGGGTGGTGGTGAGACAGCGGTGGGGCTGGGGGCTGGGGGGGAGGTAACCAATTGGTTAGAGTTGTGTAGTCGATATATGATACAGGGGGGGTGGGGGGGGGGGGTGGAGACAGTGGTGGGGGTGGGGAGTTGGGAGGTAACCAATTGGTTAGAGTTGTATAGTGGATATATGATACTGGGGGGGTGTGTGTGTGTGTGTGGGGGGGGGGGGGGGGGTGAGAGACAAGGGGGAGGGGGAGTAGCCAAGTATAGTTGTGAAGTCGATGTATAATACAGGGGTGTGGTGGTGAGGGCGGGGGAGGGGGGGGGGAGGGGAGGAATAGCCTAATAGTCAAAGCGGTGTAGTCGATTTACAAACCAGATGGGTAGTGGTGGTGGTGGTGGTGGGAGGCGGGGGGGGGGGGGGGGGGGGTCTAGCGTAGTGGACAGAGTGGTGTAGTCAAAAGAGGAGAGTAACTAAGGATTGGGGGTCCAGTCTCTTTGATACACCCGTTTAACGTAGTGTTTCCTCTGAAGCGACTATTAGTCCTGACTCCTCTACCCACTAAGAACTTCAGTCGACGCTGTATACCATGGTAGCGGGCGCAAAACACAAAACATCTTGAGCACACATTAAAAAACATCCTTCCTTGCGGGGATGTCGAGGGACTATTGGTATAAATAACATTCCCACATTCTGAAAATTGTGTGCAGGGAATTCCTCTTTTCTATCCATCTCTTTGCGTCTGCATTCTTCCTTTTCTTCTTGTAACCTCCTCTTTGCTTATTTTTTGCCTTTTTGGCCCATCTTCGTACCTCTTTCTCAGAAAGAATTAAAAAGATAACTGTTCTCTCCCACGCCGAAGTCGGATGCGCAGGGCCTGACTGGTCAGGCGCTTAACGGCAGCGCAACGTAGTTTCACTCGTAAGACAGGCAACATTAGCTGTTGTCTGAACGTTCGACAAAGAAGTAGCACCACCCGCTTTTCATAGAAAAGTTGCCGAAAAGTAGACAGAAGTATCAATGACACGAATATGCCCAGCATGCTCACTGATCATTGGAAAGGGGTAGACTCCGCTAGGTTCAACTCGTCCACGACCACACTGCCGCCGGTGACAGTCATTGAAGTGCCACAAGGACTCCTGAGGGAGTGTGTGTGTGTGTGTGTGTGTGTGTGTGTGTGTGTGTGTGTGTGTGTGTGTGTGTGTGTGTGTGTGAAAATGTCATGTCATGCTGGTCTGTTTGTCTGTGAGACTATTTTGGAGACAGCAGCTTTCCAGCGTTGTGTTTTGATATATCTATATATATCTATATCTATATATATATATAGATATAGATAAAGATAGATATATAGATATATAGATATATAGATATATAGATATATATAGATATAGATATTTGGTTAGCATTTGAAATAGGCCCTACATATTGTCATTGTTGGTTTTCTCTGTCTCTCACTCTCTCTCTCTCCATCTTTCTCTCTCTCATTTTGTCTCTCTTACTCTGTTTCTGTGTTTCTGTCTGTTTTTCAGTCAATATGTCTGTCTGTCTCTTTTTCTTTGTATCTTTCTCTGTCTATCTGTCTGGTTTTTAGAGAGTCAGTCAGTCAGTCTGTCTGTCTGTCTGTCTGTCTGTCTGTCTGTCTGTCTGTCTGTCTGTCTGTCTTTTTTCCCCTCCTTAGCTGTCTCTGTCTATATGTCTCGCTTTTAGTAAGTCAGCCTGTCTGTCTGACCGTCGTCTTTCTGTCTGTCTCATTTTCTGCCCCTGTCTGTGTATCGGTCTATTTGTTAGTCTTTCAGCCTGTCTCTGGTTCTGTTTGTCTAGTCTGTGTGTGTGTGTGTGTGTGTGTGTGTGTGTGTGTGTGTGTGTGTGTGTGTGTGTGTGTGTCTGTGTGTGTCTGTGTGTGTCTGTGTGTGTGTGTGTGTTTCTGTCTGTCTGTCTGTCTGTCTGTCTGTCTGTGTGTTTCTGTCTGTCTGTCTTTCTTTCTCTCTTTCTTTCTTTCTCTCTTTCTTTCTTTTTCTCTTTTTTTCTTTCCTTCCCTACTTTAATAACAAACGATGTCAAAAAAAAAAGAGATCGTAAAATGAAAATATTATCACAGCTACCTGTCAATCTTTTCCCCCCGTATTTCGTGGGAGAAATTGAGTCTTTTACCCTCAATCATACTTTCCTCTTTTTTAAGTCTCATTTTCTGTCCATATTCAATTTTTTGGGTGCCAAAAATGGCCCCCCTTCTCTTTCTCATCCCTGTTGTCTCGCTGTGCGACAAGGCAGTGTGATGGTTGTAATCAGCAAGGAATTCAGTGTCTTTCTAAAAAAAAAGAAGAAGATGATGAAATCAAGAGAGAGAAACAACTAGACTATATTAAGAAGAAGAATGCAATAAAGAGAAGAAAGCAAAAATAAAGAGAAAGGAGGATGAAGAGGAGGAAGAGAAGAGGGGATAAAAGAGGACAACGAAGAGGAATGTGAAGAAGGAGGATGCGAAGAAGACTGCAAGTAGAAGATTGTAAAGAAGAAAGCAAAGATGAAGAATGTGAAGAAGAAGAAGAAGGCAAAAACGAAGAAGAATGCGAGAAGAAGAATGCAAAAATGCCAAGATGAAGACTACGAGGAAGAATGCGGCAAAGAAGAAGAATGCAAAAAAAAAAAATGCAAAGAAGAAGAAGAATGGAAAGAAGAAAAATGCAAAGAAGAAGAAGAATGCAAAGAAGAAGAAGTAAGCAAAGATGAAGTAAGCGAAAAAAAGAATGCAAAGAAGAAGAATGCAACGAGGACGAAGAATGCAAAGAAGAAGAATGCAGAGAAGAAGAAGAAGAATGCAAAGAATGCAAAGAAGAAGAATGCAAAGAAGTAGAATGCAAAGAAGAAGAAGAAGAATGCAAAGAAGAAGAAGAATGCAAAGAAGAAGAAGAATGCAAAGAAGAAGAAGAATGCAAAGAAGAAGAAGAAGAAGAAGAGGAAGAGGAGGAGGAGGAAGAAGAAGAAGAATGCGAAGAAGAATGCGAAGAAGAATGCGAAGAAGAAGAAGAAGAAGAGGAGGAGGAGGAGGAGGAGGAGGAAGAGGAAGAAGAAGAAGAAGAAGAAGAAGAAGAAGAAGAAGAAGAAGAAGAAAGAAGAAGAAGAAGAAGAAAAGTAGAAAGAGGAGAGGAGAGGAAGGGGGGGGGGGGGGGGGGGGGGGGGACAGAAACGAGGAAGAAAAAGGAAAAGGAAGATGAGGAGAAGGAGGAGGACAGAGAACAAGCGCACTGGCAAACTGAAATTCTAAATAGGTCAAAGGCATACACAGTCAGAAATACAGGTATAGGGAAGTTGCAAAGAAACTCAGAAACAGAAGAGAGAGGAGAGAGAGAGAGAGAGAGAGAGAGAGAGAGAGAGAGAGAGAGAGAGGAGAGAGAGAGAGAGAGAGGAGGAGAGAGAGAGAGAGAGAGAGAGAGAGAGAGAGAGAACACATAGATGAATGAACGAATACATGAATGGATTGATGGATGTATCCATTTAAATCAATAAATCTCGTTTATCTAGTGAAAAGTATAAGCACTTGATGCCTTTTCAAGATGTTCTTTTTTACATTCAGTCCCTGGTCAAAGAACATTTATAATAAAATATCCCCAAACATACAGAGATCTAAACTAAAATCAGTCACACAATGTTGTTAACACTAAAAATATAGGTATAGTTAATCAGTAAGACGAATTGATACAAGAAGAACAAGTTATAACCAAAAACATAAAGAAAGAGGCAAGTATCTAAAAGAAGGTTAATCACACAATGGTACCAGTACTGAAAAAGTCTATATAATAATCAACAAAACGAGAAAGCGCAAGAAAAGATAAAATATGAAATAAAGAAGAAAGAAAATAAAATGATAGACATCTTCAAAATTTCTTAAGGCATGTGGCATCATTCAAACACAGAGTGAGGAAAAAGAGCACACAGAAAAGGGAAATAATTGCGGAAGGGGAAAGAGAAAAAGTGAGAGTTATCAAAATAGCGAGAGAGAGAGAGAGAGAGAGAGAGAGAGAGAGAGAGAGAGAGAGCGAGAGAGGAGAGAGAGAGAGAGAGAGAGAGAGAGAGAGGAGAGAGAGCATTAAATCACCTTTTACTTTGATCTCCTTTCATCCCAAGCCCAAGCCTTCCTGAAGCTTCTGACCTGCATTGGCTGGATTTGGCTGTAAGAGTAGGCGGTCAAGTCAAGTCAAGTCAAGTCAAGTCAAAATGATCTTTATTGAGGGTAAAAGATTAAGTTTACACAACTTTTTTTCATCCTGCCCTCACTAAAAAAAATCATAAAGATGACTTCTAAAGCATGCAAAGACAAATATCAACCTTGTTGAAAAACTCAAGTAAATGAGGATTTTTTTTACAACAAATCTCTCAAGATAAAAAACAACAACAAAAAACCCAGACCCAAGACAGTACAACATAAGCTCACGTCACACATACAAATGATAAAATTACAAAATAACATGGGCATGAACAACAAACATCCAAACGTGAGGTAGTATCGAACATAATCGTGGACTTACAGTTTGTCCATCAAATGTCTCTTCAAAAGCTTCTTAAACATTTGTTTAGAAGGAACTGATTTCAGACAGGGAGGTAGGCTATTCCACAATGTTCTTCCTGAATATGCAAGGCTTGATTTATAGAGATTATTATGGGGCCTGGGCAAGAAACAGTCTATGGGTAGGCCTGTATATATTGACAGCAAAATTTTCCACAATTCTCTTTAGGGCTTTTCCGTTTAATATATTGAACATACATAGGTACTTGTTGAACTGTAGTCTGTCTTTAAGTGGAAGAATATCTAGTTCTTTGTAGTTGGTGGTGGTCAGTGTATTAGGATTCAATCGGATTAGTTTAACAGCTCTTTTATGTAGGCGGCTTATATGCTTTAGGTTTGTTTCACTGGCACTGTCCCATAAGGTAGAAACATAATTTATAAGAGATAGAATATGTGCATGAAAGAATAGTTTTCGTGACTGTAGATTTAGAAAATTTTTGATTTTCCTAAGTTGATATAATCTTACTGAGATTCTTTTTCCTAATGCAGCTATGTGATCTGACCAAGACAAATCGTTGTCAATTACTGCACCTAGTACTTTGTGTGAGACTACTTCTTCGATTTGTTGTCCATGGATATATATAGGCGCGAATGGAGAACGCAATTTCTGTCTTTTTTGCCGAGTAGTTATAAACATACATTTTGTTTTATTAGAATTAAGAGACATGTGATTGAGTTCTGTCCATTCGATAAGTTTATTGATATCTGCCTGCATATCATTCACAAGCTGGTTTGGATCATTGTTGTTACATTGAATTGATGTATCATCAGCAAACATTTGACATGAACAATGGATATGCAGAGGTAGGTCGTTAATATAAATGGAGAAAAGAAGTGGTCCTAGTATTGATCCCTGAGGTATTCCATATTTCACGGGTAATAAGGTTGATCTCCTAGGCCCAACTTCAACAAGTTGATGACGATTAGTGAGAAATGAGTCTAAAAATGATAATGCTTGGTTAGAAATTTTATAGCATTTTAATTTTTTGATAAGGAGAGAGTGGCTAATCACGTCAAAGGCTTTAGCAAAGTCTAGAAAAAGGACTCCTGTGATTTCATTATTATTGATATTCAAAAGACAATGCTCAATGAGTTGTATTAAGGCTGTATGGCAAGAATGGTTTTCACGAAAACCTGACTGGTTTTCATTAATTAGATCATATGTTTTAAAATGAGAATGTAAGTGAAACTGTATATGTTTTTCTAATGGTTTAGATAGGACTGACAGTATGGATATTGGTCTGTAGTTTGATGGATTGGTTCGGTCTCCTGATTTGTGTAAGGGTATTACTTTTGCTCGTTTAAACTTCATTGGGAAGTAATTCTTGTCAATACACAAGTTAAATATGTAGGTTAGGGTGTCAGTTATAGCATATGCACTGATTTTTAATATTTGACTATCAATTTTGTCTAGGTCTTTTGATCTTGACTGTTTCAATTTGAGTATACTATTAAGCACTTCTGTTACTGTTATTGGGGGTATAACAAAATCAGATGAGATGCTCTTTGATGAACAGAATTGCTTTAATTCAATCAGCTCATTTGTTTCTGTTTTATCATTAGATATTATAGAGTCAGCAATGTTTGCAAAGTGAGAATTCAGGTTTTCTGCTGATATTTCTTTTATGACTTTTTGGGAGTTATGTCTTGAGTTATTAGTTAAGGTATTAATGGCTTTCCAAATCGCTTTTGGATTTTGGGCTGAAGATAGCAAATCTTGAAAGTATTTTGTTTTGGCTTTGCGCTTCATTGAATTGACTTTGTTTCTTTGCTTTTTATATTCATCTCTTTGCTTCGATTTTAATAAATAGTCTCTTAGATTCATTTCGTTTTCAATTTCTTTTGTTAACCATGGAGGTTTCATGAAATATTTTATTCTTTTCTTAATAAATGGAGCGTGCTTATCATAGGTAGCTATGAATGTCTCTATCCAATAGTTAACAGCATCATCTGGATTTGTAATCTGATAAAAATAGTCTAAGTTTGAATTAAGAATATCATTAATGAAGGCATCTTTATCAAAGTGTCTAAAGGAGCGGTAGGATATCTCCTTGTGTCCTGATTTGGGTATCTTTATTCCTTTTTTCCGCCATGTAAAGCAAATGGAAGAGTGATCGCTACAACCTGTCTGCACTGAGCATGTTTCTGCTATGTTGGTCTTTGAAGTAGTGTAAATGTGATCAATGAGGGTGCTAGTGTTATTAGTAATTCGAGTTGGACGATCAATTATTTGCTCTAAACCATACATGGCATAATTGATGTTCCATTTTGATCCAGGGATTGTCAGATCTATGTTGAAATCTCCCATAAGAAAGATTTCTTTGGACTCTAGAATTGCGGCATCCATCATTGAGTTGAATTTATCATACCAGTCAATTGTTTCAGCAGGGTTCCTGTAGATGAAGCCAAGTATAATCGATTTACAGCGTCTAAATGTGATTTCTATCCATATAGATTCTACATGAAACTGTTCAAGATGTGTTAGTCTTTTCCAGGATAGAGAGGTGGCACAGTATAAAAGCAAACCAGTAGATCTGACAGTCACAGGATCAAGTCGCACAGTGTCATAACCTGGGATATACATATCTGAATCAGAAATTAAGTTGTTGAGTCTCGATTCTGCTACACAAAATATGTGAAAGCTATTTCCTTTATTGTGTATAATTGATGATATTTCCTCAGTCTTGTTCCTGGCACTATTGATATTTAGGTATCCTACACGAAGTCCTTCCTGAGAAGGCCATGTATCTAGAGTAGAACACATCTAGAAAATGAAGAACAATAGAAAGAAAACTAGGTACAATAGTGTACTTTCAACCAATCAGTGAAGCACAAACGTCAGTCAAATCAACAATCAAAAAGTAATCAAAGGAAATAATCAAAGGTAAAAACAACAATCAAGAGTAGTACAAAATTTAGAGTAAACAAAAAAGAGAGGAAGTTGGTGAAGTAATGTAACCACCAATCAGTAACATACAAACATAAATCAATTCAACAATAAAAAGCAGAACAAAAGGAAGGAAAAACTTGGTACAGTAACAACTGTCAAATTTTAAATCAAAAAAGGGGAAAAATTGCTACAGTAATGTAATTAAACACCAGTCAATAAAGCACAATCATCAGTCAATCAACAATCAAAATTCAAAACAAACCACAAACTTGGTACAATAATGTAACTAACTACCATTCAATAAAACACAATCATCAATCAAGTCAACAATCAAAAGGTAGAATTGGAAGAGGAAAACCTGGTATAGTAATATAACAACCAGTCAGTAAAACAAAACAAAACAAAAAAAAAAAAAACCCAGACAATTCAACAGTTAAGTAGGGGAACAAGTGAAAATCGCTTAATATGCTTAAAAAAAAAAGCACTGAACACAACCCTTACAACTTCACCAACTAGCACTGCACTTACAGTAGCCTAGCCAATACAATATCAGTGATAGGAAATAGTAACCTGCATCCACTGTCAGCATGCCCTAACACATTCATTCTCAAACTTACAATTTTTGCAATCTCTCTCTCTCTCTCTCTCTCTCTCTCTCTCTCTCACACACACACACACACCACACACACACACACACACACACACACATACACACACACACACACACACACACACACACATACACACACAGATACACAATACACACACACAGATACACACACACACATATGCACAGGCACAAGCATGCTCTCTCTCTCACACACACACACGTACACATGCACACACACACACACACACACACACAGAGACACAAGACACGACACACACACACACACACACAACACACACACACACACACACACACACACACACACACACACACACGCACACACACACACACACACACACATAGGACAAGCATACTCAAACTCTATAACTTATTTATGCATAATAATGAGTAAAGGGACTAGGCCTAAGCATAAAGTTGGCGTTGGGAGTTCATGTAAGCCATTAGGTTGGCGAAAATCTGATCGTAGGGGTTGATAGGGGCCGGCATTAATCTATTCCACATGCCAGCTTGGCCAGTGACTGCTGTGGTCATTCCTTGATGTGGGGAATGCCACTGGCTGTGTGCTAGGCCTAACTGACTGGGCTGCATGGTGCTAGACCTAGGCCTAGGCCTATTCAATGTGGGATGGGGCGGGTAGTAGACTGGCTCAGTGGTCCACTCAGTTTGTGGGGCAGGGCTCACACTAGGCTTAAGGCCTTTGTTGTTGTTCCCTTGACTAGACTGCATGACGTCATGCATTGGGAGAGGAGGTGGGGGAAAGGCACAATCAGAGGCGCTTGCAATTTGTTTGGAATTAGTGTTTGCACTATCACCCCTGTTCAGGTTTGGATAATGATTCATTGAATCTACAGGGGGGTAGTCACTATGAGGGGATGTACAATCTTGGTTAGGTAGCATGGTTTCATTTCGTCTGTGGTCACTGACATGAGAATGAGAGGGAGATAAAAATGGCTTTAATTTCAGAGCCAGTTTGGCTGTGCCAGCAAGACTAGGGTGAATGAGGTTAGCGTACAGAGCTAACTTTGGACCTCCAGTGTGGGTTGTGAAGGTGGGTGTGTTATCAATGAACTCTGTGTTCAGCAGTTTGCAAGCCTTTTTCATGTTGTGGTTAGATGGCGATATCAGTGTGTTGAGATGGTGTTTGCCACGGGCTGGGATTATTGAGCTAAGAATAATCCTGGCATTGGGGAACACCTGACTGGCCAGGTGAATAAGGTCACACCAAGTATCTCTGGCCACTTGTCCTGTGGTTCTACAGTCATTGACACCAACATGTATAATCAAACATTTCAGATGTGGAGAGACACTTTGGTGCTGCAACCAATCAGACAAGTCAGCTGCTGACATGCCACTAATACAGATTCTCGATGAGTCATGTTGTTTTGATAGTCTGTGTAGGTCTATGTCCCTGATGACTGAATCACCAATCAGCAGAATAGAGCTTTTCCTAGAAACTGAACGAGAAGAAAGAACCTCGCTTGGTTTTCGATTGAGTTTTTTTACTCTTGGAGCTGGGTCTGTGGTGGCACTAGGACAGTCTGTCACACGATGCTTGTTATTCACAGGGGATTGCTCAGCACTGGCTTCCTCACTCAAGGGGTGAAAACGATTTACTGTTTGAACATTGTAAATACTCTTTCTCTCCTGACAATTGTTCTGCATCAGTTCAAGAGGATTAGATTTCACCCGAACTGTTTGGTTTTCATTGGATGCCAAGGAAGATCTTTCTTGTGGTAGATTTGACTGCTGGGAGTCTGGGTCCTTCTGGGTGTTGTCACAGGGGTTGACATTGTGGCCATCTTGCAGCTTTGTTGTAGATGGAGGTGGAGAACTGCAAGATGGCATGGTGGAAGTGGCAGTTGTCTTGGTGGGTGGCACAGATCTGGCCTTGTTTTCAGCTGCAGGCTTCAGTCCTTTGCTGTCACACTGTGTGAAGGCGTCGCATGAACCTGCAGACTTGGATTTCTTTAAGTCTGCACGGATGCTTCCCACTTCACTTTTAAGGGCGTGGTTTTCCTTTTTCAGGACACTTACTTCCTTGTCTAACTGGGAGATGTCAGACTTCAGGGAGTCGTTGAGGGAGTGAAGTGTGTCCATTTTTGATGCAATGTGAGCACGTATTTCATTTTTTGCACACACTTTTGCATCCTCAATCTGGGACTGTACAGTAGCTTGAAAGTCAGCCTGGAACAGCTGAAGATCAGCTATTTCATCTTGCAGCTGCTGGATTTTGTTGCTGTAGCATGCCAATTTTACAGCTGCTCTTGACTTTCTCAGCGACTTTGGGGTGACACACAGGGTTCTTCTGCGCAGTTTGTGGAGTTTTTGCGAGCGTGTGTTCCTCTCTTTTGTTGGAGAAGTGAAATGTTTTTGAGATGATCCTTCATGGTCAGATTCAGAGAAGGAGGCGGAGTAGCTGATGTCCAGTTCAGAGTTCATGGCACCATCTGAACTGTCTTTGCTTTGCTGTGGGGTTGGTGGTAGTAACACAATGTCGACCTTTGGGGAAGCTGTCTCCAGTGTAGCATGAAGGGGAGAAGTGGATGGAGTGTGAATGGGTATGCCATGGTCAGGGATATTCACTGTCTCCACAGTCAAATCTGGTGTCTTTGGTTGTAGCACACCAGCTACAGAGTCCATGAAGGTCACTGGCATGAGGAGTAGGGATTCTGTCAGGGATACAACATCCCCATTAGTCAAGAAAGACTGGACTAGATGGTTGATTTTTTCACATTCCTGGGAGTCCCATTTGACACAGTCTTTTCCCTGGCACAGAAGTGTACCAGCCCCTACACTGGATTTAAAATATAAACTCAGAGTAATACGTTTAGAGGGTAGTTCATGGCACGTAAACACTCTGATGACAGTTTTTGAAAGATCAGAAGGTGATTTTGATAACCACAAAGATGACGATGGGAGGGTGCACTCTTGATCATCATAGTCCATACACTGTATATTGACGAGTTCATTGTCAAGAGCTGAATATCTATACAATAATGCATTACGCCAAATTAGAAGTTCATTTTCTCCACACCAGAATCTTTTTTGAATTCTATCTAGTGTTGGTTTCAACTTGTTTAACCTCTCACTTTCAAGGGCCTGTGCTTGAACAGTGAGGGTGTCAGCCATGTTGATCCATTACAGTCCACACACACACACACACACAAAATAATAATTTAAAAAAAAAACAAAAAAAACACACACACATGCAAAAACTCACACCATGCTGCAGCAATGCCAGTAGATCACAGATTACATAATATTACCCCATTGTTTAGGTACAGGGATCACAGTTCTATAAACTTTGAAACACAGACAAAGCATTAATTACTGCTTTGAAACACTGGTGATGCACACAACTATTAAAATTTTTGGGTGCCTATGCCTATGTCGTTCATAGAATGGTGCCGATTTCAAAATCAGATAGCATGTTGAAGTTTCTGAATATGAAGGGTGACGATGGCCTATGGCGGTTACCACTTACTTGTTGTCTCAGGATGTTATAACAAAACATATGATGCACAACATTCGACGTTAGCAACACTGTAACTGATGTTATTTGATAAATTTGATAGCAGACTGTCGGCTGTTGACCGCCACCTTACACACCGGAAGTGTGTGCGGTGTGTGTGTGTGTGTGTGTGCGTGCGTGCGTGTGTGTGTGTGTGTTTGTGTGTGTGTGTCTGTGTGTGTGTCTGTGTGTGTGTCTGCGTGTGTTTGTGTGTGCGTGCGTGAGTGTATGTGCACCAGCGTTCAGGCAAGCATAGCCTGCAGAGCTGAGGGAGAGAAATACGATACTGTTGAGAAAGGGGAAGGGAAGTGTCGTGTTCCTATGTCTTTGTTCATCATTGGCATGACAGTTTTGGCCAGCAGGGTTCGATATCTGTGTCACATCGTGGCCTGTGGTCCAAAGGCTATCATTTGACAGTTGTCTTTTGTGAAAGGATGAAGTCTTTTTATAGAGCATTGACGAAAGTGCAAAAATATCTGAGGATGAAGGAGACTCTACTTCATGTGTGCTTGACTCAAACTTTCTTTTTCGGCAGTAGCCTAGTTTCTAACTTTAGTTTGAGGAGACGATACAATGAGGTCACCTTTGCCGCATTTGCAAGAAAAAAAACCCCATGCTAACCAAAAAAAAGTCGTCATGTACAGAACCACTGTTATATGCAACTGCTCACAGAGATGCAAAAAGTAAATGCAGCTATTTTACAGTGATATGAATGCCCTGTAAAAATCAACCAAAATGTAACCCCCAAAATCTGTCTAAGACTCAAAGGGTTGTAGTTGTAGTAGTAGTAGTAGTAGTAGTAGTAGTAGTAGTAGTAGTAGTAGTAGTAGTAGTAGTAGTAGTAGTAGTAGTAGTAGTAGTAGTAGTAGTAGTAGTAGTATTTGTTGTTGTTGTTGTTGTTGTTGTTGTTGTTGTTGTTGT
>CM060316.1:77120852-77123352 GCA_030674155.1 Stramonita haemastoma | reverse complement strand
GGCGCCACCCTCAATGTGCTGGGTTTTGGAGAAGTTGAGGTCTCTGACATCTCACTCCCCAACGACCTCAGGTTATAGGACTCCTGTACCTTTTTCTTTTTACTTTACTGTTTGTTGTTTTGTTTGTTTTGTTTTGTTTTGTTTTGTTTGCTTCTTTGCATGCTTGTCTGTGTTTTACCCATCTTCTTGCTAACGTGACATATTTATTTGCATTTGTATACCACTTCAAATCACAGCAGATTTCCCCGTGTAAAATTCTGACTGATCTCAACGGGGAGAGCCAGTCGCCACAAAAGCAGCGCTACCTATTTTTTTCAACTGTTCCTTGTTAGCCTGTGTGCTTGTTTTCCTATCAGAGTAACTTACAAAACAGAATTTTGATGGGGACAACTCTCTTGTTGCCGCGGTTTTTTTTTTTACGTGGACTGAATTTGTATGCACACATGACCTCGGTTGATTGTCTTATCCAAAAGACTAGCATCCAGACTAACACTCACACAGCCTGGTGGATGAAGGAAAAGTGTCGGGCACAAACTAGGATCGAACCAGGAGTTTGATATTTCGCTATGTAGGCAGGTGCGATACCTCTTGACCATGTCTTATCCATCAGCAGACATGGCAGTGCCACAACATAGAATTGTGCTGAACGCATCAGTGACGATCTGTCACTGCAGGGTTTCAGATGAATTAAGATAGGTGAAGAGACAGTGGAACAATACTATACTAGGCAACTGCTGTAGTAGTCTGCATATCTGCTGTGTCTGGGTTTTTTTTTTTTTGGTAGTCAGTTATCACTTTACAACAGTATATTCAAGATAAAAGAAAAAGGTGTCCTATAACCTATGTGGTTGTAGAGGAGCGAGGCACCAGAGACCTCAGCTTCTTGAGGGCGGAGTCCATCTCCTCTCCCTTGCTGCTTTACTTTCCTTTAGCGCGCCTAAAGACGGCAGGTACCCATTTACAGCTGGGGGGAATTTGCTGGAGGAGGGGGGGGGGGGGGGGGCGTTACTGAAGCCAAGGCGCGTAAATGGTCACCCAACCTCATTGTAACCACGCTCGATGCTACTTAACCTTGGGTTAGGGAAAGCGAGTTCTCTGACCAGTGAGCTATCCCGTCCCCTAACAGTATATTACTGAGGTCATTAACAGCAGGAGTTAAATACCAGATAGACGACGATGCAGGCAGCAGGTTGTTTAGGAAATAGCGACACTGAATGCACTGTTTAATGGAGAGGGAGCCTGTGTGTATCTGACTATGTATTTGTTGGCATGTCTGGTAATTGTTTTTGCTATCTTTCTCTGGTTTTCTGTTTGTAGCATGATTCATCTAACACGTACACCCAGACACAAACAGAAACACAGACAAACACAGACATATGTACGTACGCGTGCACACACACGCACACGCACGCACACACACACACACACACACACACACCCACCCACACACACACACACACACACACACACACACACACACACACACACACACACACCACACACACACACACACACACACACACACACACACACACACGCGCGCACGCACGCACGTACGCACGCACACACAGAGACCTGCACATTCGCGCACACACACTTACATTAACACACATTCATACACACATGCACGCACATACGTATACGTGCGTGCGCAGCACATACAAACAGAGATACACAGCCACGCAGACACACAGATACACACAAGACAGAGATATTTACACACAGACATACAAATAAACACAGAGATACATGCACATAGACACACACTATACATACAAAGAAATATGTATGCAAGCACATAGTCATAACCAGACACACGAAAGATATAGAAACTCTCAGAAACACTGAGAAACACGCACGCACGCACGCACTCATGCATACACACACACGCGCACACACGCACGTACGCACGCATGCAAACACATATACATAGATACACACGTGTGCGCGGGCAAACAAACACACGTATATGCGCACGCACACACACACGTATGCACGCATGCACGCACGAACACACACACACACATACACACGCGCGCGAGCGCAGGAAAGAGAGAGAGAGAGAGAGAGAGAGAGAGAGAGAGAGAGAGAGAGAGAGAGAGAGAAGAGAGAGAGAGAGAGAGAGAGAGAGAGAGAGGAGAAGGAAGGTGTATTGGGTTGAGGCAAAGGCAGGAAGTGAGAAGATCGCCATCAATTCAGGAAATGTGAAAATTGCTGGGTGACAGCTGAGATGAAGAGGGAGAAGAAGAATGCAAAAAAGAAGGATGCAAAGAAGCAAAGAAAAAGAATGCAAAGCAGAATAATGTAAAAAAAGAAGAATGCAAAGAAGAGGAGTGGAAAGGAAAAGAAGAAGAATGCGAAGAAGAATCGGAATGCAAAAAAAGGAGGAGGAAAGGATAAAAAAAGAAAAATGATGTGAAGAAGAGAAATACAAAGTTGAAAGATAACAAGATTGCAAAGAAGGAAAATGCTAAGAAAAATGCAACGAAGAAAAATACAA
>CM060316.1:77108352-77113352 GCA_030674155.1 Stramonita haemastoma | reverse complement strand
TCTCTCACGAATCAATGAGCATCAGATTGCTTCTCTCTTTTTTGGGTCTCCCTTTCAAGCAGCAGCCTATACCGCCTGGAGGCCAATAGCTATAACCGCCATCTTTCTCTTCATCTCTTTTCCATGACTTTGGCCAGTTCACAAGACCTTCTTGCTATTGATCTTTGTTCCTCAACACAGCAGCTTTCACGCTGGTGTTTGTTGTCTTCTACTTCTGAATTTTATTGTTACTGCAACTTAGGGGATGAAGCGGGGCTGCATCTTGAGCTATGGGTTTATTTGTTAAGTCTTTTGGGTAGGTTCCACGTTAGATTGGAAGCCTGGGTTATAGTAAGGGTGGTACAGAGCTCAGAAGCAACCAATTTATTGTGAGTAATGGCGGACACTATTGGAAAGAGCCCAGAGGGTGGAGTGCAATGCAATCAGTTGTCTGGACAGTGACAGATGATTTGTGATTTTGTCTTCCTCTGTCAGTGTCTTTCTTTGTCTTTCCTCTGGACTCTATCGGCTTTTTATGTCTTTTCCTGTTAATGCCTTTTCACGGCTTTCTGTGTGGTGTTGTGTGTGTGTGTGTGTGTGTGTGTGTGTGTGTGTGTGTGTGTGTGGTGTTGTGTGTGTGTGTGTGTGTGTGTGTGTGTGTTGTGTGTGTGTGTGTGTGTGTGTTGTGTGTGTGTGTGTGTGTGTGTGTGTGTGTGTGTCTTTGTGTGTGTGTGTGTGTTGTGTGTGTGTGTGTGTGTGTGTGTGTGTGTGTGTGTGTGTGTGTTGTGTGTGTGTGTGTGTGTGTGTGTGTGTGTGTGTGTGTGTGTGTGTGTGTGTGTGTGTGTGTGTGTGTGTGTGGTCGTCGTTCGTTGTTATTTCAGTTTACTTCTGATTTTCTCTTCGTGCCCAACCCATAAATTTCAAATCATACAAAACTTTCAATCTCTCTTTACCTTTTGTGTATTCATTTTCTTTCACGAATTTTGCCCTTTTCAGGTAGTCTTTTGTAATTACCAGAGACAGACAGACAGACCGACCGACAGACAGACAAACACACACACAACACACACACTTACCAACATAACCACTACTACAACCACAACCACCGCAACCAGAAACTAGCACGTTATACGGTTTGTTTGAAAGCTATTTTGAACGAAACTGTCGCAAATAATAAATAAGGAAAAAGGAAGGCATCGATCAAACAAGATGCAGTACTTTTTGTACCCTGTGTATTGCACACCCCACCAATCTCCCTTATTTTGATTAGCTGGGCTTTCTCCCCTTTCAGGTTCAAAAAGTCTAAATAGCAACAGTAGAACTAACGACAATAACGACACCAACAATGATGACAACAGCAAAAACGTCAACAAGGACAACAACATTAACCACAAGAACGACAACATTAACAATAACGACGACGACGATAACAACAATATCAACAACGACAAAAAGAAGAATGCAAAGAAGAATGCAAAAAAAATGCGAAGAAAAAGAATGAAAAGAAGAATGCAAAGAAGAAAAATGCGGAGAAGAAGTAGAAGTAATGTGAAATGCGAAGAAGAGAGGAAGAATGCAGAAAAGAATGCGGGGAAGCGGAAAGAATGCAAAGAAAAATGCGAGAAGAAAAAAAAAAAAGAATAAAGCTAAGAAGAAGAGAATGCAAAAAGAAGAAGAATGCAGAGAAGAAGAAGAATGCAAAGAAGAGCAAGAATGTAAAAAAAAAAAATGTAAAGAATAATGCAAAGAAGAAGGATGCAAAGAAGAAGAATGCGAAGAAGAACAACAACGACAACAACAACAACGACAACAAGAATAATAAAACCAACAGTAACGGAGCAGCAGCATTCGCCACATTTCTGTAGGGGAAATTGAAAGTGAATCTGTATTGAATCAACTGCTCTGATTAACTAAGAGCCAGGCCTAACGTTGACGGATCTGTTCCCTTAAATGTAGGCAGCCAAAAAAGTGTTAACGAAGATGAACATCGCTCTTAATGAATCTACAATCAATAAAGTTGTCCTCAAAAGGACATCAATCTAACGAAATAAGATAACGATTTAAATTTCAAGCAGAGAAAGAGAAGGGGAGGAGAAGAGAGAGAGAGAGAGAGAGAGAGAGAGAGAGGAGAGAGAGAGAGAGAGAGAGAGAGAGAGAGAGAGAGAGAGAGAGAGAGAGATGATTTGTTTTTCTTTGAATGTTGCTTTGTTATTTATTTGGTAGTTTGCTTCTAAGTATGGTCAGTTTTTCAGTATCAATATTGTATATTTTATGTTTCTTCATGTCTGGCTGTCAGCCATATTTGTGTAAAGGGCTTTTTTCTGCACACACAGTTAGCCAGTTTTGCTATGAACCAACTTCTCCTGTAACTTCCGTGGGAGTCACACGAACATTGCACTCAATGTTTTAAGCCGTGTGTCAGCCAAGCTGGACATGTCAGAACCAGTTACCTTCATATCATCTCATGCTTTGTGTGACATGACATGTATGTTCCGTCCACAACAGGTGCGCTAATGATGAGACTTTGGGTATGTGACTATTTTCCCACAATGAAGATTGCGTAAAATCATGTCACCAATGTGCATGCGATTTTAAAATGCTGTCATCCATTCTCACCAGCATGCAATGGTGTGTTCTTCCAAGAGGCGGAGCGAGTTTTTTAAATATGTGCACAAAATATTCTGAGGACCTCAGTTTTTTAAGTCTCAGGACCTCAGGGACCTCAGTTTCTAAGTCTCAGGACCTCAGCGACCTCAGTTTCTAAGTCTCAGGACCTCAGCGACCTCAGTTTCTAAGTCTCAGGACCTCAGGGACCTCAGTTTCTAAGTCTCAGGACCTCAGCGACCTCAGTTTCTAAGTCTCAGGACCTCAGCGACCTCAGTTTCTAAGTCTCAGGACCTCAGCGACCTCAGTTTCTAAGTCTCAGGGACCTCAGTTTCTAAGTATCACGACCTCAGGGACCTGAGTTTCTAAGTCTCATCCACAAGACTTTCGGGTGATCGCATGCACTGCCTCGGTGGCGGCTCGAACCTAGGCCGTCAGATTGCGAGTTCAACGCTCCAATCACTAGGCTATCTCCCCCCTCCTCCCTTCCACGCCCCCATATGAAAGACTTTCAGAGAAATAAAATCCAGGCAGGAATGTCCATTCTGGGAGAAAGTTTTCTCATAATAGACGGCCCATCAAGGACTAGAACCCTTGCACCCCTCTTCCTTCAGATCACAGGCCTAGTTCTTCAGCCCCCTCTCCCCCGCTACATCCCGTCCTCCCCTAAAATATACCAGATACAGTTCCAAAATTACCGGCAGCATTCATACATTACTTACCTTGATCTTAGACTTACTTCTCTGTTTTTCTATGCTACACCTCAGGCTGTTTGAAAATTGTAGATGTGCACATAGAATAAATGATGAAGCAGATGTGGATTTAATACAATAAGAAAACAAGAACATGCACGCCAAGGCATATGCACATGCACGCACGCACGCACACACACATACACACACAAGCACACACGCACGCACGCGCACACACACATACGTACACACATGCACGCACACCCACACGCACGTGCGCACGCTTACGAACCCTCACACGCAACATTATTATTAATCACGAGTAAACATTCAATCTGTTATTTGTTTAATTTGAAAACAAAACAACAGCAGTGTTTGATCTTTAATTCATGACGGCATCTCCCCCAATAAACCCCCAACATATATCTTAATCAAGAGGGCAGCCCCTGTTTTAATTGAAATGGAAATAAATAAACCGGCAGAAAAAAAAAAACGCTGATCCACAGGAAGTGCACAAGGATTTCAGGTTTTATCTTGTTACCCCCCTCAAAAAAAGAAAACCCCAACCCAACTGAGAAATATCAGACACTGATGCTTCTCTGATTCACACCCGATAAAACGGGCAGGAAATGAAACAGAAAGCCTTTTAGTTAGTTTGTTTGGTTGCTTGTTTGCGAGGTTATTTGTTTTCGTTTTTGTGTTAAAAATCAATTTGCGCAACAGTTATCTCTTGGCGGAATCTGTGTTTGTTGCAATTATCTGCTACCAGGTCCGTGCGCGCCCTCGTGGGCTGAGGTTTGTGGAGGCGGCCATCTTTTCCTCTGTTGCTGCCTCATGGTGGCTTGTCTGCGCTGCTTCTCTACTGGTCAGTCTAGGGGTCGAACAACTCTTCCTACAAAACCCCAGGTGGGGTCAATCTCTACATAGTAATCCTATGTTAAATGGAAGGAACTTGGATTTTTGATTTCTGTTGCAATATCTCTACTACGAACCCCCCCCCCCCATTTTGTCATAGAATAATTCCATGTCTATGCATTATGCAGGGCTATTCTAGTGAGTTTCTCTGCCTACTCTCGCCGCTTGATAAATGTATAAAATTATAACATTAAAAAAGTAAAGAGAAACCTATCGTTTTAGAAATGAAGGGTTTGCTTTTTTCATTGTTCATTGATGTTTTCTGTCCTGAAGGTCCGACCATTACCTGTATTTGAAAAAAAGGAGACGTGCGCTGCTCGGTCAGTTTTTGAAGACGAAAGTTATCATTTTCAACAAAACTAACATAATAGTTCTATGATTATTTTGCAGCTTTGCTGGACAACAACAATTATGAAATAAATAAAAATAATATTTAGATTAGAAAACAAGAGCAAAATGATGACTAGTGTCTCACTGTAGTATGACCAGGACAATGTTGCATAAACCACCTCTGGGACCTCTGCTTAACACCAGCTGCAGAACCGAAATTTTAAAAAATGCACGAAAGATGAAATAATATTAAGTGTATCAAGCCTTGCAGGTTTCCAAAGAAAAACTGTGACCAGAATCAACCATATGGTTCACGGTTAAAAAACAAGGTTTTCCCGGATGACACAGATGACTAGGTGGAGTGCTCAGCAGAATAATCTTCGTAAAAACAGACTCGGAGATAATTATTATCAACACCAGTGGCGTGAGACAGTCACACTGTCCCATTCATGGTAGCTATCCGAGTTCTAAACTCACATA
>CM060316.1:77095852-77105852 GCA_030674155.1 Stramonita haemastoma | reverse complement strand
ACACACACACACACACGCACATACACACACGCTCGCGCGCACACACACACGCGCACACACACACACGTACACACACATACACACACGCACGCAGACACACACCTACACACACACCGTACCGTAGCCTGGTGGTTAGAGTGATGCGTATCTGCTGACCCGGGTTCAAATCTCGTTCAGGAGGATTTTTCCTCTGGAGTAAACGTCAGCCCCGACTCCACTCCCCACAAACGTCCTTTGGATGAGATTATAAACCGTGCTCCCGGGTGCGAACGCACGCAGAACATCTCACGCACACGTTAAGGCCTGTTCCACTTTTCGGATGTGTAGGCTATTGTGTGGCGGTAGGAACTGATGACAAATTGACAAGACTGCATGCACACGGAGACTGGATGTACAAAAGCACATGAGTATTTTTACCGTTACCTTTGAAATAAAATCCCCGTGGGACTCCCGGGGAATGCTTGCAAAGCGAGCATTACAAGAATAGGGTCCCTGCCCGCCAGCCAGGCATGTCGTAAGAGGCGACTAAGGTGGCCCCACTCCCCCAGGTAGGGGGTTGGACACAGGGCTAGCAACCCTGTTCTGTAAAAAACAGTTTGTTACAGAAACAGCAACAAAGAAATTCCTTTGTTGCTGCCCTACATGCCAAGAAGGCATAAAAAGGCTTTGGATGGATGGATTTGAAATAAAAGAATAAAATAAAAAAATGAAAGATAAAAATAGTAGCGGGAGCTGCAGTAACAGTACCAAAAGCACCAGATATTGGCCAGACCACATTCAACTTGAACTTTTGTAAACATATCAGTCACCTGAATAACAAAGCACTTCAACATTATGAGAGAGAGAGAGAGAGAGAGAGAGAGAGGAGAGGGAGAGAGGGAGAGAGAGAGAGAGAGAGAGAGAGAGAGAGAGAGAGAGAGAGAGAGAGAGAGAGAGAGAGAGAGAGAGAGAACCGGACAGACAGACACCTAGGCAGACAAGGCAGACTGACAGACAGAGAGGTACAAACAGACAAACATGCAGACAGACTAATAAACAAAGACAGAGAGAAACAGAGAGGTACACAGAGACAGAGATGCAGAGGCAGAGAAACAGACAGACAGACAGACAAAAAGCAAGCATACATACACACAGATATTGAAGAACAAAAGGAGACACCATCCTCCTTTCCAAATCTGTTATTTTTGTAGAAGATCAATAGCTGTTCTTCTGGAATCTATACATAAGACCATATCCAAGAGAGAAAAGCCTGGAACTTGAACCCGGTTAAATTAGTATTATTATATTTTTATTGAAGGAAATAGGGTAAAGCAGAAACGTTCTCGCACGCACCTAGCCCCTTTGAAAAAGAGAAAAAGAAAAAAAAAATGAACGAAAGACGAGAAATGAATACATAATTATTTGAGACACACACATACGATGTGCACACATTGTTGCATAAGTCTAGTAAAAGTGTGAACGCACGCAGAACATCTTGCGCACACGTTAAATCCTGTTTCGCTTTCCGTAAGAGTAGGCCATCGCGTGCCGGTGGGAACAGATGACAAGATTTACAAAACTGCATACACACGGGGACTGGATGGAAAAAGAACACATGAGAGCTTATTCCATTATCCTCGATATAAAATAATAAATAAATAAATAAAAAAAATTAAAAAAAAGAGATTCCATTCTACACGCTACCACTTCAGCATCATTTAACTTTTACCGAAATATTAGCAACATGCTCTTAAATCATCGGCACCAAAAAAGCATAGGTAAAATAAGTCACAGAGAGAGGAGAGAGAGAGAGAGAGAGAGAGAGAGAGAGAGGAGAGAGAGAGAGAGAGAGAGAGAAGAGAGAGAGAGGAGGAGGGAGGAGGGGGGGGGGGTTACCAATAAACAGACACACCTTTTATGCTCCTCGGCTACTGCGCTGGGGTTCACCAATAGTGACACTTTTGCATATGCGACTGCTTTTTCCCACCTTTAAGGTAGCTGCATTATAAATTTGTGGATAATATCTAAACACGACGCCAGTGTGGATGCTTTTTTGTCGGGGTTTTCGCCATTCGTTCCTACTGGCATGAAGGGCCCACTCTTCTAAAAGACCGAAGAGAATTTAACGTGTGTGTAAGATGTTTTGCGTGCGTTCGCATACTGTATACGGTACCTTGGTCAATAGTCTCTTCTGGAGGACTTTCGGGGGCACGGAATCGGTACTGAAGTTAGCCCCAGGGGAAAAATCCTGTTGAACAAGCGTCTTAGTGGTGACTGGAACCCGGCCTGGATCCAGGGCCGTCAGTTGGAAAGCTCTGCCGTGGGGACGCCAGGATCCGGGAGCCTGTCACTATAAATAGCATCCCTGCCTTCTGGAAGTTCTGTGCTATCCCTTTTCTTTTTCTCTATCTTGTTCCTTTTCTTTCTGTCACGTCTTTCAGGTTCATTGACCGCATTCTTGGTCCATTATCCTACATTTTGGGGCTTTTATTGTTAGAAAGATTTCTCACCCACGCCAAAATCGGATGCACTGGGCCTGACTCGTCAGGTACTTCACGGCGCATTTATGCTTGTATGAGAGACAACAGTGGTTGCTTTCTGAGCGTTTGACAAGAAGAACATCGCAAGCACAGCATTCTAACCACTAACTTATTCCTCCCCCAAGCAGACAGATAGCTTAACTGACAAAGACAGAATGAGGAGGTGAAGATGTCATTTCAAATTAACCGTGAAACTTGGCTTGGCTGCCCTTTTCACATAAATCACGGTGCAAATGGAGCCAAGAAGACCTCTCAATGATAGCACTTGTCCAGTCCAATAAACGCTTCAGCTCCAGGCCTGCTTTTGCAGCCTATCTCAATTGCTTTAGACGAGGTTACGCCTGATAAAAAGATGATGTGCCGTTTTCTACCATGCTCCTTCTATTTTAGCATGATGTTAACGTGATCGGCCTAATGACTGCTGACTAGAAAAAAAAATGAGTCCCCAGTATTCTCTCTCTCTTTTTCTCTGCCTGTCTGATTTGTCTATGTCTGTCTGTCAGGCAGAACTAACATTACGGTGGGGCTGCTTCTTTTCATCTTTAGTACACGTGGGAGTCCTGGACTTTAAAGTAAGCACACAGAGAAAAAAAAATCAATGACATAAATGTTATCATATGAGAAAATCATAGCATCTTCTTTCTAGACCATTTCATGCCTGAGAAAGTGGAGAATATGCTCAGACAGACAGACCACAGGCCACTCTGAAGATATCCTTACAATGTCTTCTCTACTATGTCATAAAAACAGTACTTTACGGTGGGTGCCTAAAGTAGCATCAGTATTTGACTGACTGGATTTGGTAGGACAAAGGAACTGAGGGAAGATAGGGCAGGGTGAGCACTGTAGTCAGTGCAGTGAAGCTGAAGAAGAAGAGAGAGGATTGTCAGGAAGCAGTCACTGACTGTGCCCCGCTCTGTCTGTCCATTTTCACCCCACAGGTCAATTACAAACTGGAGCATGCTGTGTCTGTGGGCCGTCCTCTCCTTCTCCCCTGTTCTTCACTGCTGGGGTCAGGGGATTGAGCACACACACCCTTCTGAAGCCTTCACAAGGAGTAGATCTGAAGAAGCTAATGGGTGGAGCATGAAGCTTAGGGATAGGCCAGTGGGAGAAAATAAGCCATTCACAAACACACACACATGCACACACATGCACACACACATACACGCACACACATGCACACATACATGCACACACATGCACACATACATACTTCGGATGAGACTTTAAACCGAGGCCCCGTGTGCGAACGCACGCAGAACATCTTGCGCACACGTTAAATCCTGTTCCGCTTTTCGTAAGAGTAGGCCATCGTGTGCCGGTGGGAACAGATGACAATATTTACAAAACTGCATACACACGGGGACCGGATGAAAAAAAGCACATGATTGCTTATTCTGTTATCCTCGATATAAAAGAATAAATAAATATAAAGATATAAAAGAATATAAAAGAATAAATAAACACTCACACACACGCACACACAAACACGCACACACATACACATACATGCACACACACACACGCACATACATACGTTAAATTGAAGACACACACACACATACACACACACACACACAAACACACACACACACAAACACACACACGCACAACACACACACACACATATTAAGAAAAGACAGAACAACAGGCAAGCAGCCAGGCAGGGCTGGAGAGGTAGGGGGGGGGGGGAGAAGAAGGGAAGAGGTGGCGGAGATGGTATTGGGCATGACAGTTGGAGGGGGAAGACCTTATTGGATAGAGGCTAAGGTAGAGAGAGAGGGAAAAGATCACCATCAGATGAGGAAATTCGGAAATGAATGGCAGACTGCCGGGAGAAAGAAAGAATGAAAGAAAATAAGAAGGAAAGAAAGACAAAAAAGTCAGAAAAAAAGAAAGAAAGAATGAAAGAAAGAAAGAAAGAAAGAAAGAAAAAAAGATCGAAAGTAATATAAAAAGACAGAACGAAAAAACTGTAAAACCGAATGACTGACTTGCCGTTCTGACTGAAAGAAGAATGCATGAATTTGTTTTCACTCCGAAGTTCACTAATGGTGAGATTTGGCGTATTCAACCTTTTTTTTTTTTTTTTTTACCCAATTACATAGTGTATTCCAATTTAAAGACATAACATAGCTGTATTCCAATTTCAGAGAGAATACACGAATGAAGAAATGAGTGAGAGGTAATTAAGTAGCAAGCAACAACATTTTAATTCAAATCTGAATTTATTGCATGACATTGTATATCTCATAACAATTTGAAAAAAAAGAATTCCCCCCCCCCTGACAAAGTATCCACAGAAACAATCATTCTGCATCAAAAACGTGTTCCTAAACACCCCCTCCACCATCCCCCACACTCACACACACACACACACATACGCCACACACACACACACACACACACACACACACACACACACACACACACACACACACACACACGCACACACTCCCTCACTCACTCTGTCCAAATCTAACAGTGATATAGTACATCATTGTGTGATTCTAAACAAAACAACAACAGTCTTATATAATCATACACAGCAGAGGAAAAAGAAGGGGGATGATGAAAAGAAAGGAAAGGAAAGGAAAGGCGGACATTAAATGAAGCAAATCGTACAAAAAGTGTGGTAGAACACTACAGGAGAGATAGATAGACAGACAGACAGACAGACAGACAGAGACACAGACAGAAAGTTATACAGATAGACACACACAGAGAAACAGACAGGCAAACAGGTGACAAGATGAACAGGCAGACAGACAGCAGAAAGACAGATAATCAAACAGATCAGTTAATTGACAGAGACAGAATGAGATAGTAAGGGTGTCATTCCAAATTAACAGGGAGTTTGATTGCACTGATGCCATAAATCAGGAGGCAAAAAGAGACCAGGAGAACTCCCACTGATCACACTTGTCCTTTTCAATGAACATTTTAACACTAGGCCCAATCTTGGGCTTATCCAAAGGGCTACACACCCGATTGTCAAATAGAAAAGACAATAAAAAGATGATTCTCTCCATTGCAAATTTTCATTTCTTAGCAGTAGTTAAATGGATCAAGTGAGTGACTGCTGATGGAAAAAAACCCCAAATGTGCAGTATTCCCCCTCTGTCTCTGTCTGTCTGTCTGTCTGTCTGTCTGTACTGGTCAGAACATTGCGCTGGCAATTTGAAGACCCGGGTTCGAGTCCGGTCGAGGAAATTTTCTTCCTGGAGTTAACATCAGTGCTGACTCCACTCTCCCCAAAAGTCCTTCAGATGAGACTTTAAACCGAGGCCCCGTGTGCGAACGCATGCAGAACATCTTGCGCACACGTTAAATCCTGTTCCGCTTTTCGTAAGAGTAGGCCATTGTGTGCTGGTGGGAACAGATGACAATATTTACAAAAACTGCATACACACGGGGACCGGATGAAAAAAAGCACATGATTGCTTATTCTGTTATCCTCGATATAAAAGAATAAATAAATAAATAAATACTGTCTGTCTGTCTCTTTCTCTCAACATCATCCTACGATTTTGCCAACTACACTGAGTTGAACTATGTAGGTGTCTTATAAACTTGTTACCCCAACAACCTCTTGATTTAGTCCACCTATAGGCATCAAAACCATGCTTGTACAAACATATACATGCAGAAATTACACATTTGCTTTCTTTTCATTAAGATCTAAACCAAACATCTTAAAAGTTTTGAAAAGGAAAGAGAGAGGAAGAGAGGTAAAGGCTAGATAGCTATAGAAATAAAGTAGATAGATAAATAGATAGATAGCTAGATAAATAGATAGGTAGCCAGAGAGAGAGAGAGAGAGAGAGAGAGAGAGAGAGAGAGAGAGAGAGAGAGAGAGAGAGAGAGAGAGAGAGAGTCGAGAGAGATGTTCAAAGAATTCAGTAAAAGACCAAAGGCTACACTGACTAAAATAAGTATCTTTTTCACTCCATTACCAGAACCAGTGCCGTATAGCTCTATTCCAAAAGTAGCATCAGTATTTGACTGACTAGCAGGACAAAGGAACAGAGGGAAGGGAAGGGCAGGGAAGGGCAGGGTGATCACTGTAGTCAGTGCAGTGAAGCTGAAGAAGAAGAGAGAGGATTGTCAGGAAGCAGTCACTGACTGTCCCCCGCTCTGTCTGTCCATTTTCACCCCCACAGGTCAATTACAAACTGGAGCATGCTGTGTCTGTGGGCCGTCCTCTCCTTCTCCCCCTGTTCTTCACTGCTGGGGTCAGGGGATTGAGCACACCCACCCTTCTGAAGCCTTCAGAGCATGTTTAATTCAACCAGCTAATGAAGCATAAGTCAATGGAAGACTAAGTGATGGACTAGAAGGCCTATCACAGAGATGTATGGCATTTAAATGAGTGTGAACCAGTCGAAAAAATTCCCTGACAAAGGACAGGAGAAAGACAGTATTGAAAGCAAGATGATAGATTTGAGAAAAAGGAGGATGCAAGAGAAATGTAGATTGAAGAAAAAATGTTAGCAGACTAAGTACAAGTAGACTACAATGAAGCCAAGAAAGCTTGTCAAGTCTGACAAAGTGTTGACAAAAACAGAGGCAAGATTGAAGACAAAGACAGAAATTTGCCGTACATGTGGGATAACATTACAAACAAATATCTATATTATTTTTCTGAATTCTACAGGAAGCAAGGACAGTAAAGTGTGACGGTAATGCAATTATTAATTTAATGACGATATATGACCAAGTAACACTGTAGAATGGCTTTACTTTTGTAGATCTGAAAAAGGAGGGTGATAAACTGTAGACTGTAGACTTGAATTATTGTTGAGTTATTATCTAAGCCCTTTAGAGAGGTCAGGCTTTAACACAGAACCGATATGTGTAGGAGAAATATATAGAACAAGTCTTTAAAATGTTGACTTTGGGACTCCTCAGAAAGGTACTAAAGGTTGAACAGCATACAGATAATTACACGCACATTCACATACACATGCACACACACACACACACACACACACACACACACACACACACACACACACACACACACACACACACACACACAAAACACACACACACACACACTCACGTGCGCGCGCGCACACGCACACACACATACACACATGCGCGCGTGTGCGCATGCGCATGCACTCGAACAGATTAAATGAGACGGTGCAAGAGAGAAAGACTGAAAGGGACAGAGAAAGATGCAGAGATTCAACAAGGCATATTGACAAACGAGGAGAGAGAGAGAGAGAGAGAGAGAGAGAGAGAGAGAGAGAGAGAGAGAGAGAGAGAGAGAGAGAGAGAGAGAGAGAGAGAGAGACAGACAGACAGAAGACAGACAGACAGCAGCAGAGACAGACAGACAGAAGAGAGACAGAGAGACGACGACAGAGAGAGACAGAGAGAGACAGAGAGGACAGAGGAACAGGACAGGACACAGACAGACACACAGACAAACACACAGACAGAAAGAGACAGAAACAGAGAGAGACAGAGAAAGACGCTTTTCACCGTCGATCTATGTGAAACGGTCATGTGCCTCATAGTCTCGCCAGAACCTTTCAACTCCCCCCCCCCCCCCCCCCGCCGCCTTAGTTGTGTAGTAGCTATTGGCTATTGACAGTCCAGCTTTGGTACATGTCTATTAATGTGACCGTAAAGAGCTTCAGCACAGCCGTCTGTCTGTCTGTCGTCAGTGTGCGATTGATTGACAGCATTGAAGAAACAAGTAACGACGTACCTTTGAAAAAGCGACGGTCTTTTAAATGGCACTAAACACCGTGTGGCTTATCTCCGTTAGTGGGCAGCCACTTCTGGCACTGAACAGTCCAAGAAAATGAGTACATTACTTTAGAATTTACTGTCTTTGACAAAGAGAGAGAGACTCAGAGAGACTCAGAGAGAGAGAGAGAGAGAGAGAGAGAGAGAGAGAGAGGAGAGAGAGAGAGAGAGAGAGAGAGAGAGAGAGAGAGAGAGAGAGAGAGAATGGATGATTGAATGAATGAATGAATGAATGAATGAATGAATTTTTTTTCAAGGATAAGAGAACAGAGAAAGTATTTATATACTTTTTGCATCCAACCCTTGGGGAGAGAGAGGAGAGAGAGAGAGAGAGAGAGAGAGAGAGAGAGAGAGAGAGAGAGAGAGAGAGAGAGAGAGAGAGAGAGAGAGAGGGGGGGGGGGAGGAAGAGGGACAGTCAGAAAAGACAGAGACAGACAGACGGAGACAGACAGAGGCGCGTGGTGCTTGCGCACGTGGATGTGTATGTGTATGTGTGTCTGTGTCTGTGTCTGTGTCTGTGTCTTTGTGTCTGTGTGTGGTGCTTGCGCACGTATGTTTGTGTGTATATGTGTGTGTGTCTGTGTGTGTGTGTCTGTGTGTGTATGTGTATTTTGTTCTACATAATTATGTGTTTTTGAGTTTGCAAGTCATGGCCTGAGGACTACTATTCGGTGGCTAGATGTTACCAACATTAATATTTTGAACCCATGGCATTTGGAAAACCGGACGCCTGCCGCCCAACCCATTTGGCCACTCTCCACAGCTAGCTAGACCTTGACCTTCAGTTGTAAGAACTTCCGCAGGAATGGAGACAGTGACTGTGAAGGGAGGGAGGGAGAGAGGGAGAGAGGGGGAGAGGCCCTGAGGGAAATGTGTTTGGTTGGAGACAGACGAGAAAGAGAGTCACAGCTCCATTTTCACAAGTAATTTGGAATGAATGCCGTTGGTAGTGAGGGCGAATTTTTCACGCTGTTAAGTAAAGAATGAGTTAGCTCAGAAAAGATCAAGCCCCTCTGGGAAATTTGGGTAAGGAGATTATTTTCCCTACAACTGGGTCATGCCTTCCTTGCAGGGAGTCATTGGTTATGGCAAGTTTGAAGGTTTGAGAGAATATTTATTTTGTTACTCTCTGTGTAAAGGATTTGCGCTGGTATATACATGCATGTGTTGGGTGTGCATACAAACATGGCATACTATAAGAAGTCAGACAAATTTCTCTGCGTGAAATTCGGGATGTACCTTCCCAGGGAGAGCGCGCGCTACAAGAACAGCGCTACCCATTATATTTTGTTTTGTTTTCCTGTATGAAACTGTAATTGTATCTAGAACACATAGGACCTCGGTTTATCGTCTCATCCAAAAGACTAGTACCCAAACCACCACTCTGGTCAATGGATATGGAAACAGTTTCTGGCCCAAACGAGGATCAAACCACAGCACACTTCCGACCCAGACATTTGCTTTCTAGGCGTGTGTGCCGATGTTCGTGCACTCACACACACACACACACACACACACACACACACACACACACACACACACACACACACACACACAACACACAAGCACGCACGCACGCACGCACACACACACACACACACACACACACAAGCACGCACGCACGCACGCACGCACGCACACACATAAACACACACACAACACACACATTCCCAACTTGGGAGAGGTCAGAGTTACCTTCTAAGGGAATAGCCCT
>CM060316.1:77085852-77090852 GCA_030674155.1 Stramonita haemastoma | reverse complement strand
GCCAACACTCGACGATTTGATTGCAGATCTGAATGGGGCTACAAGGTTCAGCAAACTTGACATGACTCAAGCCTATCATCAGCTGGAAATTGACTCAGACTCTCGTCAGATCACCACATTCTCGACTCACGTTGGATTGTTCAGATACAAAAGGCTGTTATTTGGAGTCAATGCAGCTTCAGAAATTTTCCAAAACGCCATATCCAATGTACTGCATGACATTCCTGGCGTTAGAAATCTGTCTGACGACATCATCATATTCGGGGCTACTCAGCAAGAACATGACAGGAGCTTGAAGAAGACACTTCAACGCCTACAAGAGGTGGGAGCAAAACTCAACCGCAAGAAATGCATTTTTTCTGCGTCCGAGCTGACATTCTTTGGCCATGTGTTTGGAAGAGGGGGGATGACCGCAGATCCTGAGAAAACCAAGACAATTCTCAATGCCCCTGCACCTACAAACATCGCTGAACTCAGATCGTTTCTCGGTATGACTCAGTACATGGCTAGATACATTCCTGCGTATGCGACAATCACCAGTCCACTGCGTGAACTACTCAAGAAAGATGTGAGTTGGACCTGGTCAGCAGCTCAACAGGCGGCGTTCGAAAAGCTGAAAGAAATGCTCACCTCAAGCCCAGTCATGGCATACTTTGATCCTGCTAAAGAAACGTCTATCCTGGTGGATGCTAGCCCAGTTGGTCTTGGGGCGATTCTCGTCCAAGACAACAAGGCAATCTGTTACGCGAGCCGAGCGCTCACAGACGTCGAAAAACGCTACTCACAGACAGATAGAGAGATGCTTGCTGCTGTCTATGGAATCGAACATTTCCACTTGTACGTGCAAGGAGCTCCATTCAAACTCATCACTGACCACAAACCACTGCTCGGGATAGTCAAAAGCCGAAACCCAACAACAGCCCGAATTGAGAGATGGCATCTTCGACTCATGCCGTACGAGGTCGAATTCGTGTACAGGCCAGGCAGAAATGAACAAAACCCAGCTGACTACATCAGCCGGCATCCTCAAACAACACCTGCCAGAGACAACGCTGGTGAGGAGTACATTGCATTCCTAGCCAAATTTGCAGTACCGAAAGCAATGACGCAAGGCGATGTTCGAGCTGAAACTCAGAAAGACCCTCAGCTCCAGAAAGTTATGCAGGCAGTCCAAACTGGACAATGGAGAAGTGACATTTCAGACTTTGCACGATTCAAAGACGAGTTATCCGTGCATGATGGACTTGTTCTTAGAGGTCATCGTCTCATTCTTCCGCAGTCACTTCAGAACCAAGCCATAGACATTGCTCACCAGTCACACCAAGGTATTGTGAAGACCAAGCAACTGATCCGGGAAAAAATCTGGTTTCCTGGTATCGACAAACTGGTTGAGAATGCTGTGAAGTCCTGTATTCCATGCCAGGCCACGTACAAAGGACCAACACAGAGAGAACCTCTCCAACCAACACCACTCCCTTCAGGCCCATGGCTAGCAGTGGCGATTGACTTCGCTGGACCGTTTCCATCAGGAGAATACGTGTTGGTGGTCACTGACGAATACAGTCGATACCCAGAAGTGGAGATCGTCTCATCCACTTCAGAAAGAACCATACTCCCCCGTCTGGACCAAATTTTCGCACGCCAAGGCTTCCCTGAAATCTGCAAGACAGACAATGGCCCACCATTCAACGGTCAAGCCTTTGCACAATACGCTGAGAGGAATGGTTTCAGGCACAGGAAAATTACGCCTGTGTGGCCTGAGGCGAACGGTGCAGCTGAGCGCTTCGTGGGAACCCTCAAAAACAACATCCGTACATCAACAGCTGACGGCCGAAACTGGAAGGAGGAAATCCCAACGTTCCTCCGAACATTTAGGGCAACGCCACACACTGCAACTGGTGTCTCGCCATTCGAGGCAATGACAGGACGGAAGATGAACGTCGGTCTACCCACAGCTCCGAAACATCTCTCTCCGGTCCCTGTGCATACTCGTATTGCGCACAATGACCATCACAATAAAGGAAAGATGGCAGAATACGTTAATGCCCGCCGTCACACTGCACAAGCAAACATGGCACCTGGTGATTACGTGTTGGTCAAGCAGCCCAAGCAAAATGCGCTGACAACGCCGTACAACACGACGCCATGCCTGGTGAAAGAGAAGAAGGGGAGCATGATAACAGCTTGCCGCCCTGACGGATCTCTCATCACCAGAAATTCGTCCCACTTTCGACAGCTGCCAGCACACATCAACATTCCTGGCGACGTTCCAGAACTCGATGCTCCAGAGGACCCAGACATCATTCCTGGAGACATCATTCCTGCTGAGACTCCTTCAACTGGAGAAACTGGGAACAACAATACAAGCTCCGACCAGCTTCCATCACCCAGTACAAGACGTTCAGGCCGAACCACCAAAACTCCAACTTACCTGAAAGACTACGTCCTCAACTAATCCATTACGTCGATCTTGTACATGACCTGTCACTAGAGGACAACGTGTAGTTAGGTTGTCTCTCTATTTAGTCAAATTTAAGCATTGTTTGATATTAAATATCATTTATGTTTCTAGTCATTGTCAGAGAGCATCAGAATGCTCTGTAGTTTTGATTTGTGTTTATGGCCTGTATATCAAGGAGGACAGCAGTGTAGCTAGGCTGATCCAACTTGATCCTAAGTGATCGTGTAGAGTGGTCACAATATTATGTTCTTATTATCATAAGAAGAGCATCAGAATGCTCTGTATTTTGGATTGTGTTTATGGACTGTATATCAAGAAGGACAGCAGTGTAGCTAGGCTGATCCAACTTGATTCTAAGTGATCGTGTAGAGAGGTCACAATATTATAGTTTTTAAGTGATCGTATATTTTGGTCATATTAGCCTACTAAAATTTCTTTCATTTCATTTTATTCATGAAAGCTTAAACCTCAAGTCATATACTTACATATGAGTGAAGGACCGGACGTGAATTCCAAGAAACCATTCAGAACTGAGTGGACACTTTTTCATCAAAAACTGAATATCTTGACATTCAAGTTTATCATTTGTTCGTGCAAAATTTAATTTGATTTTATATGACATTCCTATATTGGCACAGTAGGCATAACCAGTCACTCATGTGTTTGCATCCCTTTATTCTATTCTATTGGATGTTTTGAATTTTCTCAATGTCTCTGACATACACACCCACATGCAGCCAAGACATGTATTTGCTTACTGATGTGTATTCAATATATATTGATGAAGCCAAAGGTTTAATTTTTAGAAACCATTGAATTCAAATTAATGCACAATGCATATCTTCCTCAAATTTTCGAGTTTCGGATGTTACTCTTTGACAATTCATTTTCATTGTAATTGTCCATTCAAGTTGAGGAGGGATGTTGTGTCCAAAGCCTAACTGAAATTGAAAGTAGATTGTAATATGTAATATGAGTTATTTCCCTTGAATAAAAGGTCACTTCCGGTTCCAGCCAAGTGCCACGTTGTTCTGGTTTTATTGTGCGCAAGCCGTACGTTTGTATTTTGAATGTATTAGGCCACTAGCTGGTCATTCTCAAGAGAAACATAACACCATGGAAACGACAAACAACGTATTTTGAAAGAAGAAAACTTCAAAAATATTAAACATATTGAAATTTTGTTTTGGCATACAAGTTTTTACAATTGCTTCCTTCAATTGTACAGACTTTTTATGACATTGATAGTTTCCTGGTTTGTTGTGAATTTTTCTTGTGAAATTCTGGATTTTTGTGACAAATTTGGCTGGGTAGAAAGTTTCAAATTGCTATAAGTAGTTTATCAAATACAGCAAATCAATCTGTAAATCTTTAGATTATATTCCTAAAAATAAGCATGCAAGATTTCAATGCTGTAACTTTTGTTTTAAAAGGTGTATGTTCTTTCACAAAATGGATTAGGTGGTAAAAAGAGAAAACGGAGAAAATGAGGAAAGAAAACCAGGTATACATTCACACTTAATAGATGTTGTCATCTTTATTGTCAAATTATCATTTATGTCGCTTTAAAAAAAAAAAGGGACTTGAAAGCATACATGTTTAGGGTTCCATTTCCACAAAAAACCCAAATCATGAAAAATCATGATTTTTTCACGGAAATCCGACCGGTGTCTGGCCTTAACCCACAGAGCTCCACTCAGATTCAAACCTATGACCCACAATATCCAGACCGCCAGTGATGGGAGTAAGATGGCCATCCACTCGACACTGCTTCCCATTTGTCTTGACTCTGGAGTTGTAGAAAGAAAAACTCCGGCAGAGAGGCGGACACTGCTTTGTGCAGGGACTGGCTGGAGCCCTCAGGGACACGTGTTTGGCCGGGGACAGGGAGGAAAGAGGGGCACGGCTCCATTTTCACCGTCATTGGGAATGGGTGTCGGCGCGATGGAGGGCAAACTTTTGCCACTGCTAAGCGAATGATGAGTTAGTTCTGGAGTGACACAACCCTCTGGGAAATGATCGGTGAATGTCGGAAATTTGTTGGAAATCTGGGTGGTAGGTTAAGTATGCAAAGCTTTCTGCTTTGAGACACTTTTGTAAAGTTAGAACATTCTCACTGCGAATGTGAATATCTAACTATTTAAGATGCCCACCCAACAACTCACACAACCATCCACCCACCTATTCCCTTCCCCCGACAAACAAAGGCTCTGTACTGCTGTGACATTACTCTGATACGGGAGTAGTACGTAGTTATGAATTGCTGATGGTATGATAAGGTAACGGTTTAAATCTTCCTACATTAGAGATGGGTAGGTAGATAAATAGATAGAAATAGAGGTAGATAAATATATCATATAGGTAGATAGATATACACATGGAAAAAGAAAGGTGCAGAGAGACAAAGACACAAACACACAAAAACTGAAAAAGAAACAAAATCGAATTATCGTTAAGAACAAAAATCACACACAGAGTCATCAAGAAAGAAATCAACACAAAAAAGAGCAAAGATATAATTATTATCATTATGTCATCG
>CM060316.1:77053352-77063352 GCA_030674155.1 Stramonita haemastoma | reverse complement strand
TCCTGTCTGTCTGTTCCTCTCTTCCAGCACCAGAATGAGTTACCGTACTTGTCTGGAGCCTGCCTTTCTACAGATCACTTATATTTCAGAGAGAAGGAGCACAACCTGGTGCCAGAAAACAGTCATCCAAAAAGAAGACAAAGTTCCGCACAGGGTCCTTCCAGACTGTTCGTAAACAAATTTGAAAAGAGAAAAAAAAGACCAGTCTGTCTTGGTGGATTTCACTTACTGGAAATTTTGCTTAAAAAGCAGGAATAACTGAAAATAGGAACATCATCAGAAGACATTGTGAAAAACTAAGGGCTGAATACCACTTAACGGTAACGGAAAGATTATTGCTAAATAGATGGAGAAAGTAATTAATGTATGGGCGTTCGAAGAAGAAGAAGAAGAAGAAGAAGAAGAAGAAGAAGAGAAGAAGAGAGAGAAGAAGAAGGAGAACTTAATGAAGGAAGAAGCAGCGTTGTAAACACGTTAGTAAACGGTTGCATTTCAGTGTGATTTAGCTAACTTACAAGTCATGCCATTTCCCATCATTAACACACATTTACCATAAAACTTTTTTTGTATGTTTGTTTGTTTGACCTTTTTTTTAACCAGGATTAATTTCAGTTTGTATACAGTGGCTTTATAGTCGATCCTATGCAGTAGGTAGTTTCTTTCTTCCCTAAATGTTTGTGCTTTATTTGTTACCTTGCTTTCAGCAAAACACTCTAGGTAAGAAGCAGGTATGGGGAGACAGGGGGCCACATGGATCAGTGGACTACAGGTAACGCGCCTGCCTAAATAGCGAAAAGTCCAGGTCAGAAGTGTACGGTGGTTTGATCCCCGTTTGGGCCAAAACTTCCCCCTCCACATCCTTTAGATTATGAGTTGTGGTTTGGGTGCTAGTCTTTCGGATGAGACGATAAACCGAGGTCACGTGGGTTATACATCATTATTTAGCGCACGTAAAAGAACCCACGGCAACAAGAGAGTTGGCTGGCAAAATTCTGTAAAAAAAAGCCAGTCTGATAGGGAAACAAATACAGTTGCAGACAGAGGAAGAAAACAAAATAATGGGGGGCGCTGCTCTTGTGACGACGAACTCTCCCTGGGAGAAAGCAGCTCGAGTTTCACGCAGAGAAATCTGCCGTGACTTACAGTGGTACAAAATAGAAAAGAAAAGCATTAAAAAAAACTAAACAAAAAAACACAGCATTAAGACAGGGCCTATCCTGCCTGTACTCAACAGTCAGTCTTAACCGTTCAGGTAATGAGTGCATCTGACTCATCAAGCTAGCGCGAGGCTTAGAGTCACTGTTGAGGTATTTGCTTGAAGGGATCTCTCCCTTAGAACTTGTTCATATTGATACTTCTTCTTTGTCGTCAAAAGGCTCAGACAGCAACATTCTGCTGTCTCTCATATGACGAAAATGCGTTGCGCAAACCGTTAAACGCCTGACAAGTCAGACCCAAATTCATCCGTGTTTCTTTTTTTTTCAATCTTTCTGGCAGAAAAGGCAGGAGAATAGACCAAGAAGGCAGAAAATAGACGAAAAAGGAGGTGAAAACAAAAAAAAATATAAGAAAGAGGGCAGAAAACAGAAAAGGGTTTTGAGTGTTTGATTGGTGCATGTGTGTCTGTGTGTCTGTCTATCTATCTATCTATCTATCTATCTATCTATCTATCTATCTATCTATCTATCTATCTATCTATCTATCTATCTATCTATCTATCTATCTATCTATCTATCTATCTATCTATTATCTGTCTGTCTGTCTGTCTGTCTGTCTGTCTGTCTGTCTGTCTGTCTATCTATCTATGTCTGTGTGTGTGTTTGTGTGTTTGTGTGTGTGTTTGTGTGTTTGTGTGTGTATTTGTGTGTGTGTGTGCATGTGTGTGAGTGTCTATCCCCACTAATCCTCACTCTGTGCACTGTAAATATTGCTCTACAGGGACAGGAGGAGACCATGTGCTTGTTTCAGCCGAGAAAGAATGGAACAGGGACTGCATAGGAAGCAGTGGGGAGACAGGGAAGGAGGTCAGGAAGAGGGAAAAAGATTCAGGAGAGGGAGTCAGGAAAGGAGTTTTAGGGGTGTGTGGGAGCAGGCGGGGGGTAGCGGGGGTGGGAGCAGGGAGAGGTGAGTGGGAGTGGGAGAGCAGGGTGGGTGAGAGTGGTGTGAGGGAGAGAGTGGTAGAGGAGAGCAGGGAGAGGGAGAGCAGGGAGAGGGAGAGTGTGAGAGGGAGAGCAGGGAGAGGGAGAGCAGGAGAGGAGAGCAGGGAGAGGGAGAACGGGGAGAGGGAGAAGGGGAGAGGGAGAGCAGGGAGAGGGAGAGATGGTGAGAGGGAGAGCAGGGAGAGGGAGAGCAGGGAGAGGGAGAGCAGGGAGAGGGAGAGCAGGAGAGGGAGAGCGTGAGAGGGAGAGTGGTGAGAGGGAGAAGGGGAGAGAGGGAGAGAGAGAGAGGGAGAGCAGGGAGAGGGAGAGCGGTGAGAGGGAGAGCGGGAGAGGGAGAGCAGGGAGAGGGAGAGCAGGGGAGAGGGGAGAGCGGGAGCAGAGAGAGGAGAGCGGGGAGAGCAGGGAGAGGGAGAGCAGGGAAGAGGGAGAGCAGGGAGAGGGAGAGCAGGGAGAGGGAGAGCAGGGAGAGGGAGAGCAGGGAGAGGGAGAGCAGGGAGAGGGAGAGGGAGAGCAGGGAGAGGGAGAGCAGGGAGAGAGAGAGAGAGGGAGAGGAGAGAGGGAGAGCAGGGAGAGGGAGAGCAGGGAGAGGGAGAGCAGGAGAGGGAGAGCAGGGAGAGGGAGAGCAGGGAGAGGGAGAGCAGGGAGAGGAGAGGGAGAGCAGGGAGAGGGAGAGCAGGAAGAGGGAGAGCAGGGAGAGGGGAAGCCATGCAACTGGTATCAGCTATGAGGACGGCCCGTGTAAGGGACCACGAGTGGAGGAAGCAGTAAAGATTGCTCTGTAGGAGAGGGGCAGGTATGTGTTGTGTGTCAGATTTGAGGAAGAAATGCGTACGTGAACTGTGAGGAGGAACACTGAAGATTGCACTGCG
The DNA here is from genome assembly GCA_030674155.1 of Stramonita haemastoma. NCBI lineage: Eukaryota > Metazoa > Mollusca > Gastropoda > Neogastropoda > Muricidae > Stramonita > Stramonita haemastoma. The sequence goes on along the minus strand of CM060316.1, from coordinate 77,060,324 downwards.
GGAGAATGGTAGCCATATCTTGTGGACCAACCATGAAAAGACTCGAATACAGGGACTTTGCAGAGGAAGCAGTGAAGATAGCTCTGCAGGTAATGCGGGAAAAAGTAGAGAAGATTGCTCCGCAGGGAATGAGGAGAGGAAGAAGTGAAAATTGCTCTGCAGGGAGAAAGAAAGCCATGTGTTGTTGTGTCAGCCATGAGGACGGCTCGTGTAAGGGACCGAGTAGAGGAAGCAGGTGAAGATGCTCTGCAGGAGGACACCCATGGGTGTGAGCCATGAGGAAGAATGTAAACAGGACTGCGGGAGGAGCAGTGAAGATCGCTCTGCAGGGGAGAGGAAGCCATGCTGTGTATCAGCTATGGGAAGGAAACTGAGGGAAGAAAGCAGTGAGATTGCTATGCAGGGACAGGGGTGGCATGTGCTGTATGGCAGCGGTCACGAGGAAGACCTGTATAGAGGCAATGTGGGAGGATCAGTGAGGATTGCTCTGCAGGGATTGTGGGGAGGATCAGTGAGGATTGCTCTGCAGGGATTGTGGGGAGGATCAGTGAGGATTGCTCTGCAGGGATTGTGGGGAGGATCAGTGAGGATTGCTCTGCAGGGATAGTGGGGAGGATCAGTGAGATTGCTCTGCAGGGATTGTGGGGAGGATCAGTGAGATTGCTCTGCAGGGATTGTGGGGAGGATCAGTGAGGATTGCTCTGCAGGATTGTGGGGAGGATCAGTGAGGATTGCTCTGCAGGGATTGTGGGGAGGATCAGTGAGGATTGCTCTGCAGGGATTGTGGGGAGGATCAGTGAGGATTGCTCTGCAGGGATTGTGGGGAGGATCAGTGAGATTGCTCTGCAGGGATTGTGGGGAGGATCAGTGAGGATTGCTCTGCAGGGATAGTGGGGAGGATCAGTGAGGATTGCTCTGCAGGGATTGTGGGGAGGATCAGTTAGGATTGCTCTGCAGGGATTGTGGGGAGGATCAGTGAGGATTGCTCTGCAGGGATTGTGGGGAGGATCAGTGAGGATTGCTCTGCAGGGATTGTGAGGAGGATCAGTGAGGATTGCTCTGCAGGGATTGTGGGAGGATCAGTGAGGATTGCTCTGCAGGGAAAGGGGGGGAGGATCAGTGAGGATTGCTCTGCAGGGAAAGGGGGGGGGATCAGTGAGGATTGCTCTGCAGGGATTGTGGGGAGGATCAGTGAGGATTGCTCTGCAGGGATTGTGAGGAGAATCAGTGAGGATTGCTCTGCAGGGAAAGTGGGGGGGATCAGTGAGGATTGCTCTGCAGGGATTGTGAGGAGAATCAGTGAGGATTGCTCTGCAGGGAAGGGGGGGGGGATCAGTGAGGATTGCTCTGCAGGGATTGTGGGGAGGATCAGTGAGGATTGCTCTGCAGGGATTGTGGGGAGGATCAGTTAAGATTGCTCCGCAGGGATTGTGGGGAGGATCAGTAGGATTGCTCTGCAAGGAAAGGAGGTGGAGGCAGGTACCGTGTGTTAGCCATTTTTGGTATTCGTTTGTTTGGTTTCTTTTGTTTTGGTTATTTTAATTTGTTGTTGTTGTTTTTTATTCTTCGTGACGCTGATCGGTTCATCTCATGTTACAGTTTGTTGTTTATTTATTTGTCTATCATGCCGTTACTTCTTTTTTTTCTTTCTCCCTTTACTTTTTTTTAATTTTTATTCCGTCCAAAACGTTTTAGATGGGTGGAACAGCAAAGATACAGGCAACCCTCCGCCCCCTAAACGTTTGTTTATTTATTAAACAGACATGCTTTGAGGGAAGTATATCACTTATTTAATTATCTGTGAATATCAATGCTGTTTACATTCTTTTCAGTCACCCCCTCGACTTCTTCTTTGATCATTAAAGGGATCATTAGCCGCCATGTGAATGTTGATGCTGTACTTGAGCACGATACAAGTTGATAGATTGTTGTTTGCTGTGCTGATAATGTTCACCATGCTGTATCTGTTCAATGCTTTTGAATAAACATCACCCCCCCACCCCCTTTTTTGTTCCTCGGCTACAGCCCTGAGGTTCACCAAAGGTAAGACTTTTGCGTATATTACATTTTTTTTGCCATTCAGGTAGCCGCATTCAGGCTTCGGGGAATAAACCCTAGCAGTGAAGATTGCTCTCCAGGGACTGTAAGGGAGCCATGTGCTGTGTGTCAGCCCTTCTCTGTATACACAGGACTGTGGGGGAGGAAGGTGTAAAGATTGCTCTGCAGTGACTGTGGGGAGGTAGCAGTATCATGCAGGGGCTGTGTTGTCTTGCTGGGGGTTTCCATGTGTGCTGTGTACTGTCTCCTTTCCTCAGTTCTGATTAATTCTGACGTGAATTTGGCAACTTTCCACCTGTCTCTTTTGTTTGTTTGTTTGTCTGTCTGTATGTTTGCCTGTATGTGTTTGTCGCTGTCTCTGTCTCTACTTATCCTTCTTTTCGTGTGTGTGTGTGTGTGTGGTGTGTGTGTGTGTGTGTGTGTGTGTGTGTGTGTGTGTGTGTGTGTGTGTTGGGGTGTGTGTGTGTTTGTGTGTGTGTGTGGGGGTGGGGGGTGGGGTGGGGGGTGTTTGTGTGTGTATGTGTGTTTGTGTGTGTATGCGTGCGTGTGTTTGTGTGTGTATGTGTGTACATGTGTGTGTAATACATGATTAAAACTGAGCAAATCATCATTAAGAGTAAAGTTGCATGACGTTAATGAAAAGGCAGACTATATTTTTATTTCTGTGAAATTATGTGTATGTATTCTCTTAATGCAAATTAATACTGTTACATTTGATTTTGTTTTCTGAAATCCTCCATGCCCCAAGAGGGGTCAAAGGCAAATTAAATCTTGAATAGGGAATCTTTGTGTGTGTGTGTGTGTGTGTGTGTGGTGTGTGTGTGTGTGTGTGTGTGTGTGTGTGTGTGTGTGTGTGTGAGTGAGTGGTGAGTGTCTGTTGTTGTTGTCTGTCTGTCTGTCTGTCTGTCTGTCTGTCTGTGTGTGCGTACATATGCGCGCACACATCTGTGTGTGCGTATGTATAATTGGTCATGAACATGAAACCGAAGTCCCGTGTGTTACACATTGCACTTTAGCACACGTAAAAAAACCTACGGCAACAAGGGAGTTGTTCCTGGCAAAATTCTGTAGAAAAGCCACTCTGATAGGGAGACAAATACAGTTGCAGACAGACTTCCCTTCTCCACATCGCTAGAATGGTCCATTGGTAAAGGGAATCGCCGATACGAATGGTTTCAGCGCTGTCGCAGGAGTCACCAGAACGCTCCAACTCACCAACCCTCCCCCAGGGACGGTGTCCAAAAACAACACATGTGTGCATGCTGTTTTTTTTATTTTTTATTGTGTCGTCAAACATTCCCACGGGCACACAATGGCCTGCTCTTCGAAAGGCGAAACGAGTTTTTAAGTGTGCGCAAGATGTTCTGCGTGTATTCACTCACAGGGCCTCGGTTTATGGTCTTATTCGAATGACTTGCGTAAACAAAAGTATGGAGAACTTGGGAAAGCGCGAGTGAGCAGTGCCAACTATTACTCCTGACCATGCACACGCTTTGTTATCGCCGAGCCCATGATACTCTCCCGGGGAGAGGGTGAGATATCGAATGCAGGCCGTACAGTTTGGAAGATATGCAAACACAATGGGTTCCTGTGCTGCAGTGTGAGGCATCTGCATCATGTGTGCCGGGGATACACTTTTGATGCAGCTAGTTGTTTGGTTTCGTCTTGCGCATAAAGCGAGATAAAAAAAGAAAGAAAAGAAAGTTGCATGGATGTATGTATGCAACTGTATCTACCCATTAGATGTATGGATACACACAAGTGTGCAGACATCACGTGTCTGTAATTGTAGAGTTTGGGAGTTATCTTAGGGAGTGGGGGGTTGGGATGGGTGGTGGGGAGGGGGGGGGGTAGGCTAGCGGTTACATCATCGAACTTTCTCTCTTTGATCCTCTTTTTCTTTCCCGTGTTTTGTTTCCTGTGTCTTTCTTTTATTCATTTTTTTTCTTTCTTTCTTTCTTTCTTTCTTTCTTTCTTTTCTTTCTTCTCTTTCCTTTCTTTCTTTCTTTCTTTTCTTTCTTTCTTTCTTTCTTTCTTTCTTTCTTTCTTTTCTTTCTTTCTTTCTTTCTTTCTTTTCCTTCCTTCCTTCTTCTTCCTTCCTTCTTCCTTCCTTCCCGTGTTTCCATTCATTCATTCATTCATTCATTCATTCATTCATTCGGTCGTCGGTCGGTCGGTCGGTCGTTCGTTCGTTCGTTCGTTCGTTCGTTCGTTCGTTCGTTCGTTCAGTTCGATTCGATTCATTCATTCATTCATTCATTCATTCATTCATTCAGGAGAGAGAGAGAGAGAGAGAGAGAGAGAGAGAGAGGAGATGAGAGAGAGAGAGAGAGAGAGAGAGAGAGAGAGAGAGAGAGAGGCACTGAGACAAAGGGACAACCCTGGGGAATTGAAAGGGGAAGGGGGGAGGAGGGGTAGACATACAGAGAGACAGACTGAAGGCGTTGGTGTGCAAGTGTACATGTTTTATTCATTAAGTATTTTGTAGCAATAAAAGCTACAACATGATGTCTGAGCGGAGAACAAAGCAGAGAACAATGTTACACAGCAAACCACACACATACACACACATACACACACATACACACACACACACACACACACACAACGCACGCACACGCACGTACACGCACACACACACACACACACACACACACGCACACGCACGCACGCACGCAGGCGCGCGCACACACACACACACTTACGACTGCACGCACGCATGCACACACGCACGCGCACACACACCTTGTCTTCATCGGGTTGTTTTTGTCTTTTTATTTTCTGAGATGTTATTCAGCTTATGTTACCCAGGCTAAGACATTTACCAGCTATGTAAAACTCGGTATGAGACCAGTCTCAAGAGAAAAACATGTAAAAAGAAAGACACAGACACAGACACACACAGACACAGACACACTCACACACACACACACACATATGCACGCACGCACGCACGCACACATAGGGAAGAAGAAGCTGTGATCTCAGAAAAAGCACACATGCACACAGAAGCTATGATTTAAGAAATAAGCACACACACACACACACACAACACACACACACACACACACACACACACACACACACACACACACACACACACACACACACACACACACGAAGAAACTACGATCTCAGATACAAAAAAACAACAAAAAAAACCGGTGACCTCATAATTCACAAAAGCTTCCAACATTGTGCCAAAGATTTCCCTGTCAGCCGATCAGGAAGCAAAGCAAGCAACACATAAGACAAGAGAAAAAGGCGGAAGTGAGGACCTTTGGTCAAGTTTATTTCCTCAATACGATTCACATCGATCGCTGCCACCTCCTTAGGGGGGAAGCCCTCTTTGCAGGCTTGTACACTTCTGGGCCCTTCTGCTTCACTATAAACAGGTTTCATTCACCGGGCAAACACACACACACACACACACACACACACACACACACACCACACACACACACACACACACACACACACACACACACACACACACACACACACAGGGAACAGAGGCAAGTGGAAACAGAAGACAGGAGGATTTGGGTTCGCTGAAATGCGCTTTGATACGGTTTTAAAGTAGTAATGTTTTTTTTTAAATAAAAAAGATTTACATTTGGAAATCTGTGATGGAAAGTTTATAGTTTTTTTTTAACTTTAAAGATGATAGTTTTGAAAGTCTCTGGCAACAGTGTGTGCAGTTATTGTGTATGCATTGTCTACCAGTGTGTGTCAAAATCATTAAAAAAATCCTAATGTTGTAATGAATATGCAAATGCACACGCACGCATGTGTAAAAGATTTAGAGAAAACACTTCAATCACAAGACCATTTCTTTAACATAGTTATAATTGTAGCAACCGGTGAATATCTGTATGGTTTTGTTTAGAGATCCAAAGAATGCATGGGAGGTACAGATACATGTTGTTTTTTCTTCTCTTTCATCCTCGAGAAAAAGCACACTAACTCCACACTAACATGGTTGTACGGAAATTATAGTCTCAACATTAAGAGGCCAGTCTTTGAAATTGGTACTGGAAATTTAGTTGAACAATGGTTTTAAAAGCGGAAAAATAGGGTGATCAAGAATTGGTTCTTTACTGTTGTTAGAAAGATTCTGACACCAAAAGCTAATATAATAGGAGGCTATTCAAACCAAGAAACTTTAATCACAGGACAGTTGCTTTTTGGTCTCTATTTTACCATGGTTTGAATTAACTTTTCATGGATGGCTAAACAGAGTGGTGAATCATTTTGCCATACCTGACGGAAAGTTTGGCTCCTGGATGAGACGCATCAGAGGTCTTAGAGGTGGTTGATGTTTGATCATCCTTGATTGCCTTGCTGTGAGACACTTAGGTTTCAGAAGTGTTTCATTCTTTAAAGGAACCAAATCTGTTATCCCAGCACAATACTAGAAAATGGTTAATAGCACACTTGGCCCAAAACTGTAAATCGTTATTTTCTGCCTCATCTCATGGGACTTTCTTTGTTTCCCGGTCACACGCCGCTTTCAATCTCCCTACCATAGCCATGCCCAAATTTGTTATGCCGCATCCTCATGGTCGAAAGTCGATACAGGATCCATCAATATCAGGCCGCCGTAGGGCCGCCAGCAGGAAGGGCCCTCCACTGCTGCTGGGTCACTTTGGTGATGTTCAGTGGTACCGTTCTGAGCTAACGTACACCGCCTACGAAGCCTCCTACTAACTACAGTATTAGCTCAGTCACGGAGCCAAGACTGTGATTTGCCCCCACTCCTCCCCCCTTCCCCCAAGGTGAAGATCATCATATTCGTCCCACAAGGACAGTGCCCCGTGAACTGCCAACCCCAGAGGCTTTGACAAAACTCACCAAAGGCACAGAAGTGTATCTGTAAACCGAATCTCAGGTCACCATGAGTCCAAACCAACC
>CM060316.1:77033352-77043352 GCA_030674155.1 Stramonita haemastoma | reverse complement strand
TAAACAAGGCTCTGAAAGAAAAAGAAAACCAGAGAGTGAGCGAATGAGTGAGAAAGAGAGAAAGAGAGAGAAAGAGAGAAAGAGAGAGAGAGAGAGAGAGAGAGAGAGAGAGAGAGGGGAGAGAGAGAGAGAGAGAGAGAGAGAGAGAGAATGACAATGACAATGACAATGACAATGGTTTATTTGCGATAAGCTTTACGCCCATTCACAAGGGGACAGAGGGATGGGGACTGGGCACAACACATAAATTGGAAACAAAAAAACACTGTCAATGACAGCCCAGATGAACAACATGGCATGGAAATCCACAACATGGGTTTGCAATAATTGAATAGTATCAGTAATAACTATACATGTGATGCAAACTATCATCAGAATCTAGTCATTTGTTTATGATTATACTCATATACGACAACACCATCTGTCATGACACAATTTCAGACTGTCCATCGGTCATCATTGGAGCAACTATGACAGATCTCTACAAACAAATTCTTTTCTAACAGGTTTGAGAGAGAGAGAGAGAGAGAGGAGAGAGAGAGAGAGAGAGAGAGAGAGAGAGAGAGGAGAGGGGAGAGAGAGAGAGAGAGAGAGAGAGAGAGAGAGAGAGAGAGAGATGGTTTTGTATAAATATTCACCGATCGGGAACAGTTTACATGGAACGATGCATAAAGCGCTAAGAAAGGGATCAATGAACGGTGCTGTGAACACAAAACGGAGCATCTCATCCATCACACGGATTGAATGAAGCTTTGTTGGGCATCTGTCACCAGAGGACTGACTGCAAGACTCTCTGGTATCCTGTCTTACGTGGAAAGCATGTTCAATGATTTGAGAGGGGACTTTAATTAAGGTGGCAAAGGGATATTCTGGCCAGAGTTTTTATTTCTAAGCCAACTCATATAATCTGATTATTCATAACACATTAGGCTGCTGAGAAACAAGGGATCTTTCTAGCAAAGATTATCTTTTGGACTTTTTGGTCAGTTGCTTGTCAAGTTTATTTAAATGGTATGGCTCTATTGAGGAACAAAACACAGCATAATACCAAAATTTGATATGGCTTCATTTTCACTAAACGATTATTTCCCGTCGGGATGCTGGGGGGCCTGTCAGTGTAAACAGCACCCACACTCCTGGACATTCCTTGCTAGGAGTTCTCTCGCTATTTTTTAACCCCCTCTTGGTTTCTGCTTTGTTCCTTTTCTCCGTGTCATCTCATTCTTGTCTATTTTCTGCCTTCTTGGCCCATTCTCCTGCTCTTTTTTCAGAAAAACAAACAAACTTTAAAAAGTATTAATTTTGTCGAGCACTTAGCAGCGCAACACATTTTGTATGTGACAGACAACAATAGTTGCTGTATGGACGTTCGACGACGACGGCGACGAAGAAGAATATTGACGTCTATAAATGAAATAAAGGGGTTATGACACATATTGTAGCAAGTAGGTACATCCCTATAATGTGTTATAAAAAAAACAACCTTTCATTCAAAAAAGAAGTGCGTCAAGGTAAAACATGTTTAGTTACGAAGTGCATTTGAGAAAATGAACTCTTTACGCGTATGCTGACAGCCTGCACTAAAACAGGAAAGCAAATCCAATTCGTGACCACCCATCTTCAAAGGCAAAACTCGACAAGAAAAAAAGGAACAAACAAATAAACAAAGCAAAACAAATAAACACACAAACAAACAAACAAGACAATGAAATCATGGAAATTTACAACACTGTACATACTAAATCTTCTCCAATGCCCTTGACCTGAACGTCGCTTTTCAGTGTTTCAGATATTGATTGCTGCGTTTCCAGAACACGTAAGACACTATATAATACGAGTAATTGTGAGGGAGTCACGTCCATGATGGAAAGGCATTTTCAACTCAATACACACTTTCCAAGTGATAACCCAGTTGGCTGAATATGCAGCACATCAGCAAAAATGGAGTTTAAGTTGGTTCATATATGCATGACTAGTTCTTTTCAGAAGAAATTGGAGTGTGCAAGTGTTAAAGTGGAAATCATTGAGATTTCAGATAAAAACACTCAGTTGTTGAGGCTTTGTCTGTTATCAGTCACCAGAGAATTGCACATTGAACTGGTGTTGCTTTTTGTTCCTCCCGGGTCATCTGTGCAGAAAGATAGGCGCCGTTTTGTGAAATTATTCCCAGTCCTCCCATTCCGTGATGTTTATATGATAATAATATGTGAACAATATCACGATATTTGACTCCACCGTTGCATATCTGGGATTCGTTCTGTGGGTGTTTGATAAACACAATATTAATGAGTAGTCTGAAGTTTCCCGCAAGATAAGGATGTACCAGGTTACATGTTTCAGATTCAAGATAAGATTCAGTTAAAAACTAGTTTTGAGATGAATGTGAAGTGTTTGGCTATTTTTGCTTGTCAAAAGCACAGAACAAGCTCAGCTGCACAAGCTGTTCAACATTCCCATACTGTTGTTGCTGCTTGTTGTCACTGTTTGACTAGTTCACTGTCAGACACCAAACTGACTGAGCTGTTTTCGAGCACAACGCCATAACATAGGTAGCCATACTCCAACTTCAGATCATTTATAACTTCATTGGCGGAGACTACAGAACAATCTGAACATCACGTTTTAAAGCATAACAAAATTTTAATGAAGGCCCTGTGGACTGCCGATCCCGGGGATGAGACACAACGAATCAGGGTATAGCTGTGGCGGGGAGGTTGAAATGAGCGGCGTGGAAACAGCAGTACGGGGACGTCACAGAAGACGAGGTAGCAAAACAAAACAACAAAAAACATTTTAAATGAAGGCCTTTTAATGACGGCATTTTCTATACAATGCTAAGTGATAAAGTTTTTGGACACCGGCAAAATATGTCTGCCAGTCCTCACAGTCTTGAAGGGGTTCGGGGCTTAGGTGTAAGAGCTGCGACATGATCACTTAGAAAACGAAATCTTTATTTTCTATGTATTGGTTTACAAACACACAAGAGCTCTGACATCATCACTTAGGAAAACAAAACCTTTATTCTATAACCGATAGATTTAAGCCTGAGTTTGTAATAATATCAACACTTAAGAGAGCAAATACTTTATTCTCTGACTAGTTGGTTTATACCCAAGTGCTGTGACATCAATACTTAGAAACCAAAGTGTATGCAGTGCAATCCTGACAGAAAGAATGATTCTAGACACAAAACTAGATTGATTTCATCCCTTGAGCGTTCTTTTTAGTGAGTCTGTGTGTGTGTGTGTGTGTGTGTGTGTGTGTGTGTGTGTGTGTGTGTGTGTGTGTGTGTGTGTGTGTGTGTCTGTGCGTACGCGCTTGCTTGCTTGTGTGTGTGTGTTTGTGTTTTTGTGCGCGTGCGTGCGTGTGTGTGGGTGTGTATCTGCGTGTGAATGTGTGTGGTGTGTGTGTGTGTGTGTGCATGCATGCGTGCGTGCGTGTGCGTGTGTGTCTGCGTGTGTATGTGTGTGTGTGTGAGTGTGTAAGTGCCTGCGTGTGTGTGTATGTGTGTGAGTGTGTGTGTGCCTGTATGTGTGTGTGTGCGTGTTCGTGTGTGTCTGCGTGTGTATATGTGTGTGAATGTGTGTGCCTGCGCGCGCGCGCGCGTGTGTGTGTTTGTGTGTGTGTGCGCACGAGTGTGTGTGTATGTGTGTGTGAGTATGTATATGTGTGCGCACGCGTGCGCGCGCGCATGCGTGTGTGTTGCTCATTTCTATTGATTTCACCCTGGACATAACTGTTGTTTAGTTGTATTTGTTTGATTGCCTTTATCTTGTGCGTTGAAGCTACGTCTGTCCGTCTGTCAGTCTTCCTGCCTTTCCTGCCTTTGCTTTGTCTATGTTCGCTTTTTTCCGTTTGTTTACCATCTTTCCATGCATCTTATTCTGTCTTCCTTGCTTGCTTTCTGTCTTTATCTCTTACAGGTGTATTTACAATTCATGCTTGTATTTATTTTGTTTTATCTGCCTGCCTGCTTGCCTGCTTCCCTGCATACCTGTCTGTATGCTTGTTTGTCTCTCTCCCCTGTCACTATTTCTGAACCTATTCGCTCTGATGTATTGTTTCTGTCAGTTTGCATGTCTGTTTTTGCCTGTCAGCACTTTTTGCTTCTGCTTGTCTGTCTGTCTGTCTGTCTGTTTATTTGCCTGTCTGTCTGTCTACCTGCATGTCTGTTTGTCATTCCATTGATTTGTCTGTCTGTATGTTGGCCTGTTTCGTATTATCAACAATTTCTTTTCTACCTGTGTCTGTATGTTTGCCAGTGTGTTGTTATTTGTTTTTAGGTCAGGACCCGTGCACAGCCCTACAGATATTATTTCAGAGAGAAACACAAGTTTCTGCAGAAACTGCCTGATGTCCTGTCTCTCTCTCTCTGATTAGATCGTTTTTCTTGTTTGTTTTCCGTGTTTTGTTTTTGTTCCTCGTCTAGAGCTCCGAGGTTCACTAAAGGTGAAATTTTGTGCATGCGACCGTCTTTACCTACCATGAAGGTAGCCGCATTCTAACTTCGGGAATGTATACTGAGTATGTCCTGGTCTCCGTAACTCACCGAACACTGATATGAATTGTGTGATCTTTAACATGCATATTTGATCTTTTGCTTGTGTTAAAAAAAATGTCCACGAAAGGAATCCAGACGTTGGCAGGTCTGCATTTGAAGTTAACTCCAGAGATTGTGAAAAGCCCACCTCTTATTCAACAGACGGTGCCAAGATTCAAACCCACAACTTGCACCAATGAAATTGAAGTCAAACGGCCTTAATCGCTTGCGAAAGCATCCGTATAGGGTGTTTTGAATTACCTACCTAGGTTTTAACTTGTGAACATCATCAGTTAGAAAATAATGTCTTTATTTTCTAACCATTTGGTTTACATACAAGTGCTGTCACATCACACAAAGTCTTTTTCACATTTGTAATCCAGCAATTTTTACCACATCTGTCCAATACAAGCAATGTTCTATACTTTTTGCAGGGCAATATTCATTGTTCGCATGTACTACTTTTAATCAATATCTTACAAAGACAACATAAGAACTCACATAATTATAACGGGAACTTGCCTGAATCACCATACACTGTACTATGTTCGGTGTTCAAGATTAATTTGCTCAATACCTTTTCCGCGCCATCAAATATACTTTTTTAATATGATCTAGTCTGCTTACTCTCCATATCTAAGATGCATACAACAATGCTGGCTGAATGTTATATAAAGACCTAAAGAGGGTCGTTGGTGTCATTTTGTAGTATTTGTTAAGCACTTTGTGTAGCTGTATAACAGCTATCTTAAGTATCTGTAACTACTGAGTACCTGTAAGCCTTTTGCCATGAATAAACCGTGTATTATAACGTCCTAGAAATTCCCCTTTTCTGAATACCATAGTTGTTGTCTTGACAATATCAACGTATAATCGCATTTTTTTACAACACATCTGCAAAGTATCAAGTTGATTTTAACGACCACTGGGAGCAGTTGGTATCAGTACTACGTCATCTGCAACCAACACAATCAGTAATAATTTGATAACATCAGACATGTGGGCACCATGTTTACCCCTTTCCTCAATGTCGCTGTGTAACTGATTCCTAAACATTGGAAATAATGTAGGGCTTAAAACGCATCCCTGTCTAACTCAAGTTGGGAATTCGAAAAGCTCAGACAGGTAAGAATTTCAACGAATATACGACATTATTGAGGTATGTACATTGCTGTGAGAGAAGCAAGACACTTTCTTTTTCCACCCTAAATCTTTAAGCATCCAAGAAGTTCATGGAGGTAATAAACAAAAAGTCAAAAGCTTGTGTAAAGTCTATAATAATACATGTAACTTTTTACATTTTGACTCATGAATTCCAGCAGGTAGAGTGAAAACATGATCAATAGTAGAATACTCCCCAAATCATACTGGATTTTCTGGTATCAAATGATATATTGTTTTACAACCAGAGAGAGAGAGAGAGAGAGGGGAGAGAGAGAGAGAGAGAGAGAGAGAGAGACAGACAGACAGACAGACAGACAGACAGACAGACAGACAGACAGACAGACAGACAGACAGACAGACAGACAGAAACAGAGAGAAAGATACAGGACCAGCCGCCATGGCGCAGTGGTTAGCGCCGTGGATTCCGGACTGGAAGGTCGCGGGTTCGAATCCCATAAGTCATAGGGATTTTTTCGGGCTCCGGCCGGCTCCTACCCAGAGTGAGTGTGCTGTGGGCTCAGTGGGGAGACTGGGACCACACAGTCGAGCTTCATCCACTTTACGGATGCGAATTTGAGAGTGTTGCTCAAATTACCTGACCAACACTGCAGGTGTCTGTATCTCTCGGGCCTGGTTGACGCCGGGATATATTATGACAGTAAGCGTAGAGAACAACCCTGTCAAGTAGTCTCAAAGCGGATGCACCTCCACAGCAGCATCATTACATCATCCTCATCATCATTGATCATCATGCAATAATAAAAATTGCCTCTGATTCGGTGGCCTCCGTTGCTCTGGTCTCATGGTGACCTCAGATTCGGTTTCCCCATACGCTTCTGTGCCTGTGGTGAATTTGTGTCAAAGCCTTTGGGGTTGGGGGTTCGTGGGGAGGCGGTCGTTGGAGGGACGTTGTGGTGGTCGCCACCTTGGGTGGGTGACTCGCTCAGTCTGGCTCCGCGACTGAGCTAATACTGTCGTTAGTAGGGGGCTTAGTAGGTGGTGTCCTGCGTATGTTAGCTCAGAACAGGCACCACTGAACACCACCAAAGTGACCCAGCAGAAGTGCAGGGCCCCTCTGGCTGGTGGCCCCGCGGCGGCCTAATATTGATGAGCTCCCTGTGGACTCCCGACCCCGGGGGTGAGACACAACGAATCTGGGTATGGCTGTGGCGGGGAGATTGAAATGAGCGGCGTGGGAACAGCAGTACGGGAGCGTCACAGAAGACGAGGCAGCAAAAAAAAAAAAAAAAAAAAAAAAAAAAAAAAAAAAAAGAGAGAAAGATACAGAGACAGAGAGAAAGAGAGACAGAGAGAGAAAGACTCTCTTTATTTATGACTAACTAGGTCTAGCCAGGTCCTTTCATGGTTTAAGCGCTCTGTAATGTGAGAAAGCAGCCAGGGCAAGTTCAACAAGAACCAAAACAAGTTCACGACCTTTAGTTCAAGTGACTGGCCTGTAACACCATCCCCATTGATCAATAAATAGCACCTTGTCTTGGACACTTCTGCTCTCTCTTTCACACTTACACTCCCCTAACCCCCCCTCCCCCCTCTTTATGCTCCACAGCTAAGTCCTTCCATTCAAGTCGCCATCACATGCAGGCCGGAGCTTTAGGAACAAAGCAGGGGTGATGGGGGTGGGGGTGGGGTGGGGTGGGGTGGGAGGTTCTCGGCAGAGCTGGGGGTATATGTAGAGTTTAAGTCTGCTGGACAGACAAACATGGAACTGTGAGAGAGAGAATGTGCACCGTGTGATCTGCTTTGATGGGAAAAAAATGTTGCTACTGATCTGTGTGTGATGTCTGTGAAGTTTTTTTTGTTTTTATTTTAGGGATGAAATGTATTTAGCACACTGTATGTGTCTATATATATTATTTGGAAAACAGAAAAGAAATGTGTTCGCAATGCATGTTTTGATCTGGTTTTGATCTGCAGGTATGACGCCCGAGAGAGATTATCTTAAAAAAGGAGAAAGAAGTCTGTTGTGTGCATGTATTTGTGTGTGTGTGTGTGTGTGTGTGCGTGCGTGCGTGCGTGCGTGCGTGCGTGCGCGCGTGCGTGCGTGCGTGCGTGGTTGCGGGCGTGTGTATATGTGTGTATATGTGTGTGTATGTGTGTGTTCGTGTGTGTGTGTGTGTGTGTGTGTGTGTGTGTGTGTGTGTGTGTGTGTGTGTGTGTGTGTGTGTGTGGTGTGAGAATATGTGTGGGTGCATAAAAATGTGTATGACGGACTATGTGAATGAGTGTGTGTGCGAGTGTTAGTATGTGTGTGTGTGTGTGTGTGTGTGTGTGTGTGTGTGTGTGTGTGTGTGTGTGTGTGTGTGTGTGTGTGTGAGGGGGTTATAAAAATATGTATGACTGAGTGTGTGTGTGTGTGTGTGTGTGTGTGTGTGTGTGTGTGTGTGTGTGTGTGTGTGTGTGTCTGTGTGTGTGTGCACTCTTGATTATTTCTTGTGTTATAGCCCATGCCAAAGAAAATGAATTAAATTACCAGAAAAAAAAAGATTTTACTCTGTGGGCTGGTAAAAGTTTGGAAAAAGTTCACAAAAAAAGAAATAGTTTGAAGACAAAAAAGGGCAGTCTTTCTTTCTTTCCATTGCCATCTGAATAAGCCCATCACATACAAATAAGATTTTGAAATGAATTCCTCGAAAGAGACGAAATACAAGCTCCTAAAACTATTTTGGTGCTCAATCTGGTATCGTACAAGGGAAAGTGGACTGGTGAAGATTAGAGAATGCGTGTGTGTGTGTGTGTGGTGCGTGCGTGCGTGGTGTGTGTGTGTGTATGTGTGTGTGTGTGTGTGTGTGTGTGTGTGTGTGTGTGTTGTGTGTGTGTGTGTGTGTTTGTGAGTGTGTGTGTGTGTGTGTTTGTGTTAGTGTGTGTGTGTGTGGTGTGCGTGGTGTTTGTTGTGTTGTGTTTGTGTGTGCGTGCGTGGTTGTGTGTGTGTGTGTGGTGTTTGTGTGTGTATGTGTAAGTGTTTCAGTGTGCGTGTGTGAATGTGTGTGCATGTGGATGTATGGATCAGAGGAAACAAAAGGGAAATATCTATGAAAAAAAGAAATAAGCAGGGAAAGAAATATAGGGAAAATAAAAAAGAAAAAGAAGACAAAGAAGAAAAAAGAAAAAACAGAGAGAAAAAAAGAAACAAAATAGAAACAGAAGAATAAAAATTATGCAGAAAAGAAGAAGAATTTGGAAGAAGAAAATTGGAAAGAGGGAAAAAAAAGGAGGAGAATAGGAAGAAGGGCAGCAACACAACAAAAACAACAACAGACTCACAGACACAAACCCGAATTCAACAAGCTTACAAGCAAAACAGGAAAGTGCTTTGTATTGTTGGCCAAAAAATGTTAAGACCTGACCTTAAAAATGTACATTGAAAACACACTGCTATTGACTAGCTTTGCTTTAAAAAAATGCTATGTTGTTTTCTTACATATTATATGTCATACAGAAAAGAAAAAAAAAACTAAGTTAAAACCCTAAACCTGATCTCCATACACCGATATAACGACAGAGAAATGCGGTTGTAACACATCAGGTCTGGGTTAAAGTCGTTACATAAGATGCATTGGAGTGAGCGAGGCGGGGGGCAGGGGGACCATTCAAGAAATCCCAGGCTTCCATTGAGCTCTGTCTCGATCAGATAATGTTCAACTTACAGACATCAGTGTTGTACTTTAACTCAGCATCTGATTCCCCAGAGGAAGGTGCAGAAGGCCAAAAACAGACGGAAAGTAGACTGTTCCATAATGTCGTTTTCTTGTTCAGCATCTTGCATGCTTTTGTTCAATCTGTTCAGTTTTCTATCATTCCTTAGGTGGATCGGTGGTCTAGAGGTTACGCACCTTGCCTAGAAAGCGAAAAGTCCGGGTTCGAAGTGTATGGAGGGAGGTTCGATCCCCGTTTTGGGTCTTAAACTGTTCTCCCTCATCCACACTAGGCTGTGAGTGGTGGTCTGGGTGCTAGTCTTTCGGAAGAGACGATAAACCGAAGTCCTGTGTGTTGCACTTGATTATTTAACACACGTAAAAGAACCACGGCAACAAGAGAGTTGTCCGTGGCAAAATGTCAGAGGAAAAAAGGCACCTGATAGGGAAACAAAATACAGTTGTAGATTGGAAAAGAAAAAAAAATGGGTGGAGTTGCTCTTATGGTGACTACCTCTCCCCGGCAAAAGCAGCCCAAAATTTACGCAAGAGAAATCTGCCGTGATTTAAGTATTTACAATACAATACAATACAATACAATACAATACAATACAATACAATAAATCAGAAATATGTTGTATTT
>CM060316.1:77025852-77028352 GCA_030674155.1 Stramonita haemastoma | reverse complement strand
ACAATGCTTTGATTCAGTTCCTAGTTACAACCAATTTTGCCAGTTCCTGGTTACAGCCAATTTTGCTTTCAATGCTGCTGTTAGTTGACCATACTGTTTGTCTACTATTAATTTTGTGGTAGATTTTCCAATGAAGTTTGCCAGATGAGCTTGAATCTCTAGTGGTTTTTTCTTCCTCGGCTACAGCTCCGAGGTTCATCCAATGGTAGATTTTGCGTACAAGACCATTTTTGCCCACCGTGAAGGTAGGCGCATTCCAACTTCGGGGATGTATACCAGGTATATTCGTATGTCCGTAACACACCAAATCCTGAAATGAATTACAGGATATTTAAAGTATATTTTTTAATCGTATGCATTTGTATAAGAAGGCGAGGTGAAGGAGTGAAGGAGTTACGGCACTGGTAGGTCTGCACTTGAACATAGTTGACCTTGGAAATCGTTAGAATCCCCATCCTTCATTCACCAGTCGCTGTCGAGATTCAAACCCACGATTTCATGAACCTATGGAATTGAAGTCGAGCAATCTTAACCACTCGGCTATGGTGTCCGTCGAACTTGAATCTGAATTTTCAGGCAAGCTCATATCAATCGGATCTGTTAGAATTGAGAAATATTAAACAGAATGTAATATATACAGTTAAAAAGAATGGCGTTCAATAATCAAACATCAGCATGCTAGCAGTCATCGATAATAGACAGTTATTTTTTTTGTAAAGTGAGACGACAAAAAGTAGTGTATTATTGTTTGTTTATTTTGTTCTGCGTCTGCTGCTATTTCTACTTGATGTACTTATGTATCTATTATGTGATCTATTATCTATCTATCTATCTATTATGTATGTATTATCTATTATGCTATTATGACGGTGTTGTGTGTGTGTGTGTGTTGCGTGTGTGTGTGTGTGTGTGTGTGTGTGTGTGTGTGTGTGTGTGTGTATGTACGGGGTGTGTTTTATTTTTTTTTGTGTTATGTTAATTTATTCTTTATTTATTTATTATTTATTTATTATTTATTTATTGATTCTTTTAACGATAGAAAAAAAATGTGTGTGTGTGTGTTTGTGGGGGGTATTATGGTATACCCATGTATTGTTTTGTGGATTAAACCATTGTAAAAAAAAAAAAAACTTTTATGGCTTATAATCAGAAAATATACTCTTTATTTTAAAAGTAATAAATAAAAGGAGGAGATATCATTTATCTACATATTTGATTTTGGAGCAATGGTACAAAAAAAACAACCACCACCACACCGCCATCAACACACTGCCACCATCCCACCACCCACAACCGTAACCACCACAATCGCCACCACCACCACAAGCACCACTAACAGCACCGACAATCTAGAGCCCACGCCCTACTTTAACAAACTGTTTAAAGTTAAGGGTGAAGGAAGCTGGGCAGGCAAAAGGTCAAAGAGACCCCAGAAGAAGAGAGAGATTTCATGATACCAGCTGATTTCTTCCTGCGCTGCTGGTACACTGGCTGCTTGGAGCATTGCGCTGAAGTTGCGTGTGGAGGTATTTTATTTTATTTTTTTATATTTAGACCACATTATGTCACAGCAGATTTCCTGCAGTGAAAATTCGGGCTGTTCTCCCTGGCGAGAGCGCGTCGCCACAAGGCAGGGTACCCATTTCTTTTTCTGTCTGCGACTGTATTTGATTTCCTATCAGAGTGGCTTTATTTCTACAGGATTTTCCAGGGACAACTCTTTTTGTTGCCGTGGGTTCTTTTATGTGCACTAAATAATGATGTGTAACACACGGAACCTCGGTTTATCGTCCCATCCAAAAGACTAGCACCTAGACCACCCTCATGTATAATGGATGGGGGAAAAGTTTTGGGCCCAAACGGGATTCAAACCACGCTACACTCCGCCCGTACTTTTCGCTTTCTAGGCAAGGCGCGTTACCTCTTAGACCACCGATCCACTCAAGGTAGCAAGACAATAATGGATGTGGTCAATCGGGAACATTGAACATGAGCTCAAAATGTTTTATCTGTGTGTGTGTGTGTGTGTGTGTGTGTGTGTGTGTGTGTGTGTGTGTGTGTGTGTGTCTGTGTTGTGTTGTGTTGTGTCTGTTGTGTTGTGTGTGTGCTGAGTGTATGTGCCGCGGTGTGTATCTATTGTGTGTATGTGTGGGGTGTGTCATGTTGTGTGCTGTCTCTCCATCTTGTCTTCTGTTTGTCAGAATGTTTGTCTTGTTCGTCTGTGTGTATGTGTGTCTTGCTCACGTCTCTGTCTCTCTGTCTCTCTTTTTCTCTCTTTCTCTCGCTCATTTTTAGGGTTGAAAGTTGAAAATAATCATGTACTTCTTTAATTACTATCCTCAGAGAAAAAATTTGTTTCAGACCTATCTTTGTCTTCTGTCTGTCTGTCTGCCTGCTCCTGTCGTCTGTCTGTCTGTCTGTCTGTCTGTCGTCTCGGTCTGTCTCTCCTCTCTCGTCTCTCTCTCCCTCCTCTCTCTCTCTCTCTCTCTCTCTCTCTCTC
>CM060316.1:77015852-77020852 GCA_030674155.1 Stramonita haemastoma | reverse complement strand
TTGTCTGAAAATAAATTATGAAAGGCTTTCAACATGCATACCTACAAATACTGTGCGCACACGCACGCACACCACACACATACACACACGCACAAACACACACAAACACACACACAACTACAAACAAATAAACAAACACTCACAAAACACAACCCAACCCAACTCACCCAACCACATACACACACACACACACACACACACACACACACACACACACAACACACACACACACACAACACACACACACACACCATACAGACACCTTTTCAAGCTTGTTCTCTTTATTTCACATGAACCTCAGGTGCCTACATAGCTGTCTTTATTTGAAAGGTCAGAATGTCCCGTTCTACTTAAATGCAAAAAAAAAAAAAAAAAGAGGAGAGAATTATCTCTGTCTGAGTAACGACACACGAAAAACTGTATATAAAAGCCAGCAGAAAAATGAAAACGAAGACAAAATAACAATGCAATCTTGTCGAAAGACGTTGGAAAAATTCCCTGTAAAAACAGACAGCGAGGTGATGCCACCATTATTCAACAAGTTGCTAATTTGAAGATAACGACGTGTCGTCTTTTGTCTGGACAAGGAATGGGCATCACTGAGTGAAACAGTAAGGACAACACTGGAATAAAAAGCAAAGAGAGGAGAAGAAAGAAAGAAAGAAGGAAAGAGAGAGAGGGGAAGAAAGAGAGAGGAAAGAAAGAAAGAAAGGAAGAAAGAGAAGAGAGAGAGAGAGAGAGAGAGAGAGAGAGAGAGAGAGAGAGAGAGAGAGAGAGAGAGAGAGAGAGAAGAGAGAGAGAGAGAGAGAGAGAGAGAGAAGAGAGAGAGAGAGAAGAGAGACAGAGAGAGAGAGACAGAGGAGAGAGAGAGAACAGAGAGAGAGAGAAGAAGACAGAAGAAGAGAGAGAGAGAGAGAGAGAGAGAGAGAAGAGAGAGAAGACAGAGACAGACAGACAGACAGACAGACAGAGAGAGAGAGAGAGAGAGAAGAAGAAGAAGAAGAGCAGAAGAAGGAGAGAGAGAGAGAGAGAGAGAGAGAGAGAGAGAGAGAGAGGAGAGAGAGAGAGAGAGAGAGAGAGAGAGAGAGAGGAGAGAGAGAAGAGAGAAGAAGAAAAAGAATGAGAGGAGAGAGAGGAGAGGAGAAGAAAGAAGAGAGAGAGAGAGAGAGGAGAGAGAGAGAGAGAGGAGAGAAGAGGAGAGAAGAGAGAGAGAAGAGAGAAGAAGAGAGAAGAGAGAGAGAAGAAAAGAGTGAGTAGAGAAATGAAGAATTAAAGAGGAGTAGAGGAAGAGGAGGAGAAAAAGAGGGAGGAGAGGCAGTAAGGAAGGAGAGAAGAAGAAGTAGAAGAAGAAGAAGATAATTTTTTTGTTAATTAGGGTTTTTTGTTGATCTTATCCCTGATTAGGGCGGGGATGGATGTAAAAAAGCACATGAGTGCTTCGAAATAAATGAATTTGATTGACTTGACAGCTCTCTTGTATCTCTCTCTTTTCTCTCTGGAAATAGACAATATTTACATTTTGCCCCATCAACTGAACAACTGATGACTACTCACATTAAAATGTTTAATGTAGAGTTCATAGATCTTGGATTTTCCCGATTAGTTACGAAAATCTACGAAAGTATGGATACTGCCGGAAACACAACAAAAATAAAATGAAATAAAAAATGAACAAACATAAGCAAAACAATAGTTTTGGATCATTATGGTAGAATAGAACACAATACAGCATAATATGTGTTGTCTATATCCTACATGCTTCTCAGTCTGAACTCAGATATATATTTCCCAGTTCCAGTTAGCTCAGAGACAGGCACCGTGGCCTGTTGGATAAGACGACGGACTTGTGGTCTGTATGTCTTTGGTGTCATGGGTTCGAATTTCAGTGGGAGTTGTACTATCTTCCTAATAGTTATCAAAATTATGCCCTCTAAAAAAAAAAAAAGTACATGGAGGGTGGAGGGAAGTTCGGGTGGAGTATGATGGGGGTAGGTCTAGGGAGGGTGGAGGAGTCTGAGAAAGGGGTATAGGGGTGGAGTATGGTAAGTGCAGAAAAGGAGGAGGATTGGTGGGGGTAGGTGTGCGGAAGGGAGAGGATGGTGGGGAGGGGGCAGTGAAGGGAGGAGGGGGAAAGGTTCAGGATGAAGAAGAGGTTTAGGGGGAAGGAGTGTGGTGGGGGTAGGTGTAGGGATGGAGGAGGGGGGTTAGGGGGGAGGAGTATGGAGAGGGTAAGTAGGTAAGGGAGAAGGGTTTAGGGAGGGGGAAGTATGGTAGGAGGTAGATGTAGGGAAGGGGGAGGACGTTTAAGGTTGGAGAATGGTGCCTAGGCCTAGGGGAGGAGGTTCAGGGGGAGAGTATGGTGGAGGGTAGGTGTAGAAAAGGGGGTGGAGGTTTAGGGGGGGGAGTATGGTGGGGGTAGGTGGGGGTAGGTGGGGGTATGATGGCGGTAGGTGTAGTAGGGAAGGGGAGGAGGAAATAGGGAAGGGGAAGGAGATTTAGGGGGAGGATGGTGGGGGGTAGGGGTGGAAGGGAGAGGAGGTTTAGGGGAGGAGTATGGTGGGGGTAGGGGTGGGGAAGGGGGAGGAGGTTTAGGGGAGGAGTATGGTGGGGGTAGGGGTGGGGAAGGGGGAGGAGGTTTAGGGGAGGAGTATGGTGGGGGTAGGGGTGGGGAAGGGGGAGGAGGTTTAGGGGGAGGAGTATGGTGGCGGTAAGGGTAGGATGGGGGAGGAGTGTGGTGGGTGTGAGGGGTAGAAAAGGGTGGAGGAGGTTTAGGGGGAGGAGTATGGTAGGGGTAGGGTAGGGAAGGGGGAGGAGGTTTAGGGGGAGGAGTATGGTGGGGATAGGGGTAGGAAAGAGGGGTTTAGTTGGAGGAGTATGGTGGGGGGAGGAGTATGGTGGGGATTAGGGGTAGGGAAGGGGGGTTTAGGGGGACCCGTATGGTGGGGGTAGGGTAGGGAAGGGGGAGGAGGTTTAGGGGGAGGTGTATGGTGGGGTAGGGGTAGGGAATGGGGGGCAGGAGTAAGGTGGGGGTGGGTGTAGGGAAGGGAGAGGAGGTTTAGGAGGGAGGAGGGTGGTATTGTGAAGGGAGGAGGTTTAGGGGGAAGAAGTACAGTGGGGGTAGGGGTAGGGAAGGGGAGGAGGTTTAGGGGGAGGAGTATCGTGGCGGTAGGGGTAGGAATGGGGGAGGAGTATGGTGGGGGTAGGGGAAGGGAAGGGGGAGGAGGTTGAGGGGGGAGGAGTATGGTCGGGGTGGGTGTAGGGAAGGGGGAGGAGGTTTATGGGGGAGGAGTATGGTGGGGGTAGGTGTAAGGAAGGGGAAGGAGGTTTAGGGGAAGGATGGTGGGGGTAGGTGTGGGGAAGGAGGGGAGTATGGTGAGGGGGAGGAGGTTTAGGGGGAAGGATTATGGTGGGGATAGGGGTAGGAAAGAGGGGTTTAGGGGGAGGCGTATGGTGGGGGGAGGTGTAGGGAAGGGGGGAGGCGTATGGTGGGGGTAGGTGTAGGGAAGGGGAGGAGGTGTAGGGGGAGGAGTATGGTGGGGGGTCGGTTTAGGGGGGGGAGGTATGGTAAGGGTAGGTGAAGGAAGGAGGAGTAAGTCTGGGGGAAGAGATATATTATGTATTTATTCTTTTAGATCAAGGATAATGGAATGGATTTTTTTTTTACATCCACTTTACACATGCGAGTTTGAGAATGTTGCTTAAAAGCGTAGAAGAAGGAGTACACTAGTTTAGGCCAGGGAGATGGGGAGAAGTTAGGGGAGGGAAGGGGTAGAATAGGAAAGAGGAGTGGTAAGTTAGTGGGAGCTTAAAAGATGAGAAAAGGGAGGGGGTAGGTTTGGGGGAGGAGGGGATAGGCTGAGGGTTTGGAGGAAGGTTCGAGAGATGAAGAGAGTCAGTTAGGGGAAAAGAGGACGGCATAGAATAGGGGAGGGAGGGGGTAGGTTAGGGGTGGTTACATTCATCAAGGTCTGTAATAAGTGAGTCATATATCTTTAAGCATCAAACTGAACAGGAAACAGATGGCCATTATGCTGCACACACACAACACATTATCTTTGAAACAGAAATAAGAAAAAAAGAAAAAGAATAACAGCACAGACACATACACGCGCGCACACACATACACATGCGAGCACGCATGTACGCCCACACATACACTTACATTCCATCTTCATCATCTTTGTATAAATCAGAATTATCACTAGATGTTGTCACAGATTTCGGCAAAGAAAACTTATAATCGATTGCAGCACATGTTCTGAATCTGTGTTGTGTGCTTGTGACAATCGTCTCTACTGAGTCCCCTGAGAAAAAACAACAACAACAACAACAAAACACCAGGCTAACACACTAGAAAATCATCTTGTCCTTTTTCTACTGTTTTGCTTGAGCTTGATGCTTCATTGCTTTCCTCAATATTTTTTTTTTAGAATTTAGTTTGAGTTCTCTTTTACCGACATGACTGCAATAGTTTGATTAAAAAAAAATCATTTTTGCTTCGGGCATATCGCAGTTAACAGCTCAACTCCGTTATTGCTGAACACCAAACATTCCACACGCACTCTGCAGAGGTTGAAACGGCCTTCAGCAGATCTTAACCCCCGCATCCCCTTAAAACCAAACAACAAAAAAATCCAGTTCAGTTCTGTAATGAGTTCTATCACGTTTTCATGATCTTTGTAAAGGTGCTTGACCGACTGTGACAGGAGGCACTGATCAGAGCAGCAGTGAACTGGTAAGCTCGGACCTTCGAGAGACGGTAAACGGGCTGAATACAAAACATCTGACGATAGAAGGAGAAAACTGTGTCACTAGGGCCATGGATGGATAGGGTGGACTGGTGGTATAGAGGTAACGCACCTTCCTAGTAAACGAACAGTCTGGGTTCTAAGTTTGGGGTGGTTTGATCCCCGTTTGGGCCGGACACTTCCCCCCTCCCTATCCACTAGACCGTTAGTGGTGGTCTGGGTGCTGGTCTTTCAGATGAGGCGATAAACCGA
>CM060316.1:76998352-77005852 GCA_030674155.1 Stramonita haemastoma | reverse complement strand
GTCTGTGTCTGTGTGTCTGTGTGGGTCTGTGTGTGTCTGTGTGTGGATATATAGGACAAGGGGGATCATTATTTTTTTGTTTATGTGTTTATATTGCCAGCTTGTTTGTTTCCTTGTTTCCTGGGATGTGTGTGTGTGTGTGTGTGTGTGTGTGTGTGTGTGTGTGTGTGTGGTGGTGTGTGTGTGTGTGTGTGTGTTTGTGTGTGTGTCCTTGTTTTACTTTTTTTATTTTGTTTGCATTGTGTTGTGTTGTTTGTGTTTTTGTTTGTGTGTGTTGTGTGTTGTGTGTGTGTGTTGTTGTTGTGTATGTGTGTGTTGTGTCTGTGTGTGTGTGTGTGCGTGGTGCGTGCGTGTGTGTGTGTGTGTGTGTGTGTGTGCGTGCGCGCGCGTGCACGCGTTTTGAGTCTTGCCTCTAGTTGAATGATTTTTTTCTCTTTTAATCTTTACGACTTGGAATATGTTCAAGCTCTTTTATCTCTTTCTTTCTGTTTGGCAAACAGCAAAAAAAAAACCCCAAACTGTGGGAGATTTGGAGTAAAAAATCAAGGCACGTTTTAGAAAGAAAACAAATATGCGTGGAGAAATGGAAAGTAATTCAATGAGGTAGCTTGAGGGGGCCTTATCTAAAAGCATGAATATGTTTTTCCCCTTTATGAAAACTGCAGTAATGTCCAGACATGAACAAAATACATTAGGTCCATGGCTTGAGAGAAACAAAAGACACCACTAGTACTTGCAGTTGATTACTTTCATGCTGAGTGGGAGAACGTTAAAATGGAGCATCGGAGACACCTCCGTTTGGCATGATGGTTCTTGGTGTTGAATCCTGCACCACTTTTCGTAAGAGTAGGCCATTGTGTGCCGGTGGGAACAGATGACAAGATTTACAAAGCTGCATATACACGGGGAGTAGATGAAAAAAATGCATGAGTGCTTATCCCATTATCCTAGATATAAAAGAATAAAAAAATTTTTTTAAATGGTGGTGGTGGTGGTGGTGGTGGTGTGGTGGTGTTTGCCATTGTTGTTGATGTAGTATTTATATCATTTTATGTCATTGTAGACTTTTCTCTATATCAAAGTCTGACTACAATATTATTAGACATTACATGCTGACGTTATTGTTCTTGATGGTGGCGGTATTGGGGGTGCTGGTGGTGTTAGCGATAGTTGTTTTGTTTTGTTCATTCTTCAAGTTTCTTGTTTGTTTGTTTGCTTGTTTTCCGGACTGCTGTTCTGCTTGTTTATGGCTTGAAATTCCTCTTTTTGGTTGAGGTGACGTAGGTTTCTGTCCATGTATTTTTGTTTCTCTTTAGTAGTCTGTTTCTTTTCCTATTGACTACTATGTCTGTCTGTTAGTCTGTTTTGTTGTTATGTTGTGTATTTTTCTATGTGTCTGTTTGTTTGCGTGTATGTCTACTTTTCTGTCTTTCTGCCTGTCTTGTCTGTCTGCCTCGCATACACACATAACACACACACACACACACACACACACACACACACACACACACACACACACCACACACACACACTCGCAAACACACACACTGACACACACCACACACACCTATCACACTACACACACACACACACACACACACACACACACACACACACACACACACACACACACACACACACACACACACACACACACACACACACAGATTCATATTATCCGTGTTGACCAGTCAGTCGGTTCAACCATGGCCATGATGAATGGCTTCCATTTCCGTCTTTGCCAATCTCGTGGAAAAAGGATTATTCTTTGACAGAGATCAATGTGCATGTGTTGTCTCTTTGTTAGCTCCTTTTGTTTTCCAATACAAAGCCTGTAGATCATTTGAACAATAGAAACAAAGAGTACACGGACAAGGCGGTAAGAATAACAGCGTGAGAAGAAACAGGATAGGGCGGGGGGGGGGGGGAGTAAAGGGGACAAAGACACCCTTGGAGGTATGCGTAGCTTGGCAGACCAAAGAAAAACAAATTCCAAATGGACATTTATTATTTATTTAGCTCTCTCTCTGTGTCTCTCTCTCTGTCTCTGTCTCTCTTCTCTCTCTGTTTGTCTGTCTGTCTGCCTATTTATTCATTCATTCATTCATTATTTATTTCGTAGGATAATGGAATAAATACTCTTGTGGTTTGTACACCCAGTACCCATGTGTATGCAATTTTGTAATTTTGTAGAGTTTGGTTCATTGGTTCCTTTCTTTGCTTGCAACTTAATCGGTTGGTTATTTGTTTTTGGTTGAGTCGGATTGTTAGGGAAAAAAATGTGATCGTTTTCAAACGTCTGTCTGACGGACACATATACATATGTAGCCGAGTGGTTTAGACTGTTCGAATTGAATCCAATGGATTCGTAAAGTCATGGGTTTGAATTTCAGTGGCGTCTGATGACACATCACAACACATAAATAGGAGCAGTGTGCAATATAACATAAGACATCACAACACATAAAGTAGAGCAATGTGAAATAAGACATGTTGATACAGTACAACACATAAAAAGGAACTCTGCAATATAACCTGATGATTCAACACAACATATGAAAGGAACACTGTGCAATGCAACGTAATGATACAGCACAACACATAAGTACAAACACTGTGCAATACAACATAATGATACAGACAGCACATAAGTACAAACACTGTGCAATACAACATAATGATACAGCAAAACACATAAGTACAAAACATGTGCAATGCAACATGATACAGCACAACACAGTACAAACACTGTGCAATGCAACATATTGATACAGCACAACACATAAGTACAAACGCTGTGCAATGCAACATGATACAGCAAACAATTAGTACAAACACTGTGCAATGCAACATAATGATACAGCACAACACATAAGTTACAAACACTGTGCAATGCAACATGATACAGCACAACACATTAGTACAAACACTGTGCAATGCAACATAATGATACAGCACAACACATTAGTACAAACACTGTGCAATGCAACGTAATGATACAGCACAGCACATTAGTACAAACACTGTGCAATGCAATATAATGATACAGCACAACACATTAGTACAAACACTGTGCAATGCAACATAATGATACAGCACAACACATTATAGTACAAACACTGTGTAATGCAACGTAATGATACAACAAAACATATAAGTGCAAATACTGTGCAAAATAACTTGACGATACAACACAACACATAACAAGAGTACTACGCAGTATTAAAATGAGAACACAGCACAACACATAAAAACGAACACATACTCCTCCTTCATACTGTGTGTGAAACTCATGCTGTTAATTACCAAGTGTGACTGAGGCACTAAATACGTTTCCGGTTTCTGCAAATTCCAAATCTAATAATGAAAAAATCTGACGTGTGCAGCGTAAGCCCTTATCCCTCGATGGGAAATTGCAAAAAGGGCAGAGGCAAATTGAAGGCAAACCAAGTGTTAGCGAGGGAAAACAACGTGATGAACGAGTGGTCTGTTGTGAGATAACACGGCCCAAATAATTGTAGTTAATTGCCTAATTGGATTTTTGCGTGGTGAGTGAATGTGGCAGTGTGAATGTGTGTGTGTATATATGTGTGTGTGTGTGTGTGTGTGTGTGTGTGTGTGTGTGTGTGTGTGTGTGTGTGTGTGTTGTGATGTGTGCGTGCGTGTGGGTTGTGTGTATGTGTGTGTGTGTGTGTGTGTGTGTGATGTGTAGAGAGAGAGAGAGAGAGAGAGAGAGAGAGAGGAGAGAGAGAGAGAGAGAAGAGAGAGAGAGAGAGAGAGAGAGAGGGATGGTAGAGTAGTTACATGTGTGTATAAGTGTGTGTGTGTGTGTGTACATGTGTGTACATGTTGTATAGTGTGTTGGTGTGTGTGTATAGTGTACTGTGTTACGTGGATATTTGTGTATGAATGTATGTATGAATGTATGTATGAATGTAAGCATGTATGTATGTATGTATGTTATGTATGTATGTATGTATGTATGTAGGTATGTAGGTAGGTAGGTAGGTAGGTAGGTAGGTAGGTAGGTAGGTAGGCGGGTAGGCGGGTGGGCGGGTAGGCGGGTAGGTATGTATGTTTAAGTGTGTATGTGTGTGTGTGTGTGTGTGTGTGTGTGTTTGGAGGTGGGTGCGTGCATGCGTCTGTGCGTGCGTAAGTGTGTATGCTTGTGAGTATGTGTGCACATGGGTGTGTGTGTGTGAGTGTGCGTGCGTGTGTGTGTATGTGTGTATGTATGTGTGTTTGTGTGTGTTTGAGTGTTGTATATGTATATGTATATATATATATATATATATATATATATATATATATATATATATGTACGTGTATGCATTTGTGCGTGCGCATGCACTGCGCGCGTGGTGTGTGTTGATATTCGAGTATGCGTGTGTACATGGCGCGTGTTTGTGTGCGTGCGTGCGTGCGTGCGTGTGCGCTGTGTGTTGCGTGCGTGCGTGCGTGTTTGCGTGCGTGCGTGTGTGTGTATGCGTGTGTATATAACTGATATAAAGTGTAATTGTATGACAGGAGTTAGCTACGATAGCTGTCTGTTCTTCTCCTAAACTTACACTACAGCTCCTTGCTTTTACTTCAATCCCCACTTTTCTCTTTTCTCCAATCATTGGTTTATCTTGATACATTTATTTTTTTGTCGGTTTTTTTTTTAGTCTGTTTCTTTTGATTTTACAGTTATACACTCTGCTCTTTTTTTTTTGTCCTCTGTGTGTGTGTGTGTTTGTGTGTGCGTGCGTGGTGTGTGTGTGTGTGTGTGTGTGTGTGTGTGTGTGTGTGTGTGTGTGTGTGTGTGTGTGTGTTGTTGTGTGTGTGTGTGTGTGTGTGTGTGTGTGTGTGTTGTGTGTGTGTGTGTTGTGTGTGTGTTTGTGTGTGTGTTGTGTGTGTGTGGTGTGGTTTGTGTGTGTGTGTGGTGCGTGCGTGTGTGTGTGATTGTGTGTGTGTGTGTGTGTGGTGTGTGTGTGTGTGTGTTTTCTTATGTGTGTGGTGTTGCATACAGTCAGAGGCTTGGGAAGCAGTGACATCTTCGCCCTCAATCTCTGAGGCCAATTGGGGTGAGGCAGACATCTGATAAGCAAGAAAACGTCTTCGGCTTGTTTTTTGTTTTTGCTTTAGAGGGAAAGAAAAATGAGAGGAAATGCGCACGCACGCACCTACGCACGCATGCACGCACGCATGCACGTACGCACGCACGCACGCACGCACGCACACACACATACACACACAAAACCTACTTTTGTATCTTTGTCTCCCTTCCTCTGTCTCTGCCTGTATGTCTGTCTGTTTGTCTGTCTGTCTGTCTGTCTGTCTGTCTGTCTGTTCTGTCTGTCTGTCTCTGTCTGTCTGTCTGTCTGTCTGTATTCTCTTCCTCTCTATTGCATGTGTTGTGTATGTGTGTGTGTGTGTTGTTGTGTGTGTGTATGTGTGTGTGTGTGTGTGTGTGGCGCGCGCGCGTGCACGCGCCTTCGTACATGTGTGCATATATATATAGCATGCCTGCCTGCGTTTTGGTGAGTTCGTATGTGCGTGCGTGCAAAACTGTACACACAAGTGTGTTTCCTGGCATTTGTTTGAACTATTTAAAAAAAAAAAGAAAGTTGTAATGACTGCTACAATAATGACTTCAAGCTGTTCCCAATGATGATCACAGGCATGAGAAAGATTACATCATTAAGGGTGACAGTGAACTCAGTGATAATGACCATGATTATGACCATGACAATAACAAGAACAATCAGTATGAATTTTTCGTGATGATATGATATTGACTAAAAGGTCGATAACTGTGTGATGATGATGGTAGCGATAATGATGGTGATCTTAAGGATGAAGCAGATGGTGATGCCAGTTTCACTAATGTTTCTACACGTTTTGCTTACTTTTCTTTCATGTGTATGATTTTACTCTGCATGTTGTGCTTTCTCTTATAAAGGCCTGGGGGGGGGGGGGGGGGGGGGGGGGGCGGGTTGAAAAGATGAAATTGCACAGAAAGAAAATGAGAAGACGAGGGAAAATCCCCATGAAAATAAATCATGAACAGAAAGAAAAAAAAATGAAAAGAACAAAAAATGAAACAGAGAGAAAAATAAGGTGGGAGAAAAAATAAACAATGAAGAGAATGATTAACAGCTACCAAGAAAGAAATACAGATGAACAAAAGAAATAAATGAATACAGACAGAAAAAACAGAAAAAGGACCAGAGATATGAAGGAAGAATATTATAAAAAAAACATAGAAAGACACAACCACACAAACTAAAACTAAAACTAAAAGCAGAAAAAATAAAAGGAAGAGAAAAAGATCACAGAACTAACCAAAAAGAAAAGAAAGAGAGAGGCAAAGGGAACGATCAAAAAGAAGGAAAAGGGAAAAATAAGTGAGGAACTAAGAACAAAAAAATGAAAAGGAAAAAACAAAAAACAAATGAAAACTGAAAAAGGCGAAATAGAACAATGAAAAAGCAATATAGACGAAAAAAGAAGACAGAAACATCATCAGAGGAAAGAAAGGAAGAGAAAAGAAAAATAATAGAAAGGAAAGAAAGAAAGAAAGAAAGAAAGAAAGAAAAGAAAGAAAGAAAGAAAGAAAGAAAGAAAGAAAGAAAAAAGAGCAGTAACAAAGAAAAGACAGAAAATGACTGGCAAGCTTTGATTAAAGAAGGACATTAGCTTGCTAATTTCCTGTTTCTAGTTGTCTAATTGTTCTGGTCTCTCTTTCGTTCTATCTTTCTTTCTTCTTAACTTCCGTTCCTACATTTTCTCTTTCTTTCTCATTCCTTTTTTTTTCTACCGCCCATCCTTTTTATCCTACTTTCTTTCTTCCTTTCTTCCTTACTTCTTCCCTTTCTCTCGTACTTCCTTTTTAAACTTTATTTTTCGTGCATTTTTCCCAACGAATTACCTTTCAGGTTTTAGTGAGACTTCCCAAAAGTAAGCTGCTATATTTTCAGAGATGTCAAAAGCTAGGTAAAGGTCCCCATAACCTATGTGGTCTTTGGGGAGCGAGGCATCAGAGACCAGCTTCTCCAGGGGCCAGCATGTTGAGGGCGGCGCCCATCTGCTCTCCCGCGCTGCTTTACCTTCCATGACCTTAAAGAGGGCAGGGACCCATTTACAGCTGGGTGAACTGGGGGACTATACTGAAGCGAAGGTGCACAAACGGTCACCCATCCAATTGGTAGCCACACTCCATGCTGCTTAACCTCGACTGGGGGAAAGCGAATGCTCTGACCACTGAGCTATCCTGTCCCCCAAGATGCTTGTTGTTATGTGCTTTAGAGCATGTTGGAAAACTTGTACATAGCCGTAGAAATATCCCCCCAGTGCTTTTCCTCTGAACAGAGATTTCTCTTTAATTGCTGCAGCGCTCGTGCGTGCACACGCGAGTGCGTGTGTGCGTGCGCGCCCGTGTTGTATGCCCGCGGGGCGCGCGCGCGCGCGCGCGCGCGCGCGCGTGTGTGTGTGTGTGTGTGTGTGTGTGTGTGTGTG
>CM060316.1:76990852-76993352 GCA_030674155.1 Stramonita haemastoma | reverse complement strand
CAAGCATTAAGAGAACAGAATCTTGCAGGAAGAAAGGAAAGGGGAAACAAAGAAAGAAAATGGTTTTCGTCTGTCACTGGGGAGAAGCACAACGCTTCTTTTTATTTCAAGACTGCCTAAGGATAAGAAAGAAAAAAAATGAACGCGAAAAAAGCTAACCTCAAAGTTATGTTCAGAATTAGAAACAGGAAACTCCCCTCAACTTCTAAAGCAGACGACTCAGCACAGAAAACTTTGGTTGTACAAACGATGATACATCTCAGGTGGCTATCTTTTTAACTGGGTTAATAGCAGCAGGTATTTTTTTTGTCTGCAGGTAAGAAGTGTACTAGTACATAAGTCTCATTTTGTGTACAGCTAAGACATCTTGTATTGCGTTGTATTGCATTACATTATTCATGGTGACTCAGTGTATTAGGCTCTGGATGACTAGCAGCAGCAGCAACGACAACAATAACAGTAACAGTAATAACAGCAGCAACAACAAACGAATATTGTTGATAGTCTTAGATATTCGAAATCCAATCTTTTCTTCTATTTAGTTGCTTATGCCAGATAGAACATCGAAGGTTGAGTATCATTGTAAATTGTGTCGTTTTCTTCACATCAATACTTTGACACATTGGGGGGTGGAGTTCTTTTGAAATTCTTGAAAAGATTTGTGTCGATCTCTCGTGTTAAAAAGCAAAACAAAACGAGAGAGAGAGAGAGAGATGAGAGAGAGAGAGAGAGAGAGAGAGGAGAGAGAGAGAGAGAGGAGAGAGAGAGAGAGAGAGAGAGAGAGAGAGAGGAGAAGGAGAAGAGAGAGAGAGAGAGAGAGAGTGTGGAACCTATCTTTCTTTAAAATATGGCGTTTTAGATCCGAGTTTACTGCGCCTCCCATAATAAATAAATGAATGAACAAATAAAGAAATGGATAGATAAAGAAAACGAAAAATTACCTCACAAATATTTTTTTGCATCTGCACTTCCTTCTTTCCCTCACATCCTTCCTACCCCCCCCCCTCGTACCCTCACGCTTTCCACACCCCCCCCCCCCCCCCCCCCCTCTGTTTTTTTTTTATATCTCAAGAGAATTCAATAAATATTCTTGATATGGTTTTCAAGTGTAAGATTTCACCGTTCTCTGAAGGCTATTTCTGTCTGTTTATCTGAGTGTTATGTGTGCTGCTGCGCTGTGCTTAACTCTTGTGATGGGATAAAAATAAAACAAATAGGGTTGTGAATCTCTCTCTCTCTCTCTCTCTCTCTCTCTCTCTCTCTCTCTCTCTCTCTCTCTCTCTCTCTCTCTCTCTCTCTCTCTCTCTCTCTCTCTCTCTCTCTCTCTCTCTCTCTCTCTCTCTCTCTCTCTCTCTCTCTCTCGTGCTCCGTGCTCTGTGTGTGTGTGTGTGTGTGTGTGTGTGTGTGTGTGTGTGTGTGTGTGCGCGCGCGCGCGTGCGTGCGTGCGTGCGTGCGCGCACCTAGTACCTGCTCAGGCGTACTTCCATACATGCGCATACGCGCATGCTAGCTCACCTATGTGAGCTTATATAACGTCACCGCAGGCCTGTGTATTTGCCAATACATTTTAACTGTCAGAAAATAAAATCGCACATAAAGTAAAATAAAGATCTTAAGCACCGCGGAGCTATGTGGATTTTAAGGGGTCGGCCAATTCGTTAAATGGAACGGAAGGCTCTTTATTTTACATCTAAATCACCCCGCTATGAATAGACCTTAGAGCTGCTAGAAGACATAGTTTATGTCCTGAGGGGATTTGGGCTACTTTTCTTTCATGCAAGATTCTTTTTTTTTTAGTTTGTATTTTTGTTTATTCATTTAACTGTCAATACATTAATCAATTAGTTTATTTATTTGTTTATCAATTTATTGGAAAGCATTTTCTGCCTTCTGTACATATACGTTACATTTTCGCTCGCGCGCACTGAGTGATTGAGTGAGTGAGTGAGTGAGTGTGTGTGTGTGTTTATTTATTTAATTAATTTATTTATTCTTTATATCGAGGATAATGTTTGTGTGTGTGTTTGTGTGTGTATGTGTGTTTATGTGTGTGTGTGCGTGTGCGCGCGCGTGTGTGTGTGTGCGCGCGTGCGCGAATGTAAGTAATAACGTAAGGAAGTAATGACGTAAGGAAGTAAGTAAACAAGTAAATAAATATGCAAGTGGTTGAGTAAGTAACACGAACACCTTATTATTTCAAAGTTATAGTGACAAAACAGTCGAATGTTTGTGGTGGAATGTGTTCATAGGTTTCATTTTGTGGTGGAATGTGTTCGTAGATTTCATTTTGTGGTGGAATGTGTTCATAGATTTCATTTTAAGTACCAAATTTTCTTTACTCCGAGCTGGTGCTTTCCTTTTGTTTTCTTCTCCAAACGAAAGCGCACACATCGCTAAAAATTGTCTAAGAAGCAGGTTGAAAATAGGTGTAAAAACAGAAATCGTGGTCAGTTGTATATTATGAACCTGATACTCATTTCTGGAACAGCATCAAGAAAGG
>CM060316.1:76970852-76975852 GCA_030674155.1 Stramonita haemastoma | reverse complement strand
CGAGGAGACTACCACTGCGATAATATAACTACATACTTGTGTGCAAGACTATTCCATCAATATCAAAAGACTGACACACATAGGTAGCCACCAAGCCTATCCAATGTATCAACTTTCCTAACTTTGCTATCTTCTTTTTCTCCTGGTACTGGTGGTGTTGGTGGTGGTGGTGGTGTGTGTGTGTGTGTGTGCGTGTGTGTGTGTGTGTGCACGTGCGCTCGCGCACACACACACATGCGCGCACATTGTGTGTGTGTGCGTGTGAGTGTGTGGTTAGTGGGAAGGGTTAAGGGGTGGGGTTAGCAGTTGAGATAAGAGGGTTGATAAACTGGTAATATCAGCCATTGGATGTTTCCTTTAGAGGGCAGTAGGGAATTAGATAGAACGACTTTCACATATCCAGCAGCTCTCCTCTGTATGCTGATTCCCTGCTGACGCTGTATGGCCCTAACGACGTGTAGTTGAGGGCTGAAGGAAAGACCCCCCCCCCCCCCTTACACAACAGCCCCAGTCCACGCCCCCAGTGGGCCACACTGCCTCTTCCACTTCTGAGCTATCAATCTGTGTCCTCTGCACATCTGTCATCATGTTCAGAAATGACTGTCCTTTCTCCTTCTGTAGTAGTTTGTGTATGCATGTGCGTTTTCTTTTCATGGTTTCTTGAATACGTTGCATCATGTTCTATCTATACAGTCTGAATGAAGCCAATCACATGGGTTGTTTTCAGGTTTCTGGTGTGTTTGTTTCTTGAAGACAAACAAGGCTGTATGCTTGTCAAACATTGCAATTGTGATCAAGCTCAACTGTAAGCACATTCTGTAAAAAAAAAGTTTCATAAACTAGCAAATCAAACAAACACACAAGCAGGCAAACTAACGAGCAAACAAACAACAAAAAAGAAAGGAAAAGATAGAAAAACTAACATACTGCAAAGAAAAAAGTTATATTAAGCTACTGTATATTACAAACACATACACATTTACTCACACACATACTCACACACACACTCACACATACACACACATATATCATTCCTACATAGAATGTGTTATGCGCATACATACCCGCAACACCTTCATGCAATTCCATTCCTCAAAGAAAGTTTCCGGAAGAAAGGAAATGTGTGGAGAATCGTTCAGACAGAAAGGAAAGACAGTTTTTATGAATACATATTTCTGCAAAGAAATTCATTGTCTATGAATACACATTTTCAGCAGACTGTACATACGCCGAAGGAGCGCCAACTGAAGCATTAATTTGTCTTGCTCCGGCACAGATGAGACAGCTGAGAAGTAGAAGGAGGGAAGGGGAAGGAGAGGCAGACAGGTTGTGGGATGGAGATGTGAAAACTCTGTCATGCACACACACACACACACACACACACACACACACGCACACGCACACACACACACACACACACACACACACACACACACACACACGCACACACACACACACACACACCAGAACGCTTCCCATGACAGGCTGCTTGCTCACAGAAATCAGCAGGCAAGTTTCTGGGTCCTTTGGGAGTGAGCAAAGTCTGATGGAATACTGCGGAATGGAGCAAATTATAGTGTAGAGTTGTGAAGTTGATTGCAGTGCAAAAGCAGCATAGGGCAGCAGTAACATGAGCATTGAAGTGCAGTGCAAAGCAGTACAACTCTGTAGACACTGTTTTAGAGATAACTAAGTATTTTGAATTAGTGGAATAGAGTGGAGTGATGTGGAGTGTAGAGGGACTGTGTACAGTTAAGTGCAGACTGGTATAAAGGAGTGAGGAGAGCGGAGAAGTGTGGAGTGAAGTGGAGTGGATTGGAGTGAGGAGAAGTGGAATGGAGTGAAGTGGAGTGGAGTAAAGTGAAGTGGAGTGGATTGGAGTGAGGAGAAGTGGAGTGGAGTAAAGTGGAGTGGAGTAAAGTGAAGTGGAGTGGATTGGAGTGAGGAGAAGTGGAATGGAGTAAAGTGGAGTGGAGTAAAGTGAAGTGGAGTGGATTAGAGTGAGGAGAAGTGGAATGGAGTGAAGTGGAGTGGAGTAAAGTGAAGTGGAGTGGGGTGGAGCGGAATAGAGTGAAGTATCTGATATAAATTATAGTCCTATCAATTTTTTTTCTGACAAATTTTTAAGCTACTCTCTCGCTGGTACAAAACAACTTTAAAGTAGAATGTCACTGACTTTTACATCTGTCAGTTTGTGTTACTACCTGTTTGCTGATGACAGTAAGTTTCCACTCTAGGGGTTTATCAACGCCAACTGCTTTAATGCTGTGTCTGTATGGGAATGACAGATGGGACAGTCTGTTGCGGTGTATGTCTGAAGGAGAGGGACATAAATGAACTAACAGAAGGGGAACAGAAACACAGACACAATGCAGAAAGGTGGACACGCTGACTGACACAAAGGGAAAGGAAGGGAAAGTGGTAAGAGACAAAAGGGGGAGGGGACTGATGCAAGTCTGTTCATCTCTTCATTTTTCAGTATACTGTTTCTTACACTGCATTGACTGACTGACTGAGGGACTGATTGGCTGACTGCCACCTTGGTTGACTTGTCAATCTCCACTTGACTAAAGACAAACATACAGTACAAATTGAATCACTGACTGACTGACTGATTGAGTTATTTGACCAATATTATTTTGATCGTGTCAAGTCAAAATCATATTTTTCATGAAATAAACATCATTGGGGAAAACATCAAAATAAACAGCACTTTGCATGTCTCTCTTATGAAATACATAAACAAGATTTAAAGAGAGAAAGAAAGAAAGATCAGACAGATAGATAGACAGACACACAAACAGACACACATACATACCAATAGATATACAGACACACCAACACAGAGACACACAGACACATAGATAAAGTGTTGATAAAGGAATAGCCACAAAATTAACACTTGCGAATCTTCTTTCTTAACAAAGAAAAACAGAAGCAAAAAAACCAAAACAAAACCAATGTGGCTACCAGTGGCAAAGCCTCTCCGCAAATAAAGAACGTGTTAACTTGATTTTCTAATGAGATAGGAAAAAAAGAAACTAAACAATGAATCACAGTGAAAGACACGACTAAAACCCATGCTGCTGGGGTTACCTTGAATAAAGGCGAAGGTAAAAACGCAAAGAGGAGCAGTGAAAAGGATGAAGCATTCAAGAGAAACCTTACTGCTTTGAGCGTTGCCCTTTCCCCCACAATGCCTTTGAATGAAGCCATGCCTGTTTTTTTACTTCCGTGATCAATCGTCTTTTAAAATTCTTTGTTTCGGGTGGAAATATTTTCCTTGTTTGCTTTTTGCCACAAAATGCCAAAGGGAAGCAGCCGCCATGGTGCAGTAGTTTAGCGCATTGCATTCCTGATTGAAA
This sequence comes from Stramonita haemastoma, assembly GCA_030674155.1. NCBI lineage: Eukaryota > Metazoa > Mollusca > Gastropoda > Neogastropoda > Muricidae > Stramonita > Stramonita haemastoma. The sequence continues at coordinate 76,972,487 of CM060316.1, read as the reverse complement.
GTTTGAGAGTTTGAATCCTATCAGACTGATTTTTTTTCAGATTCTGGCTTGTTTCTGATTGAGTGAGTTGGGCAAGTGGCTCATTGGAATGACCATGAACACATGATCGAACTTTATCTACATTTTGGAAGTCATTTTGATAGAGTTGTGCAAAGTACTTGACCAACACTGCTGGTGTCTACTGTATCTTTCAAGCTTGGGCTGCCGCATAGATCTGTCATGATTGAAAGAGTTGAGCACAGTCTGTCAAACAGTCTCAAAGCACATGCTTTTTCTATAGCGCCATCGTTACATCATCCCAACCACAACTGATTATCATGCAATAGAAAGAGATTGTCTCAGATTGGGTGAGTCCGGCTGGTGTGTTTCACGATGACCTTAGTGTCGGCTTTCCTATTTTTCTAAGCTTATGGTATGTAAGTGTCAAAGCTTTTAAGGTTGGAGGTTCACGGGATAAGATTATGTAGTGGTCAATATCTGGATGGTTGTCTCATTCAGTTTGGATTCACACCTAAGTCATCAACGTAAGCTAGTAGGTGCTTAGAAGATTAAGCCTGGCGTGAGTTAGCTCACCGCAGGTACCCTTGAACACCCTTAAAGTGACCCAGCAACATTGCAGGGCTCCTCTGGCTGGTGACCCAGCGGTGATTTAACGTTAATAACTTTCCTGTAGACTTCTTAATATTAATGATGCGACATAATGATCCTGAGTGTAGTTGGGGCAGACAGATTTGAATGTCGAAAGACATTCTCATTTTCCAAGTATGAGCAATAGTAAATAGATCAACGAAAGCTTTTTGAAATAAACAATATACACAACTGAAGTTTAGAAGAAATAAATATTGTCTGCTGTGTCTGCACCAAAATAACCCCCTACAACGATATCAACAAATACGGTTATATATAAGTTATCAACAAAACCGGTTATATATATATGTTTTGAAAGTGACAAAATGCAAAGGATGGATGTCTGTTGCTGCGAATTCTTCTTTTTCTTCAGCAAGAAGATTTTGATCGGTTTTTTTTGCCCTGCATTGTCCATGTTGCTTTCCATTCCAGACAGCGTGTGATCAGCTGCTGAAGTTGATAATTTGATTCATGGAGGTAAAGACATAAAACACCCCATGTTTACAACTAGTTTTTGTTTTTCTCTAAGTTGTTTTCTTTTTTTTCTTGCTTCTCTGTCTCCGTCTCTTCTCTGTCTTATTTATTTCTGTCTGTCTCTTTTCTCTCTGATTCTTCTCTGTCGTCCTGTCCCCTCTCTCTGCGCTCCGTTTTCGTCTGTCTCTGCGTGTTGTTATTCTTCCTTGTCTGTCTGTCTTTTCTGTTGTGTCCTCTTCTCTTTCTGATCTGTCTTCCATCTCTACTCTCATTCTCCCCCCCCCCCCCCCCCTCTCTTCTCTCTCTCTCCTCCTCTCTCTTTTTCTCTTCTCCTTTCCTCTTTCTCTCTTCTCTCTTTCTCCCCCCCCCCCCCCCCCCCCCTCTCTCTCCCTCTCTCTCTGATCTGTTTCTTATTCATGAGCTGACTACCCCCCATGTTTCTCCTGTTTCTGTTGCTTCTCTCTCTCTATCTGCTTTCTTTTTTCTCTATCTCTGTTCTCCGTCTCTGTCTCGTTTATATCTGTCTTTTGTCTG
>CM060316.1:76963352-76968352 GCA_030674155.1 Stramonita haemastoma | reverse complement strand
ATAGATAGGATAGAGAGATAGAGAGATAAGAGAGAGATAGAGAGGTGGATGAATAGATAAGCAGATAGACAGATAGGTAGACAGACAGGCAGTGCAGACAGACAGACATACAGACATACATACAGGCATACAGAATGAGAGACACACACACACACAGATAATCGAGAAACGAAAAAGCGCAGCAATGCCCAGTTCCTAAATCTTCCTTAAGAAAAAGGGTTGCCATCATCCGCAAAGCTGTTCAGTAAAGGAAAGAAAAAAGCATTCGTTCCATCTTCAAGCAACAACAACGAAAAAAATCAATCCGAAGTAAAGATATGATTAAAAGGTGTCTCTAATGTGTTACACTGAAGGCAAGACCAGTCAACAATTAAAAGAAGAACAATACACAGTAGGAGCAACGAAAAGAAGAAGCATTTGAAAATTCGAAAAAGAAACAAGATCAACTAACTCTGTCGCTTAAAAGATTTCCCTTTCCACACAGTGTTTGAAGGACGCCATGCTTGTTTTTAGTTCATTAATCAATTGCATTTCAGAATACTTTGTTCCAGTTCAAACTCTCTTTCTTTCAAAGAAGTTATCAGGCAGACTTTAATTTGCAAAATGTGGACAAAGTATATCTGGATGCAAATCACGTTCGAGCCTTTGAGAAGAAAAGAAATGAACAGCCACTAGCTCGGAGAATAGAGTGTCTTCTGCTTTATCTTCTTATTGTGAAAAATGGTCTACAAAGATTTGTTGAAAATGATAAAGTGTAAATGATTGCAGACTTTTGTTAGAAATGTTTTCTCTTTTTCTAGCCCCAGAGATGTTGAAGCGTAGATTCTATAACCTCAGTGTCCATGTTGTTTTAAAGTTCAGACACTGTGATCAGCTGCTGAGGTGATAACTTGATACATTGACATTAACAGGGAGAAACATGTGCGTTTAATAGTCCTTTTATGAAAGTGCGATTTGCTTTTTTGGGGGTCTGTTTTCGTTTAACCATCTCTCTCTCTCTCTCTCTCTCTCTCTCTCTCTCTCTCTCTCTTCCCCTGCTCTCTCTCTCTCTCTCTTCTCTCTCTCTCTTCTGCTCTCTTCTCTTCTCTGTCTCTCTTCTTCTCTCTGCTCTGTCTCTCTGTCTCTCTCTGTCTCTTTCTCTGTCTCTCTGTCTCTCTCTTTCTGCTCTGTCTCTTCTTCTCTCTCTGCTCTCTCTCTTCTCTCTCTCTCTGCTCTCTCTGTCTCTCTCTGTCTCCTCTTCTCTTGTCTCTCCTCTCTCCCTCTCTGCTCTGTTCTCTCTCTTCTCTGTCTCTCCGTCTCTTCTTTGTCTCTCTCTCCTGTCTCTGTCTACTCTGTCTGTCTGCTCTCCTGTCTCTTCTTCTTTTCTCTCTCTCTTACTTAAATAATCAATATATGTTTTTCATGAATGTTTGAGTCAGAAAGGATCATGTCTTGTGTTACACACACATTGTTTTTTTCCCCTTTTAATCATAGATTGAACTACATTTTGTAGTACCTGATCAGGACAAGAGCCGGATAAAAAAAAACAACGTGTTGATGCTTATCTTTAACCCTTGAAAAAAGAAAATAAGTCTCTTCCCCCCCCACTCTCTCCCTCTCTCTCTCTCTCCTCATCAGACATGCTTTACTGCTTGCTTGTCTAGACGCCTTATCAAAGTTTAATTGCCTCAATTATCAAAGTAAAAAGAGGACCTTACGTACAAATGACATACCTCACTCATGGAAAAAATACGTAACAACTAACAGCCAGTCAGCCAGTCAGCCAGGCAACCAACCAACAAACAACAACCAACAACCACAACCACACCAACCAGCCAACCAACAGCCAACCAACCACAACCAACCAACCAACCAACCAACCAACCAACCAACCAATCCAACCACAACCAGAACAACAACCAACCAACCAACCACCACAACCAACCAACCAACCAACTAACCAACCAACCAAACCAACCAACAACCAACCAACCAACCAACCAACCAACCAACAACCAACCAACAATCAAACCACAACCAACCAACCAACCCAACCAACCAACCAACCAACCAACCAACCAGCCAACAACAACCAACCAACCAGCCAGCTATCCAGACCACCCGCACCCAAAATCTTGTATTGAGTTGTACATGCTAGTTTTTCTTGTATGGATTTATTTCGTGGAATTCCATACCGGTCTCAGCCAGTGTGGTACCATTGCTGCACACTTGTTTGTGTGTGACATGATGGGGCTGTGTCGTTTGCTGTAGCATCACACTGTCACTGCTTCAATTTGTCTCTGAAAGTCTTACGCTAAACCCTAGGACTGGTGGGAATGCCCTTGACTGATTTCTTCAATCCTTGACTATCGTGAGTCTACATTCAACAGAGAGCTTGATGCATTGGATAAATTGATACGCGATGGGTTGTGTGGCTGGTTAGATGGGTGAATCAAGAGCTTTTATTTTCCAACCTAATGTTCTTTTCTTATGATGGTAGTACACTTTTAGAAACAGGCAAAAGATCACTCGCAAAAAAAGGAGAAACAATAATGAAAAAAAAGAACGAATAAGGGAATGAAATAAATAAGAAAACAGCAAAGAAAGGAAGAAAGAAAAAAAAAAAAAAAAAAACCAGATAAAAAGAAATATGAGAGAAAACAAGGAGGAAAGAAAGAAGATAAATGGGAAAACATTAAAGAAAAAGAAAATATGATCAATAGAAACAGAAGGAAATATGAAGAAATTAGATTTAAAGGCAAAGACAAAAAGAATAAAAGGTATAGAGAAAGAAGAAAAACGAAAACAAAAATAAACAAAGAACGAAATAATTCGAGAAATGATTGATGGAAGAAAAAAAAAAGTAACAATAAAAAGAGAGAACAAGAAAGGCAGGAAAAAGAGAGAGACAGAAAGAGAAAGACAGAATAATTTACCAATAATTATTAGAAAGGGAGAGAAAACAGACTGCCAGGGGAAAAAAAACAAAGCCTCATAATTATTTCCTATTTCGTCCTGGGAGAATAAATGACCTTAATTTGCTTTGCCTCTGGTCAGATATTCAAGAACAGGCATGCACAATCTTCCAGCAAGAAAAGAAAAGCGTAAAGCTTAAAATAACAACTAAGCGTTAATCATATTATGTAATAAAAATAAAACTGGTGTAAAAGATACGATATAACCCTGCTTCAGATGTCTCCAGAGATAGAGAAAGTAGTCAAAACGAGAAAAAACAGCTTAAAAACACACATTAGGGGTAGAGAGTAGTAAAAAGGGATGAAGCTTTAACAGCAATCAATACCAGTGAAAAAGATCACCTTTTTTCCTTACTTGTTTTCCTAAAGCTATTTTGCTGTTTTTTTTCTCTCTCTCTCGCGGTATTGATAACACGTTCGTCGTCGGCATAAGCTATTTTTGTATCATCCTGTAAAACAAAACAAAATGGGAGAGCATTTCTTTTTCCTGCTCTCTTCAAGGCTGCTGATTAAGTCAGTTTTGGATCCTGATCAGTTGAAAGTATTTTAGATTCAATGCAAAACAAAACAAATGGAAAAAAAACAATAAAATCATGTGCAGGTGGAAGGCGCCCAAAGTCTCTGCTGTGTTTTAAAGTAGAATGCTCTACTTTGCCAGCAAACAGATAAAGTGGGGATTTTTCTTTTTTAGAAAACAGCTTTGGCCACCCATAGGGATTTGGACAGAATGTATCATCCGATTTTCTGTTGTGGTGTTGGTGAGAGCGGAATGGGATTGGCTGAACAAGCGACTCTTTGGCTAATGGCGACAAAGTGACTAGAGATTCCAAATGTCAGAAGTCGTTTTATTGATTTTTTTTCATGTTTTTCGGCTAGAGCTCCAATGTTCACCAATGGTGAGATTTTTTTGCACATATGATCGACCCCCCCCCCCCCCCCCTACCCCGCCCCCTTCAGGTAGCCGCAATCCGACTTCAGAATGATGTCTAAACATGACGTCAGTGTGCTTGTGTTTGGAAGTGTCAATTATCCGTTACTACATGGCAGCGAAATGGCTTACCCTTCCAAAAGGCGGGACAAGCTTTTAACGTGTGCTCAAGATGTTCTGCGTTAATTTCATCTATGTGTACAGTCTCATTCGAATGACTTTGATGACATTCAGTTGGGTTTTTCATTAAACAGGAAAGAAAAGGCAAGGCTTGGTGGAATCGAACCTACAACCTCACGGTTTACTTGTTAGGCACGTGGACATCTTAACCACCCTGCGACCTTCTGTCTTGTTTTACAAATTGATTTGCTTGTGTCTCTTTGTTTTCGTTCGCCCCCCCCCCCCCCCCCCCCCCCGTCTATCTCTGTTTGTCTGTTACAGTTTTCCCCCTTCTTTTCTCTTATGTCATCCCCTCTGCTTGTCTCAACCTCTACCTGCCCGTCTCTGTCTGTCTGTCTGTCTGTCTGTCTTCTCTGCTGCATCTCTATGTGTGTGTGTGTGTGTGTGTGTGTGTGCGTGGGGGTGCGTGCGTACGTGCGTGTGTGTGTGTGTGTGTGTGTGTCTGATGCTGCTGTGTTCTGGTGTGTGTTGTCTGTCTGTCTGTCTGTCTGTCTTCTGTCTGTCTGTCTGTCCGTCGTCTGTCCGTCGTCTGTCTGTCGTCGCCTGTCTGTCTGTCTGTCTGTCTGTCTGTCTGTCTGTCTGTCTGTCTGTCTGTCTGTCTGTCTGTCTGCTCTCCTCTCTCTCTCTCTCTCCTCTCTCTCTCGTCTCTCTCTCTCTCCTCTCCTCTCACTCCTCTCTTCTCTCTTTCTCCTCCGTTCCTCGCTCTCTCCCGGATTTAATCTGTACTAAAACTGTACCCCATTCACTAACTAAACGTGGTAAATTAGGTACTAGTCTTTCAGATGAGGCAATCAACCTAGTATAGGCCTTACGTACAGCATCCATTTCGCGCCCGTGAAAGAATCCATGACAACTGAGCTGTTTCTGGCATCATTATTCGGAGAAAAGTAAAGCCGCATCCACAGGCAAGTAACTACAGAATACAGATATAAAGGGAT
>CM060316.1:76943352-76950852 GCA_030674155.1 Stramonita haemastoma | reverse complement strand
GGGAGAACGCTATTAAAAGATTTCTTTTCATTCAAGGCAATTTTATTCGGCTTCATAATCTCATTTTCTGTCTTGCTTTCCATTGTAAGCTGTGTGTGGCTGGCTGATAAAGCTGCTAATTTGATCAATGTGTGTGAAATTCGCGTGTTCTCTAGTCATTCTGTCTGATTGTATAGGTTTTGCTTGTCCTGGTGTATGTTTGCTTATTGCATCACTTCTGTCTGTCTGTCTGTCTAGACGTCTGTCTGTTGTGAATGTCTCTGATTCTGTCTATCTACATGTCTGTCTTTTTGTCTGTCTGTCTGTCTGTCTCTCTTTCTCTACTGTCATGTCTATGCCTGTCTTTTTGCATGTCTCAATATATGTCTTATGTGTCTCTCTCCCTGTGTGTGTGTGTGTGTGTGTGTGTGTGTGTGTGTGTGTGTGGTGTGTGTGTGTGTGTGTGTGTGTGTGTGTGTGTGTGTGTGTTGTGTGTGTGTGTGTGTGTGTGTGTTTTTCTGTCTTTCTCTCTCTGTACGTGTCTGTCTTCTGTCTGTTTGACTATCTGTCTCTGTCTGTCTATCTATTGGTCACTGCATGCTTACGCTGTGCTTTCTTGCTCAAAATAATTTGTATTCAAATAAAAACCAGACAAACCTAAACAAAAAATGCCTGTCTCGGATAAATTCAGGAAAGGTTTTCCATTCTCTCAATGGAAATACATTATGGAATAGAATTCTAAAAATGTGTAAATGGTAAATAATATTCGGCACTTAGAGCTATTCATCACTCAGTTTTAGCGTGTGTGCGTGCAGGAAATGAGTAGTCTGACTTCTTTGAATACGGAAAGGAAGGGAAGCAGAGCTCACTTTGTGTCTACAAATGCTCTCTCTGCTCTCTCTCTCTCCTCTCCTCTCTCTCTTCTCTCTTCTCTCTCTTACTCCTTCATCCTCACTCTTCACTCTCTCGTCTCTCTCCTCTCTCCTCATCTCTCTCCTCTGGACTGGATTAAAAAAGCACATGAGTGCTTATCTATTATCCTCGAATAAAAAATTTTGCCTGCCTGCCTGCCTTGCCTTACTTGCTTGCCTTGCTTGCCTGCCTTGTCTCCTGTCTGTCTGTCGTCTGTCTGTCTCTCTCTGTCTCTCTTCCTGTCTCTCTGTCTCTGTCTCTGTCTCTGTCTCTCTCTCTCTCTCTCTTCTCTCTAACAATTTAGCTTCTGAGTTATAAAAAAGACACAACATTTAAATAACTCCAGGAGCTATCCAGGTTATGTAGCTACTTTTCACTAGCAGTGTTATGGTTTTGTCTAAAATTGTAGTTGGCTGACAGAAAACGGTAAATATCTGGGCGGCGGATATATATATATATAATATATATTTATATATTATATATATATATATATATATATAATATATTATATATATATATATATATATATTATTTTGGTATGACAGTCTTTACGGATAAAAAAAAGACACACAAGAAAAACAATATTGTTTTGTTTTAGAATACGTGGAAATTTTTATACCAGAAAAGAAAAAAAAAATGCAGAAAGTTTGCAAAATAAAAGTTTTACTAATAAATACTTAAGTATGATGTTTCCATCAAAGCTATGACTGAACTTGGTATGGCAATCTTACAGGAATGGCATTAAAAAACAAACTGCAACGGATATCTCACTGCAAAAAAACCAAACTTTATGAAATATCAATTCACTACTTTGCTGTTTGCTTTTGGCGCATATGTAGAAGATTTATAACATATGCTTTAGAAATATAGGGGCTAAAAATGAATTATCAAATATAAAACAATTCTAATTGTCAATTCGTTTGTCAAATACTTGTACTCCCTAAGGAAAGGGTAACAGATCCTGAGTACATAAGAACTGTTGCAAAGGGTTCTAGATATTGGTTAAACCTTCTGAAACTTCGACAAGCATGGTTATATAGGCAGTCTTAGGTGTGATGATGATACAGATAGGGTTGTGTGAAGCAATCTGGGCATATCAAGTTAAAAGACTTTTGTTAGAATATGGCTTTGGGATGTGTCGTTGTCTTAGGAAGTGGGCAATGAGTGTCACCTTCTCTCAAAATTTGAAGATTGACTCATTAATACTTTTGAACTAAACTGAACACATAGAACTAAGCGCAATGTTGCTGAAAAGATTCCTTTCTTATTTCAATGTGAATTATAAGAAACTATTCAATAGAAAATATGGTTTCCTAACTTTGCAGATATCCAACTATATAAAAAAACATTCTCTCTACCTTGTAGTCTGAAAAAGATCTTGCCATGAAATCCATAGCTAAGTTTATTGTAGATGTCCAGAAAATAAGACAGGGTCACCTCAGCACCAGCTGTATAAAAATAACAAGCTAAAGAATATAAAAACAAGATATTCTTGGAGTAAGAAGATTTGGAAAAGGTGATTATTATTTTACTCTTTTTTTTCTACAAGAGACTTGAAAAAGGTGGTTGATTCTGAATTCGTTATTACATTTTCTTTTGCTTCTTTCTCTTTTTATTTGAATCGTAGCTAAGTAGACGCTAATCTTATTGTCAGTTAGTCATAAATTGATGGATTTTTTCTTTTCAGTAAAACGGACATACGTGTACTGGATGTGTACTTCATCTTATATTTGGTACTATCACAAAGACAGTCATTCACTGCCCCACGCCCCTCCCACCCCCACTCCTTGTCAAGAGGCTAGGTTGAGTGTTGGCAATGCGTTGTAAAAGCCTCTCTCTCGAAGTATTGTTTGTAGCTGTGATTGTTTTTTTTTAATTTTTGCAGGTGTGGTATTTTACATAAACACAGCGTGTAATACAAACAGTCTCCGCTCCAGACCAATCGTTTTGTCATGTTTTAGTGAAAGTAAAGTGCCAAGGTATACATAAGATTTTTCATTTGCTTTTAATGCTATATCGACATTATCTCCATCCATTTCAAGCTTCTAAAAAAGCTAGGGTAACATTCATTGAAGAAGAAAAAAAAATCTGAAATTCGGTTATGGTTGTCTTTTAGACAAGGAATTTGGAAACAACCGTGCAGGAACTTTTCAGCAGACAAAGATTTCTTACGATCTGACAGAGGTTCTCAGGTGTGAGAAAAAGAGCAAAGCAGTGTCTGGGTGACCTACAGGGTATTAAGCTGGACAATGCCTACAATATATATATATATATATATATATATATATATATATATATATATATATATATACAATATATATATATATACAATAATATATATAGACATACATATATATAGACATACATATATATATAATAATTATAATATAACATATTATATATAATATATATAAATATAACATAATACACATACATAAAATATATAAATAATATATATAAATATATATATATATATATGTATATGTAATATATATATATATATATTGTGACGCTCCACCACGAAATGAGTCGCTTAGCACATTTTCCACTTTTCCACTAGGAGCCATTAAAGGCAGGTGGGGGTGAGGTTCTCGATTTTGAGATTTTTGATTGATTATAAAACTATAGCACTTATTTTACCAGGTAGTTAAAATATCAAGGCATAATTTTGTTTCCTTTTGTCTCTAAAGGTGCTATGAAAATAGCAAGGCCATCATTCTCACCACCTATTATCGTGCTTAACTTGTCAATTTCTCATTTTGACATTTCCTGCAGTCTATCATTGCAATTTGTGATAGCTTTTGATAAAATTGTCCGATTTTTAATCTGTTTTTTGTATTATATAGCCATTTTATTGCAGATTAACGACGCGTTAATAACTAAAAATTGACCTCTGGTGCAAAGCGACTCCTTATGTGGTGGAGCGTCACACACACACACACACACACACACACACACACACACACACACACACACACACACACACACACACACACAACACACACAATATATATATATATATATAATATATATATATATATATATATATATATATATATATATATATATATATATATATATATATATTCAACGGTTTCAAAGGCCAAGTCAGAATATAGCGCAATGTTAAGGTAAATCAATCCATCTTTAGTGCTGCAAATAAATCTTACCAGTACATTTCATCATGACTGTATGATACTGATAAGTCAGTGAAGGTGAAGAGTGTTCACATAACCTGGTAGTCATTGGAGAGTGAGGTGTCAGAGACCTGGGCTTCTTTCAGGGCCAGTATATTGATATTGATGCCCATCTCCTTTCTCTGGCTGCTTTACTTTCCCTGTCCCTAAAGAGCGCAGGTGCCTTTTTACAGCTAGGTGACTGTACTGAAACTAACGTGTGCAACTGATCACCATCCACTTTGGTAACCACACTCAATGCCGCTTAACGTTAGATTGGGGAGAGCAAGTGCTCTGACTGCTGTGCTATCCTGTCCCATGATAAATAAGCACTGGGTGTTAATACTGATACTTATCAGCCATTAAGAGTAAAAGCGTTAATCATGGCTACAAGAGGACAGAGTCTATAGTCTTTCTGTCCCAGTCCAGACAGCATTACTCTTTTTCAAGGTTTCCACCATCGTCAGCGATAATCTCCAGTTTCTTGTGTTCCAGTCTGTAATCTTATCTTCCCATTTTCCTGATAACATTTCAACACGTGACTGGCCTGCTAATCTGATTGGCTGGCTGGGAGACCAGGCTAAATTTGTCATTGGTGACATTGTTTTGTGTTACAGGTTGTGGTTAATGTTAGGTTTACTCTTTCCATCATGTGTTCGTGTGTCGTTATTTTTCTCTGTGTTCTCTCTGTTAGTGTGACTACAGTTGCATCATTGTATCCCTATTGAATTTCTTTTCATTTTCTATTTAACCAACAGCCTTCATTTTACCATAGTTTATTTTGATTTTATAAAGAACAAAGCAATGATTGAGAATATGCACAGAAGTGAGTCCTTCATTTGTTTTTAGAATGATTTTGAGGTACCTGTCTAAACACAAACCATGATTTTCATCAGTAGCATGACATAATGTATTTGTTAGGTAAGTTCAAATTTATTTGTATTTCCTGTCTGTCATTAGGGATATGGTGTATTTTATATATCAAACAAGAGAGTACAGCCAGGTGGTGGATATTTTTCAAGCAGCTGTCATCTTCTGATGGTAAGTTCTGTTGTCTCAGTCTTTTATCTCATATTGATAATAAAAAAGCTCTTTAAACCTACACATGAGAGGAGGAACTGCAACTCTGAAAGTCTGGCCAGAGAGACAGCTAACAATTGTGATTTAAACATGCTATCATTATTTTTAAGATAACTTTAATCACATAATACACTCACCCAACCAGCACCTAAGTGAGAGACATCCTATACAAAACTGCTTTTTGTGGGATATTTTGCTTGTTTGATGTAATCATTGCATTCCTCTAATCGTATTTTCCATTTTCTGTTCCTGACAGGGTGTGTGAGGTCATGATAGGCACTCTGTCCTGATTAACCTGTTGGAAGACACCAGAAAAAAATGTTGTTTGTCGTTTTGTCTGGCTATGTAAAGAATGGTTCTGGTATTTAGTTCCTAGATGTGTTTGGTGATTGATTTCTATCTCTGTGCTGGTCTGACTGTACTTTCAAGTAGGTATATCCCTCCTTTATTTCCTGATGATTGTATGTCTATTGGTCAGATTGTCTGTCTGTCTGTCTGTATTTCTCATTTCTCTTCTCTTCTCTCTCTCTCTCTCTCTCTCTCTCTCTCTCTCTTCTCTCTCTCTCCTTCTCTCTCTCTCTTCTCTCTCTCTCTCTCTCTCTCTCTCTCTCTCTCTCTTTTATGTCTTAACTTTTGTTTGCTCTGTATCCTTTTCATTCTTTATCTTGGCTTTTCTGTCTTTGTCTCTGCCCCTCTCTTATTCTGTGCATAATCATTTTGCAAAGTTAGAGACAGACAGTATAGCAATTAGAACAAAATGTTTTGATAGAAAAACAACTATGAACAATAAGTCATAAACATTTTAATGACAGAGAGAGGAGAAGAGAGGAGAAGAGAGGAGAGAGAGAGAGAAGAGACAGAGACAGAGACAGACGACAGAAGACAGACAGACAGACAGACAGACAGACGACAGAAGAGAGAGAGAGAGAGAGAGAGAGAGAGAGAGAGAGGAGAGAGAGGAGAGAGAGAGGAGAGAGAGAGGGGAGAGAGAGAGAGAGAAGACAGACAGACAGACAGACAGACAGACAGACAGACAGACAGAGACAGAGAGAGAGGTTGGGTAGTACATTTTCCCGGTCATCTGGTTTCACTTTTCACTTTCTGGTACTCCAGTCTGTAATCTTATCTCCCCATCTTTTCAAGCAATGTGCGGACACGTGACTAGCCTACTGATCTGATTGGCTGGCTGGCTGGGTGTTCAAGTTTCATTTGTGATGTGTCACTTTGTTCGGCCTTACAAGTGGTGATTCATGTTTTGGCTTTTGTTTTCTACTCATATTCAGTTATTTCATTTTGAACGGCACGCCTTTATGTTAGCATCAGTGTTTTGGAACTATAGTTCTTTATCTTATATTGGGATTTATGTCCAACTCGTTTTAACAATAGATGCATGTTTACGTTGTTTTAGAATGAAAAAAAAAAACCAAGATGGGGTCACGCATATAGTTATGCAGATTATGCATTTGATTTTTTTGTTTAATTGAACCCTGGCAAAAAGTTTCTGATCTTTTAAGATTGCCATCATTTCTGATAGTGACATAGCTAGCGAGGAACTTATCTATCTAATAGTGAAGGCATCCAATGATAAGTATATCAGTCTACTTTTCTCAGAGGGCTTTTATCATCTGTTAGCAGCATCTGGTGTCCCAGCCTGGGATTTCATGTCTTGTAACTCTTTCCCATCGGAGTGCAAAGCTATGACTGACCAGCGAGCTTCAGGGCTTAGCAGAAGACAACTCAATGTAATGCCTAGATGTGCTGTCTTCATTAACTATAGTAACTTGAAAGTGTTCACTAACTGATCAGAAGAGACAAGTCAGATGTCAAAATGTGTTCTTAGAGCTTGTGCTATTTCAGAGAAGATTTTTTGGTGTTTCTGTTAGAAAGCTTATATCCCAGTTCCTTCTCTTTGTGTGACAAAATGTGCGTGTGTGTGTGCGTGTGTGTTTGTGTGTGTGCTGTGTGTGTGTGTGTGTGTGTGTGTGTGTGTGTGTGTGTGTGTGTGTGAGAGAGAGAGAGAGAGAGAGAGAGAGAGAGAGAGAGAGAGAGAGAGAGAGAGAGAGAGAGAGAGAGAGAGAGAGAGAGAGAGGCTGTTTGACTGGCTGGCTGGAAGACAGTGCTAAATTTGTGTATAATTATGTCTGGCTCTTTAGGGTGTGGTTATGCTCTGATTTTGTCCTAGATATCTAGATATACATATGATAATTTATTATGTGTTTATCTCATGAATGTATGTTCCTGCACATCTTACACTCAAGTTTTAGCTCGTGTGTGTGTTTGTGTGTGTGTGTGTGTGTGTGTGTCACTCAGTTAGTCGTGTGTGTGTGTGTGGTGTGTGTGGTGATGTGAGAGA
>CM060316.1:76930852-76933352 GCA_030674155.1 Stramonita haemastoma | reverse complement strand
GCATTTAAAAAAGAAAAACATATTCATGACAAGCATTTGTTATCATTGCAGCTCCTGTTAACTGTATAATCACTAATAGAAATAGTCACACATACTAGTTTGTGCACATGTGTTTACATTATCTTGATATATGGGAAAGGAAGAAGAAGAAGAATATGAAGAACAATGCAAAGAACAATACAAACAAAAATAATAAGCCTACAAAAAAAAAGAATATAAAGAAGAATGCAATAGAGAAGAAGAAGAAGAAGAAGAAGAAGAAGAAGAAGAAAGAAGAAGAAGAAGAAGAAGAAGAAGAAGAAGAAGAAGAAGGAAGAAGAAGAAAGAGAAAAATGTAGATAAGAAGAAGAATGCAAAGAAGAAGAAAGAAGAATGCAAAGAAGAAGCAGAAGGCTGAACTTTGTATTGGGGCACACAATGTGTGCCCCCAGCCTCTCCAATTTTCAAGGACTACAACAGAAAGCAAAGACAGCAAACAGCCTCAGCTATCGATGTAAAGGAAATGCTTCAACATCAGCGCACTACAACAAACAGCAAAGACAGCAAACAGCCTCAGCTATCGATGTAAAGGAAATGCTTCAACATCAGCGCACATCTCTAGTGCCTTTGTCCGCCAGCAATAGTCTTCCGATTCCTCTGGCCCAGTGTATAACCTGATCTTCCACACTTCCTAACGGGGTGTGACCACCTGAGAAATCTACTAATGTGGTTGGCTGGCTTGAGGACAGTGTCACTGTGTGACCAGTCATGTGGTTGGCTGGCTGGCTGGAAGATAGTGCTACTGTGTCACCAGCCCTACTGTCTGGCTTTGGAAAGAGGGATTGTATTAAAGGAGCTATTTACACAGGATGTAGATTCTATTGTGAATAGTTTTCTTGTCTGTCTCTTTGAGTTGTCATCTCTTCGTGAGTTTGAATCTATGACAGGTTTTATGTGTGCTTGCCGTTTATCTGTCCATTTTGTGTATCTGTTTGTTGGTTCATATGTTTGTCCGTCTATTTGTGTCCTGTCACATCTTCTTGAATAATTATTGTGTATGTATATTTATCTTTGTTGTCAGCTCCTGTCACCATCATCATCTCTCTCTCTCTCTCTCTCTCTCCTCTCTCTCTCTCTCTCTCTCTCTCTCTCTCTCTCTCTCTCTCTCTCTCTCTCTCTCTCTCTCTCTCTCTCTCTCTCTCTCTCTCTCTCTCTCTCTCTCCTCCTTTTCCATAGATTCTCACTTTTTTTTTCGTTTCCTAGGTCTCTTTAAATTCTAACATGGTTTAGAAGTGGGTTGGCTTTGTCTTTTTTCTTTCTTAGGTGCTGATTTTGCTTCTTCTTATGAGAAAGGTTCTCTCTGTTTCTCTGTCTCTGTCTGTGTCTGTGTCTGTTTTACTGTCTGTCTGTCTGTATCTGTCTGTCTGTCTGTCTGTCTGTCTGTCTGTCTGTCTGTCTGTCTGTCTGTCTGTCTGTCTGTCTGTCTCTCTCTCTCTCTCTCTCTCTCTCTCTCTCTCTCTCTCTTCTCTCTCTCTCTCTCTCTCTCTCTCTCTCTCTCTCTCTCTCTCTCTCTCTCCTCACTCTCTCTCTCTCTCTCTGTCGCTTTCTCTCTCTCTGAATTCACTTGAAATTTAAGCTACACTTATCAATAGTAGTCCCTTTTCTGGTTAGGGCTAAATGAATAAAAGTATGTCAATACTTATCTGTAACCCTTGTAAACAAATCAATCAATCTATTAATCGATCGATCTTTAAATCAATCAATCAGTCAATGAACCAATCAACTAATCAATCAATCAATCATTCCCTCCCTCGTTGAAACCCATCAAGTTTTGTTTGCTTTTGTTCCTCGGCTAGACCTCCAAGGTTTACTAGGTGAGATTTTGCCTATGCGACCATTTTTGCCTACAATGAAGGATAGCCCCACTATGGCTTTGGGGATGAAAATCAAGTATTTAACCAACACATTTAACAGGTAGGTCAGTTAGTACGTTTCTAATGATTAAAAGAAGCATTACAGATTCCTTAAGACAAAGGATTTGACAACAGGGACTGAATTGTTTCCTAGGCTGATAAGTAAAATCGACAAAGAATCAACAAATAAAACGTAGTCTTCGACATACTGGTGTATTGACGACAACAAAAATTTAGCACAAACACAACTCTCAAAATGGTTGGGTCACATAGTGCCAGGCTTTCACGTCGTCTTGTGTACGTAACTTTCCCGACCGTTTCCTTACAGGGTGTTACGGGTGGAAACGCGTGAGAGACCTGCTAATCTAATTGTTGGCACTGAAAACACTGCCACATGTGTCACCACTCACCAGTGCTGTCTGGCTTCACATACCCTGGTCCCTGTCACAGACTTAGTGCTGCAATGTATTGCAAGTGGTCTTCTAACGTGGATTTGGTGGGGGTTGTTTTTTGAGGTTTTTGTTTTTGTTTCGTTTTTATTTCGGTGGGGGGGGGGGGGGGGGGGGGGGCATTTTTAACGTTTTTTTATCTGGCAGATTTTTATGACT
>CM060316.1:76920852-76925852 GCA_030674155.1 Stramonita haemastoma | reverse complement strand
AAAGAAAAAAAAAGACAGAAACAAGAAAAGAAAGAAACAAACAAAAGAAGAAACAACAGAAAGAAAGAAAAAAAAGAAAGAAGAAATAAGAACAAAGAAAGACAGGAACTTTGACAGGAGAGAAAGAACGAAGCTAGCGAAGAACAACAACTTCCTCAAAATGTAAATGCAAACAAATGGACAGACATGTCTGAGTTTGCTATTGTATGGAAATTTCAAAGTCTTATTCCGTTTTCAGATTACAGAAGAGAGAAAACAACTCCAGGATAATCCGATACATGCTAGACGTTAAGAGTGAGGCACTAAACGGAAACACACACACGCACACACACACACACACACACACACACACACACACACACACACACACACACGCACACACACACACACACACACACACACACACACACACACACGCACACACACACACACACACACACACACACACACGCACACACACACGCACACGCACACCACACACACACACACACACACACACACACGAGTACTTTCTCTGTCTGTCTTTCTCTTTATATGTATAGATACATACAGATGTATAATTAACACTCACATGCTCATTCTGACACATGCATTGCTCTTTCCCGTAACGTCTAACATTACGTAAAGTGGAAAGACAAAGTGAAGAAGTGCGCCCCCCCTATGAAACTAAGACAGAGAGAGAGAGAGAGGGAGAGAGAGAGAGAGAGAGAGAGAGAGAGAGAGAGAGGAGAGAGAGAGAGAGAGAGAGAGAGAGAAGAGACAGAGACAGAGACAGAGACAGAGAGACAGACAGACAGACAGACAGACAGACAGACCGACCGACAAAGAAATACAGACAGACAGAGACAGGGAGACACAGGGACAGACAGACAGAAAGAGGGGAGACAGACAGACAGACAGAGGAAATATACAGACAGACAGACAGACAGACAGACAGACAGACAGACAGACACACACACACACACACACACACACACACACACACACACACACACACACACACACAGACTGTACAAAATTCAGAAAATAAAAGGATGCTCCTTCTTTTACGTTTCCCCCCCACCCTCCCCACCCCTGTCTGATTGTGTCAAGCCTCTCTGTGTCTCATTGCGCAGTGTTCACGTGCCCTGCTGCTATCAGGGCGGAAACACGTGACATGCCTGCTAATCCACTGGCAGGCTGCATGTGACAGACAACTCCCTGTGGCCAGAGGGGTTTGGGTTGGGGTTTTCTCTTTGTTTGTTTGCTTGTTTTTGCTGGTGAGTTTCTTAAAACTTGCGTCTTGATGTATGTACATTGCTAAAGTAATGAACTCACACTGTGATGTTTAATTCAGTTTGCAATACGTCTGGCGCTGACGCTGGCAAATTGTGCACATAATTGCCTCATAAAGAGATTGAGAAGGTATAACTAAGATAAAAATAGAGATATAACCACGCACGTTTTTCCACGAAGCAAGCTCATTTTTAGATTCAAGGCTATTTTTCTTGTACTCAAGCTGACTGGTAAAGTTCATGGCACGCAAATGGACATAAGCCCAAAATAAGAAACATAAATAAACAGACAACTTTACAGATTTTCAGAGGGAAAAAAAAACCCACAACAAAACAACAAATAGTTAAGAGGTAAAAAGAGAAAGTTTGATATGAAGAAAGTGCAACCTCTCCAAATGAGGGAAGCGCAACCCAGATTTCACACAGAAAAAGCTGCGATGACCAAAAATGGTATATACAGCACAATAACGGATGACACGAGCATGCCCAGCATGGCCCAGCATGCACCCTACTACAAAAAGAAGCACGAGCTCCATCAGGTTCACCTTGCCCAGGGCACACTGCCTAAATAATTCTGTCCAGCACCTTCTCAACTTCTAAGAAGCGAGAGGAGAGGTGGAGCTAGGTCGCATGCCCCTGCAAGGTACACTGTGAGTAAAGAGTGCTCTGGGAGAATATGCCTAAGGGAAATGTGAGGCACTGGTTGAAATACACACTGGATTAACTTCTTTTATTGTTATTTCTTTCTTCCTTTCTTTCTTTCTTTCTCTCTTTCTTTCTTTCTCTATCTATTTATGTATTAAAATTTTATGTATTTATTTATTTTATACCAAGGAAAATAGAATAAGCACCCATGTGCTTTTTTACATCCACTCCCCGTATGTATGCAGTTTCGTAAATGTCATCTGTTCCCACTGGCACACAATGGCCTACTCTTACGACAAACGAAACATGATTTAAAGTGTGCACAAAATATTTTGCACGCGTTCGCATATGAGGCCTCGGTTTATAGTCTTATCCTGAAATTTTCAAATTGCGAGCGCAATATTCTGACCACTAGGATATCCTGTGTGTGTGTGTGTGTGTGTGTGTGTGTGTGTGTGTGTGTGTGTGTGTGTGTGTGTGTGTGTGTGTGTGTGTGTACGTTTGTACGTGTGTGCGTGCGTGCGTGTGTGTTTGTGTGTGCGTGACTGTGTGTTTGTGTGTTTGTGTGTGTTTATGTGTGTGTGTGTGCGTGCGTGCGTGTGTGTGTGTGTGTGTGTGTGTGTGTGTGTGTGTGTGTGTGTGTGTGTGTGTGTGTGTGTGTGTGTGTGTGTGTGTGTGTGGTGTGTGTAATCCTTTGTGCTTTTTTGTCGAGTAGTATTGTATTGTTTTATCACAGAGGTTCTATTCTTGCCTGCTGCATACTCGATTTTCTTCATTTCTCTCCCTGTCTTCCCAAGTTTGAAAAATACAAATACACCCTACAAAACAGACAAACAAGCAAGAAAAGAAACAAACAAGCAAAAAAGAAATCCAATATTATACAGCACCCCTAAAAAAGGAAGAAGATATATAATAAAACAAAGCAAACTAAAACGGAACCCAACAAAAATTATAATGGCATTTAAGTTTTTGCACGGACAAAAAAGATATGTTGTTTTACCTGTCTCGTAAGTGAAATAAATCACATGCATTCTTTTCGTTTTATTTTCATCTAACACTGGTTCTTTTGTTCCTTTTTTTTGTTTTTACATGAACACCAAAGGAGCAAATGTGGAAGATAGCTTAATTGACAGTGATGAATTATTCCACGAAATCGGCGTTGGAATAACTATTTCAAGATGCAAATTCGGGGAGAGAGAGAGAGAGAGATGAGAGAGAGAGAGAGGAGAGAGAGAGAGAGAGAGAGAGAGAGAGAGAGAGAGAGAGAGAGAGAGAGAGAGAGAGAAGACAGACAGACAGACAGACAGACAGACAGACAGACAGACAGACAGACAGACAGACAGACAGACAGACAGACAGACAGACAGACAGACAGACAGACAGACAGACAGACAGACAGACAGACAGACAGACAGACAGACAGACAGACAGATGTAGCGATAGACACACAGGCAGAGAATCATACAGATAGAGACAGACACAGAGATAAAACAAGAGACAGAAAGAGAGAATCACGGGGTGAATATCTCTCTCTTCTGTCTCCCTGCTTTGACTTTACTCTGACTGCTAAGTACCGACCCAAACCCCAAAGCAAATGAATCCTGCCTTGTGAGGGCATTGACGCCGCACACTAAGGTCATCAGCATGGCTGATGGATTATCAGCAGTGAAACCAGCAGAAGGGTCATCAATAGTCCAGAAGTAAAAGTGGGGAGAATGCCAATGGTTAGAACGTCCAGTTCGTGATCTGAAGTCGTCTGTAAGCATGAGTTCCAGCCGCTGTATAACAGGCCACTGATTTCTTTTCTTCAGGGATTAATGTAAGCACCAACAGCACTCTCCTGTAAATTGAACGAGACGATAAAATGGAGTGTTCAGCTGTGTGCCTCTTTTGTAAATGCTATATTACCTGTTTAGATTTCTTAGAGGAGCCGGCCATCTGTGACTATCGAGCTGATGACCCGAAGATATTCAACATGCAACATGCATCTAGAGTAGGATAGGTCTCCCTCCGGTGCAAAGTGCCAAGAACACACCGCATGTGGACGGTGCCCCGGTAAATTGTCAGGTAGTTAGGACAAAAGTAAATCCGAATAAAGGGTATGCTTTAATTCTTCAATGTAAAGACCAAATTGCGCTCACGTAGTCTCACCTCTCACAGGTATCATCACGTTAAAGTATCACCAGATCTTGGTCAATTATAGATGATACCACACAGGACGTGTCAGATCCAGGTAAAGACTCATAAAGGTGTCTGTAGGGATATAAAAGGTAAAACAAGCTAAAGGTGTCTCATAACCTCTGTGGTCGTGAGGGAGCGGGGTGTCAAAGACTTCAGCTTCTCTAGGGGCCAGCAGATGTAGGGCGGTTCCCATCTTCTCTACCTCGCTAGTTTACCTTCCCTGACCCTAAAGAGGGCAGGTACCCATTTACAGGTGGGTGAACTGGGGGACTGTACTGAAGCCAAGGCGCGGAAACGGTCACCCATCCAATTGGGAACCTCGCTCGATGCCGCCTATCCTTAGCTTGGGGAAAGCATGTGCTCTGATCACTGAGCCACCCCGTCCCTGTAGGAATATGATAACTTCATAAAGAAATACGTTATATATATATATATATATATATATATATATATATATATATATATATATATATATATATATATATATATATATATATATATAATAAATTCTTAACATGAAAGATAAGATATACTATTTGACAAAAATAAACCATTACAAAGCCAAGACAAAGCATGTCATAAGGCAATGCATGTTTTCAAAACTATGAACTCTAACACCAATGACAAAATCGAACAGACGGATGGATAGGATAAACAAAATAAAAGGCACGAATATATATTACTAAGTGAGGTTTTTTCATTTAATTACTTATTCATTTATTTATTTATTTATTTATTCATTTATCTATTTATTTATTCTTTTATATCAAGGATGATGGAATAAGCACAGGTGCGTAATTTTTACAACTAGTCCCCATATCTATTCAGTTTTGTAAATCTTGTCTGTTCCCACCGGCACACACAAGAGAGAGAGAGAGAGAGAGAGAGGAGAGAGAGAGA
>CM060316.1:76898352-76913352 GCA_030674155.1 Stramonita haemastoma | reverse complement strand
CGATCCTCCACCCTCTTTAGCTAGCAGATCGCTCCCTCCACCCAAGGCCTGTTCACTCTCTGCTGTTGTCTTCCCATCGTTTCCTCTGTCTGTCTCTTCGTCTCCCTCCTTATTTATTGTTCCTTGTAGGGAAGTCTTGGCCAGTTCAGATGTTTGTGTGAACACACACGAACACACACGAACTCCTCATCTGCAGGAGTTTAAAGACTTGGGTTCTAGCGACTTGCTGATATGCCTTTGGAGGGTCCCCTGTCCCCTGAAGTTACCCCTTCATTTCACTCTATGCTCTACGGCCCTGCAAACCTTTGTCATAAAACCAGTGTGATGGGGCGGTAATTAGATTATCTCCCATGTGAACGGAGCGCGCATTCGCAGCGTCGTGTTTCTATTTAGAGACACACCTGTGAATTGTCGATGCTCCGATTCTTTGGGTAGTGGTCGAAAACCCTTCGTTGCATGCGCTTCGCCTTCATGGTGATACGTGTTTATGCAACCTCTTTTTAGAGGTCACATTCTAAACTGACTAGCTGTGCCGTGTTCCCGAGGTTTGTGCAGAGATGGGACATCACATATGTCCGCTCTGTTACAAATGGTGTCAGAAGTGGGATGGAAGACCCAAGTAGGTAAAGTTAGTGTTTTGTAGTTAACCGTTGTCGGGGCTACTGGTTTTCAGCATCAAATATGCAACCAGGTAGCCTACCTTCGGATTGGGTGTAAGACCCATGTAGGATTATTATTTTTTGTAATTAGCAGTTTTAGGGGCTACTGGACAGTATCAAATATGCTGGCCAGGTAGCGTACCTCGGGACGCGGTACAAGTTGGCCGGTGGTGGATGTGATGGGGCGGTAATTAGATTATCTCCCATGTGAACGGAGCGCGCATTCGCAGCGTCGTGTTTCTATTTAGAGACACACCTGTGAATTGTCGATGCTCTGATTCCTTGGGTAGTGGTCGAAAACCCTTCGTTGCATGCGCCTCGCCTTCATGGTGATACGTATTTATGCAACCTCTTTTTAGAGGTCACATTCTAAACTGACTAGCTGTGCCGTGTTCCCGAGGTTTGTGCAGAGATGGGACATCACATATGTCCACTCTGTTACAAATGGTGTCAGAAGTGGGATGGAAGACCCAAGTAGGTAGAGTTAGTGTTTTGTAGTTAACCGTTGTCGGGGCTACTGGTTTTCAGCATCAAATATGCAACCAGGTAGCCTACCTTCGGATTGGGTGTAAGACCCATGTAGGATTATTATTTTTTTGTAGTTAGCAGTTTTAGGGGCTACTGGACAGTATCAAATATGCTGGTCAGGTAGCGTACCTCGGGACGCGGTACAAGTTGGCCGGTGGTGGATGTGATGGGGCGGTAATTAGATTATCTCCCATGTGAACGCAGCGTCGTGTTTCTATTTAGAGACACACCTGTGAATTGTCGATGCTCCGATTCTTTGGGTAGTGGTCGAAAACCCTTCGTTGCATGCGCTTCGCCTTCATGGTGATACGTGTTTATGCAACCTCTTTTTAGAGGTCACATTCTAAACTGACTAGCTGTGCCGTGTTCCCGAGGTTTGTGCAGAGATGGGACATCACATATGTCCGCTCTGTTACAAATGGTGTCAGAAGTGGGATGGAAGACCCAAGTAGGTAAAGTTAGTGTTTTGTAGTTAACCGTTGTCGGGGCTACTGGTTTTCAGCATCAAATATGCAACCAGGTAGCCTACCTTCGGATTGGGTGTAAGACCCATGTAGGATTATTATTTTTTGTAATTAGCAGTTTTAGGGGCTACTGGACAGTATCAAATATGCTGGCCAGGTAGCGTACCTCGGGACGCGGTACAAGTTGGCCGGTGGTGGATGTGATGGGGCGGTAATTAGATTATCTCCCATGTGAACGGAGCGCGCATTCGCAGCGTCGTGTTTCTATTTAGAGACACACCTGTGAATTGTCGATGCTCTGATTCCTTGGGTAGTGGTCGAAAACCCTTCGTTGCATGCGCCTCGCCTTCATGGTGATACGTATTTATGCAACCTCTTTTTAGAGGTCACATTCTAAACTGACTAGCTGTGCCGTGTTCCCGAGGTTTGTGCAGAGATGGGACATCACATATGTCCACTCTGTTACACCAGAAAGGTATTTTTCATGTGCAAACTTACACATACTGTCATGCAGTTAAAGTGGATTTATTTTTTTCATGGCAGAAGAATAGGTGAAAAATGGCCGATGGTATACATTACATAACTCAACGATGCGCATTATACTGTTTGTGATGAGCAAGTCATATCATCCAAAGTACATCTTTCAATAAGACGGGCTTTTCAAGGTTCAAGTGTTATCTATTTATTCTTTTTTATTATCTATTTTACATAACTTTTAATACAGTGCCAACATGCGTACTGGGATGGCTAAGGAAAAAAAAAAAAACACCCAAAAGAAAATTAATTAAAGGTCAGTTTGCTTAACCTGCTTTTAATCTTAATTCTCTAGCGTTAACTGTGTAACCGATAACCACACAATTGCATAAAATATATTGCCACGCAATAGTGTAACATATTATATAGCCGCACAATATAGTGTAAAGCATAATAGCCACACACTATAGCGTAAGGTTTTTATTTACTTATTTTTCATAAATCGGCGTTCGAGAGGTAACGCACCTGTCCGGAAAGCGAAAAGTCCGGGTCGTAAGTGTGTGGTGGTTTGATCACCGTTTGGTCCCTAGACTTTTCCCCCATCCATTAGACCATGAGTGTAGGTCTGGGTGCTAGTTTTTCGGATGAGACGATAGACCAAATTCCCGTGTGTTTCACATAACTATTAATCGCACGTTATAGAACCCACGGCAACAAGAGTTGCCCCTGGCGAAATTCTGTTGAAAAAAATCCACTCTGATAGGGAAACAAATACAGTTGCAGAGCTAGAGAGGAAAGGAAAAAAAACTAATGGGTGGCGCTGCTCTTGTGGCAACGCACTCCCTCCGGCGAGAGCAGCCCAAATTTCACGGAGTGAAAGCTGCTGTGACTGAAATTGGTGTATATATGTATATATATATATATATATATATATATTATATATATATATATATATATATATATATATATATATGTATATATATATATGTATATATACATATGTATATTTATATATATATATATATATATATATATATATATATATATTTTTTTTAAAGCCACACAATAGCTTAAAGCATGCATACATGAAATAGTGTGCAGTATATAACCACACAATAGCGTACAATATATAGCCATACAACAGCATACAGCACAATTTTTTTAAGATACTTATAGGTAAAAAACTTCCAGCCTGCTAAGACATACTTATTGATAGATTTCAGATGCGGATATATATATATATATATATAATATATATATATATATATATATATATATATATATATATATATATATATATATATATATATATTAGTCTAATCAGGTTTTCAGATAGATGTATATCCAAAGAAGATTAATCTCAAAAAGATTTTCAGAATATCTTGGAAGCTTCAGGAATCAGTAGACTAAAGGAAGATTTTCCTGACAGCGGAATCCAAACAAGCGAAGAAGGATGATCTCTTTTAACAGCACAAAGAACTTGTCTCTCTTATTTTCGGCTCTGCCAGGCTGTCTCCACTGACAGGCAGTCGTAGCATCAGCTTCATGTTTTAACCACGGTGCTTTATTTGGAGGACAGGGGACGATCAACTTTAGCTTTAGCAATGGTATTTTATTTGGGGGGATAGGATAAGGAGCGGTCTTCAAAAGTATGGCTGTAAAGCTTGTCGAACTTGGATCACTTGAAGAGAAGATTGCATTCCGCTATGTCTGTGTTATCTTGTCTGTGAGTATGGAGATAAAGGAGTTCCAGAATCTTGGGTAGAAAATCTACATTTATTTTCTGATAATAAATCCACGTTGTGACATCTGTGAAGACATTGCACTTAGATATTTAGAAATCAACTAAAGAAAAAAAAACACATGAAAAATAGCCTAGTCTCAACCAGATTTTAAAGATGCATACCCCTGAAATGTCGGAAAAAAGTAACAAGAACACAAGCGTGCAATTTCTTTTGCTGTATTTTAAATTCAAACTTCGTATTTCCTGTCATCCCTTTAGGGATATGGTGGTTTGCACATGATAGAAAGAAACAAAATGATCATGGAACATACAATGCACAATTTCATTAGATGTTTAAACACAGTACTGAAAAGCAACTGTTTTTGTCTACATATTTCAGATTCTTTGGACATAATTTTACATGTCATTTCCGATAGTATAATTCATGTCAACAGTATTCAGCAGAGTCTTCTTATTTGTTAAAGAAAAAAAAAGTGTATCATATTTTAAAGTGTTTGGATGTTTAGCACAATACTTTAGTAACAATCTTCTCACGAGTTTCATTTAACATTGGTTTAAAGGTAAAGGTGTCCCTTAACTTATGTGATCGTAAGTGAGCGAGGCATCACAGACCTCAGTTTCTCCAGCCAGCATATCGGGGTGGCGCCCATCTCCTCTTTCTTGCTAGTTTTACCTTCCCAGAACCGAAAGAGAGCAGGTAACCACTTACATGTGGGTGAACTGGGAGACTGTACTGAAGCCAAGGCGCGCAAAAGGGCACCCATCCAATTGATAACCACGCTCGATGCTTCTTAACATTGGCTGGGGAAAAGTGAATGCTCTGGCCGCTGAGCTATCCCGTCCCCTGATATGCATTCAACATTGAACAAACACAAGGGTATGAAAAAAGTAGAATATGGATGTGTTTGGTCTGAGCTATACTATAATGCCATAGCACGATGCACCAGGGGGATCAGCTGACTGGATCCTAGTGGTCAGTTACCTCTGATGAGATCCAACCTTCAAACCTCTCAGCAAGTAGCCTACTACAGTATGCAAACCCCTGGGCCAGTGTGATAGCTTTGCTTTGTATTCGTTTTCGTTGAGGATTCAGCAATCAAGGTTTCTGTCTAGGGAAAAATGCAAACAAAAAAGTACAAGAAGGCCACATAGTGCAGTTGTCCTTACTGGGATGATTAAAGTGTTTTTGACTTGACTTGACTTAACTTGTGTTCATTCATGAGACAGGTTTATATTTAAGTCAAACAGAATCACTTACATGAAAAATATCACTGTAGAGTATTGTTTTCGCGCGCGCGCGCGTGTATGTGTGTGTGTGTGTGTGCGTGCGTGCGTGCGTGCGTGTGTGTGTGTGTGTGTGTGTGTGTGTGTGTGTGTGTGTGTGTGTGTGTGTGAATGTGTGTGTGTGTGTGTGTGTGTGTGTGAATGTGTGTGTGTGTGTGTGTGTGTGTGTGTGTGTGTGTGTGTGTGTGTGTGTGTGTGTGTGTGTGTGTGCGTGGATGCGTGCCTACGAGCGCACGGGCGCGTGTGTGTGTATATACGTGTGTGTGTGCGTGTGTTTGTGTGTGTGTGTGTGTGTGTGTGTGTGTGTCTCTTTTTGTATGTGTGTCTATATGTATGTACGTGTATGCATGCATGCGCACGTGTGTGTTTGTATGTATGTGTATGTGTGTGTGTGTGTGTGTGTGTGTGTGTGTGTGTGTGTGTGTGTGCACGCGCGTGCGCGTGAACGCGTGCGTGCGTGTGTATGTTTTGCTTTTCAGACCAGTTTCATTTCCACACTATGAACACGATCGGGCATGAAGAAAAGCAGCAGGACTATAATCTAATGATTTGTTGATTCAGTGTAACAGCGGTTGCTGAAATAAAGTGTTGCTGGCTTTTTGCAGCGCTGATCGGCGAAAACAATGCCACTGACACCGAAAATACCCAGATCTTTCAGGCGAGATAACCGTCAGTCATGTGCGAGATTTGTCTCCCTTCCATTTCAGCCATTGTTGCGTTCCGTGTTTTTGTTTTTTTGAAAATTAAACCTTTGGAAAAAATATCGGATCTATTCTTAAGAGGTTAATATGACCTTTAAGTTTAATAACATTTTTTCTTTTTGCAAAGTGAGTTTGTACATTTCTGTCTGCCCACTTTTCCGTATACGTGCCCATGTGTGTTAGTGTTAGAATCAGTGTTAGTGTTAGTGTTAGTGTTGTGTGTGTGTGTGTGTGTGTGTGTGTGTGTGTGTGTGTGTGTGTGTGTGTGTGTGTGTGTGTGTGTGTGTGTTATTATTTTATTTCGGGAATATGTGTGTGTTTGTTTCTTTGTTCTTTTGTTTACAGGATAATGCGTGCGTGCGTGCGTGCGTGCATGCGTGCGTGTGTGTGTGTTTGTGTGTGTGTGGGTGTGTGTGTGATCTTTAATGCAAGTGTCTATTCACATCAAGTAGATTTAGTCAAAGACAAAAGTTATAAAACGTAAAAACGTGAACAAGTTCAAGTTACAATTAAGATAATTCTGCACACAACTGATTATCGTACTATACTCTCGATCAATGCTGCTACATTCTCCAATTACAGAGCTGACTCACACAGAAGCGAGAGGGAGATTACTGGAGTAAAGGTGGTATTTAAAAAAAAAGTACTTTAGAGATAAAAGGTAAGTTTCGGACAGGTCTATTGTTGTTTTTTTCAGAATGTTCGGATAATGGTCATGCTTTTTGAGTAAAGGTCTGACTATTGCGGTTTTAAGAAGCAATGGGAAATTTCCTGAAAGAAAAGATGAGCTCACTATTCTGGTGATGGTGGGTACACGTTGTGGAAGGCACCGCGAGAAGGAAAGAAGCTGGTAGAGGATTAAGATCGCATGATTTTTATAGCTCTCTCTCTCTCTCTCTCTCTCTCTCTCTCCTCTCTCTCTCTCTCTCTCTCTCTCTCTCTCTCTCTCTCTCTCTCTCTCTCTCTCTCTTGAGTTTTATAGTCGGTAAATTTTAGGTGGGATGAGTAAAATAGAGTGCATATTCTGGGTAGTCCTTAAGGTGTTAAGCTGAGGAACATGCAAACAACTGCAACAATAACAACAACATAACACACGCTCCTATGCGCAAGCAGGTTTTTTTTTTTTAATTTTGATTTTAACACCATAAATATAACTGCCCTTAGAGGAAATGATTGTTTTTATTTCATTCTATTTTTAATTTCATTTTATTGTAATTTATTTATTTATTTTGGTATGGTTTCATTTTCTTTCAACGGTTTAATTTAACACAGACAGGTAAAATAAACTGCTGCAGGATTTTTTTGCTACACAAAGCAGGCCGGACAGAAAACATTGCCGTCGAAAACGAGAACGCCGAAAATCTTCTAAGCGAGATAACCGTCAGTCACGGCAAGATTTATGTCCCTTCCATTTCAGCCTGTGCTTTGTTTTACTCTAGGTTTTATGTGTTAGGATTTTACTGATCCCAATTAAGCTCATAAAAAAAGGGTGAAGGTTTTATTGCTATAGATTTAGTGTGTGACCTTAAAATCACACGATTTAAAAAAAAAACAACAACTACTGAACTTTTGCTCTCTCTCCGTGTCTGTCTGTCTGTCTGTCTGTCTGCCTGTCTGGCTATCTGTTTGTATCTGTCTCTGTCTTTCTTCTTCTTTCTTTCTTTGTTTCTTTGTTTCTTTCTCTTCTTTCTTCCCCCTCTCTCTTTCTCTCTCTGTATATATAGATATAGATATTGATAGATATTGTGATATATATATATATATGTATATGTATATATATATATATGTATATATATATATGTTATATATAATTATATATATATAAATATATATATAATATATATATATATATATATATATATATGTGTGTGTGTGTGTGTGTGTGTGTGTGTGTGTGTGTGTGTGTGTGTGCGTGCGTGTGTATATGTGTGTGTGTGTATCAGCCCCTTCTCTCACTTTCTGTCTGCCCGCCTGTCTGTCTGTCTGTCTCCCTCTCTCTCTCTCTCTCTCTTCCTGATTTCTTTCTTGTTAGTGGGAGTAATCTGTGTAATTTCCGGTCCTAGTTTCAGGGCAGGACTTGACAGAGGAGGGATGGGACTGCAGAGTGATAGCGATGGAGGCAAACAGGGAGCAGACTGATGCATTCCACACACACGTCCACACACGGGCACTTGTAAACACAGACAGACAGACAGACAGACAGACAGACAGATAGACACAACTTCACACACACATACATAGATACACACACGCTCGCGTGTGGGTGTGCACACACACACACACACACACACACACACACACACACACACACACACACACACACACACACACACACACATACACAAACACACACACACGCGCGCGTGCACACACATATGCACGCACACAAACACATACACACACTCGTACACACAAGAGCACGTCAGAATTTCTTAATATAGCTGTATATGGTAGGGAGGGGGGGGGGGGGGGGGGGGGAGGGTATAGGGAAAATATAGGAAATGAAAAATAGGCACTCATTCTCTACCTACTCTCTCTGTATCCTTGTCTGTCTCTCTGTCTGTCTGCATCTCTCTCCCTCTCTCTCTCTCTCTTTGTTTGTTTCTGTCTGTCTCTATCTCTGTCTGTCTGTCTGTCTGTCTCTTTCTCCTTTGAAATGTCTGCATAGTTTATCACAAATGAAATACACATCAGCACGTATACACACGTACCCTACAGTCATTAAGGTATTCCAGCTAACCGCTACAACTTGCTGGTACTTAAAAAATGTTGCCATCATTGTGACGAAAGCATGGATGTCAGAGAAAAAGTTTTAGCAAACAACAAAAACTTTCTTGCTGATCTCATTGCATTTTCTACTGGTGTCTGTGTATGTGTGTGTGTGTGTGTGTGTGTGTGTGTGTGTGTGTGTGTGTGTGTGGTGTGTGTGTGTGTGTGTGTGTGTGTGTGTGTGTGTGTGAGTGAGTGAGTGTGTGCGCGTGTGTGTGCATGCATGCGTTCGCTCACTCGTTCCCTCGCGTGCGCGTTTGCATATGTACGCGCATTTCCATGCTTTTATTCTTTTAGTTATCATTTATTATTTTATATCAAGAATGATGTCTGTGTATGTGTGTTTATACATGAGATTCAGATATCACGTTTTACACAACTGATAATATAATTTGAACTGAAGTTATTTGTTTTTGTTGCTAGTTGTTAGTTTAGCCTTTGTTTAATACCTTTTATTTTGGGGGAGGTGTTGAATCTTCGTCAGTGTTTTGCTTGTTCGTTTTGTTTGTTTTGTTATTCGTATTCTGGAGCTGTGTTTGCTTCTTTATGTTTATTTCCTATGGTTTTTTGCTTACGTAATCTTTAGTGGGTACACTTGGCTTTTTCAATGTGCAGCATAAATTAGCTATAGCATGGCAGTCAAAGAAAATGCATATAAATTATGTTCCGAGCCTGATAGCCATCATGTCTGGGCCATGTGTCCCTGCCACGCCACACCACACATATTTTCCCCACTATTGTCAACTGTTGCAGTGCATCTTCTATCATAAAGGCGGAGACAGAATTGTATGTAAATTTGACGAAAGGAAATACAACAAACGCGCGCATCTCCCATACCACCCCTCCCTCCCCTTCACACACGCGTGCGCGCGCACACACATACACACACACACACACACACACACGCACACACACACACGCACACACACACACACACACGCAGGTACACGTACGCACACACACACACACACACATTATCCTCGATATCAAAGAATAAAATAGATAAAATAAATAACACACGCACACACATCCTTTGGACAAGACTTTAAATCAAGGTCCCGAATGTGAAAGCACGCAAAACATCCTGCGCGTACGCCAAGACCTGTTCGCCCTTCGGAAGAGCAGTTTTTGATGGCAGGAATGAATAACAACAACAACAACAACAACAACAACAACAGCAACAAAACATAACAATCTCAGGTACGTAGGGACTAGATGTAAAAGTAAGCACAGTAGTGCTTGTGCCAATAAAGGTGGTGATGGTAAAGGCGTTCCCATAACCTATGTGGTTGTGAGGAGCGAGACGTCAGAGGCCTCACTTCTCCAGGGGCCAGCATATTGAGGGTAATGCCCATCTCGTCTTCCCCGCTGCTTTACCTTCCCTGACCCTAAACAGGGCAGGTACCCATTTACAGCTGGGTGACCTTGGGACTGTACTGAAGCCAAGGCGTGCAAATAATCACCCACCCACTTTGCAACCACGCTCAATACTGCTTAACCGTAGCTTGGGAAAAGCGTGTGCTCTGACCACTGAGATATCCCATCCCTGTGTGTCATTATCTCGGAATAAAAGAATATATAGATACAAATAAATACGCACAGAGAGACACACGGACGCACATACCGACAGACACAGAGACACGCACACAAACACACACGCACACACACATACACACACATACACACACACGCACACACACACACACACACACACACACACACCACGCACGCACACACACACACACACATGCACATGCAATCTTCACCAATCTCCGAAGGGAGATAGCCATCACGTCACTCACAGGATTTATGTACCTTCTATAGCCACAGTTGTTTTGGCACACCATGTGTTTTGTGTTTTAAACGTCAGTGCCTCCCAATTCAGCATCAAAATTACCTGCCCTGGCAGTTTGGTGAGATGTCTCTATTTTGTGTTGGCTTGTGTTTATATAGCCCTGTTTCTGCGCATTTCATTGATATTATATGCGTGTGCATATTTCAGTTTGTAAGTGTTTCTTTCTTTGCCCCTTTAATCAATATTTGTTTGTGTGTGTTTGTGTGTTTGTGAGTGTGTATGTGTGTCTGTGTGTGTGTGTGTGTGTGTGTGTGTGTGTGTGTGTGTGTGTTGTGTGTGTGTTGTTTGTGTTTGTGTTTGTGTTTTTGTGAATGTGTATGCGTGTTTGTGTGTGTGTGTGTGTGTGTGTGTGTGTGTGTGTGTGTTTGTGTGTTTATGTGTATGTGTCAAGTCAAAAAGTCAAGCCAAGTCAAAATGATCTTTATTGAGGGTAAAAGTTTAAGTTTACACAACTTTTTTTCATCCTGCCCTCACAAAAAATATTCAAGAAAATTGACTTCTAAAACAATCAAAGACAATCAACCTTGGTTGAAAACTAAAATAAAATGTGTGTGTGTGTGTGTGTGTGTGTGTGTGTGTGTGTGTGTGTGTGTGTGAGTGTTTGTGTTGTGTGTATGTGTGTGTGTGTGTGTGTGCGCGCGCGCGCGCGCGTGTGTGTGTGTGTGGTGTGTGTGTGTGTGTGTGTGTGTGTGTTTGCCTCTGTGTGTGTGTGTGTGTGCCCCTCTGTGTGTGTTAGTGTGTGTGCAGGTGCATTTGCGTGTTTGTGTGTATGTGTGTGTATGTGAGTGTGTGCGCATGTGCTTTTGTGTGTATGATTGCACGCACACGCATCACAGGCCTGCCCCTATGCTGGTAATGTTACCTTCATGAATATGCACGGGCACATCAGTGAGCCCACAACGAGGTGTAAACAAGCCATCAAAAGCCAGTCCCCAGACTGTTCTAACAGCACAAAGCCAGCCTGAGCGCATTACATACATCAGACTGAAAAGCAGACACTGAGCCTGTGCTGTCTTCTTCACCTGAAGGCTTCCTAGGGGAGCTGTCAGTGTCTGTCACACACCTGGCATTCTCTTCACGGCCAGCGCTGCTGACTGCTTGTGTACATGGAAATGATAGGGTCTGGTTCTACTTTGCGTAGTGCTAAATTGATTCTAAAAGTCTGAAATACTTGAAGTGATGGTATATGTTAATCAAATTGTGTATAAAGGTAAACGGTAAAGGTGTCCTTTATGGTCATAGGGGAGTGAGGCATCAGAGACCTCAGCTTCTCTAGGGGACAGCATATTGAGGGTGGTGCCCATCTCCTCTCCCTTATCTATTTAACTTCTCTGACCCTCAAAGAGGGCATGTACCCATTTTCAGCTGGGTGGACTGGCAGACTGTGCTGAAGCCAAGGTGCACAAATGGTCACCCATCCAATTGGTAACCACGCTCAATGCTGCTTAAAACTTAGATTGTATAAAAGCGAGTGCTCTGACCACTGAGTTAACCCGTCCCCTGATAAAATTATTAACAACAGTATATTGATA
The DNA here is from genome assembly GCA_030674155.1 of Stramonita haemastoma. NCBI lineage: Eukaryota > Metazoa > Mollusca > Gastropoda > Neogastropoda > Muricidae > Stramonita > Stramonita haemastoma. Next base: position 76,901,342 of record CM060316.1, on the reverse strand, counting down.
ATGATAATCATAATAATGTAAGAAGTATAAAAAGAACAACAGCATAACAATAGAAACAAAACAGAAGAAGAAAAACAATGTTATTCTTGTACAAACTAAAATGTAAGGTCACACAACAAAGACTACCAATGTTCATATCATTGACTTTTTAGGTGACGGATGATGCTGATAGATTGGAGTGGTTAGTGTAAGTTAAGATACCTTTAAAGCGTTGAACCCCTATTTTGCAATCTACACAAAGCACACACTTTCCTTGAAATTCTCAAAGATAGCCCAGTGCATTTAGGTTGGCAACTGATAAAACACTAAACACCAATGGCTGCTTGCCTAAAAGATATGATTTACGTGTGCACATGTATATTTTATGTGTGTGCATTTGTCCTTGTGCATGTGCATGCATGCATGCGCGTGTGTGTGCGTGCGTGCGTGCGGTGGTGTGTGTGTGTGGGGTGTGTGTTTGTTTGTGGTGTGTGTATGTACATACATTCTTATGTGTGTGCAGGTTTGCCCACACATGTGTGTGTATTGTGTGTGTGCATTTTGTGTGGTGTGTGTGCATGTGTTATAAGCTTGTGTGTTGTGTGTGTGTGTGTGCATATGTGTATGCATGTGTGTGTGTGTGTACAAGCACTCGACTCGTATGCAACTGTGTTATCATGTATGTTGTGAGGTTACACCAGTACATAAGCAATAGGGAAGTGTAAACAAGCCTTTTAAAAGCCAGTCCCCAGACTTTCCTAACAGCACAAAGCCAGCTTGAGCGCCATACATCAGACTGAAAAGCAGACACTGAGCCTGTGCTATCTTCACCTGAAGGCTTCCTATGGGAAGCTGTCGTGTCTGTCACACAGCTGGCGTTCTCTTCAGGGCCAGTGCTGTGCTTGTGTAAAGACAGTGTAGGTTCTGTTGATGTGTGTGGGGACTTAGACAGATTCCAGACCCAGGTTTCGTTGTAGTGAGAGTAGTGTCTCTTGATCACTTTATTACTCTGAAACTGAAAACCTGGTGAACAGTTGAAAGCAATTGCATTATCATATGTTGGTCACAGTACATACACATGCAGACAAATTGGCATGCAGGCAGGCAAACAGATGCACTCCCTCCCCCCTCTCCTACATCATACATTTATTTTTTGCTCGCACGTGCACACAATCACAACCGATACAGACACACAGACACAGACACACACACACATACACACACGCACAACCTATACACACACCTTACAACACACACACACCACACACACACACACACACACACACACACACACACACACACAACACACACCCCTATACACACACACACCCTTACATTACACACAAACACACACACACACATTCACACACACAAACACACACACACACAAAACACACACACACACACAACACACACACAACACACACACACACACACCACACACACACAAACACACAACACCTATACACACCTTACACCCCCCTCCCCCCCCCCCCCCACATTCTCTAACTCCCCAGACAGAGATCCCTATCCTGTCACCCATACAATTTACGTCCCTTCCATACGTTCCAACCTGTTTTTGCTCACCATGTGTTTTATGCTTCAAACGTCAGTGTAGCACAGTTCAGTTCAGCATCCGAATGACTACACTGTCTGTATGTAGGCTGTGGTTGTTGTGATGTGCCAAACAGGGCGATGATAGGCTACTACAGCTTTCAGTACTGTCTGTCTATACTGTTTGTTTGTTTGTCTGTCTGTGTGTGTGTTATCTTTGCCTGCCTGTCTGTGTCTGTCTGTCTGCCTGTGTCTGCCTGTGTCTGTCTCTGTCTTTGTGTCTGTCTGTCTGCGTATGTCTCTGTCTCTATATGTCTGTCTGTCTGTCCATATGTCTGTCATTGTTTCAATCTGTGTGTATTTGTTTTTTTTATGTCTGTCTCTATTATGTCTGTCTGTCTGTCTATCTGTCTGTCTATCGTCTTTGTCTTTCTGTGTCTGTCCTTCTGTCTGTCTCTTGTCTCTGTTGTCTGTTCCCCCCCCCCTCTCTGTCTCTCTGTCTCTTTCTGTCTCTCTGTCTCTCTGTCTCTCTGTCTCTACTCCCTCTCTCTCTCTATCTCTCTCTCTCTCTATCTCTCTCTTCTCTCTCTCTCTCTCTCTCTCTCTCTCTTCTCTCTCTCTCTCTCTCTTTCGGGGGACGGGATGGCCTAGTGGTCAGGACATTGCGCTCGCAATCTGACGAACCGGATTCGATTCCCGTTCGAGGGGATATTCCGCATGGAGTTAACATCAGTGCAGACTACACCGTGTGTGCTGATGGGAGCAGATGACAAGATTGACAAAAACTGCAAACAACGGGGATGGATAAAAAAAAACACACGAGTGTTTGTTTCATTATCATCTATACAAAAGGTCAACTAGCTAACTAAGTAAACTAGCTAACTAGCTAACTAACTAGCTAACTAGCTAACCAGCTAACGAACGAACGAACGAAACGAACCAACCAACCAAACCAACCAACCAACCAACACCAAACCAACCAACCAACCAACCAACTAACTAACTAAACTAACTAACTAACTAACTAATAACTAACTAACTAACTAACTAACTAAACTAACTAACTAACTAACTTAATGAATAAATATATTTTTAAACTTAAAAAATAATGTCTTTTTTAAGATTTTCTCTCCCTGATCCACGTTTAAGGCTAGCTACATTAATGATTTCGAATATTTTTCCGAGACAGCTCGAAAAGTATAGTATTAATTTACAACCACATTTTATAAACAAAGAGAGACACTTTTCTAGTGTTCTAAACTCAAGATGTCTTTTTGTGTTTTATCTTTTAGAATTGATTTATTGCTTGAAACTAAATCATGAATGTGATGAGATACCACTTTTTGTTTTATTTCCTTCCATGTATGTGAACCATAAGTGTGTGTGTGTATGTATGTATGTATGTGTGTGTGTTGTGGTGTGTGTGTGTGTGTGGGGGTGGGGTGTTTTGTGTGGGT
>CM060316.1:76895928-76898252 GCA_030674155.1 Stramonita haemastoma | reverse complement strand
TTATCTACCTGTCTTTATTAAATTTTTTTTTGGTTTTTGTTTTTTCGTCTGTTGTCGTTTGTTTTTTGGGGGCTGTCTGTCTGTCTGTCTGTTTTTTTTTGTCGTTGCTCATGTCTCTCCCTTTTTTCTCTCTCTCCCCCCTCTCTCTTCTCTTCCCCCCTCTCTGTCTGTATGATGCTGTCTGGTGTCTGTTGTTGTCTTCAAGAATCGGTTTTCTTTTTTAAAATTTTTTTATTCACAGTTGGGGCCCCCCTTTTATACTAGTTTTCCTCCTTCCCCCAAAACCCCCGTGTATTGTGCCTTAAGGCCATATACATTTGGGGTTTACTGTTCAGAATTCAGTTCTTCTCCTCTCTCCTCCCCCCTCTCTTTCTCTTTTTTCTTTTTTCTCCCCCCTCCCCCCTTCTCTCTCTCACTCTCTCTCTCTCTCTCTCTCTCTCTCTCTCTCTTTCCTTGTTTATCAATCGGGAAAAGGGTTTTTTTTTTTTAAAGGGCTGGGTGTAAAAGGGGGAAACCCCATGCAATTGGGGGCTGTTTTTTGTCATGGCCCCGCGACAAAAAAAACGTTTTGGTTTCCCGGGGTAACCGTTGGTTGGGGTTGAGAAGGGGCTATTGTTTCAAAGTTGATTGCCAGCCGGGGGGAAAAAATGGCTGTGGATGCCATGGCCTTGTTTCCCCGTGGGGGTAGGCAATTTTTCGGGGAAACCCCATGCCAAATTTTTTTTAAACCCCCTTTTAATGGCAACAAAATATTGTTCATCTTTAAAATTTTCTTTTGTTCATTGTTCTCTGCCTCTGGTGGGGTTGTTTATCTCTCCCCCCTCTGTTTCTTTTATCTTCTCTGTCTCTCCTTGGGGTTGTCTGTCTGTCTGTCGGTTGTTTTTTTTTTTCTGCCCCCCCCCCTCTCTCTCCCTTCTTCCCCCCTCTCTTTTTTATTATTATCTATTTTTTAAAATTACCTTTTTTTTTCTATAAAATCTATCTATCTATCTATTATTATCTATCTATTTCTATTTGTTCGTCTGCTGTCTGTTTTTTCTACTTTTTTGGGGAAAAAAAATCTTTTAAGCAGTCAAAAAAAAAAATATACCCTTGGTTTTTTCATTCTAAAAAAAAAGTTTACTTCTGCATTTTTAAAAAAATCATTTTAAAATTTTTAAAAACTCTTTGTTGGCATTTTGTTTCCCCCTATGGTTTTGTAGTTTTTCATTAATACCTAAAAATTTTAAAACCATTTTCCGGGGCAAAATGTAAAAAAAATAAAAAATTTTACTTAGTTTTTTCCCCAAAAAAATTTTTCTTCTTTTTAATTGTAGCCCCTGAAAAGGGAAAAAAAACTAAAATTTTTGGGTTTTTCGACACATCGTTTTTATTCCTTTTTTAAAAAAAATTCCCAAAGGGAACAAATGGTCTTCCCCCTCACCCAAAAGGGAGAGAGAGGGGGGGGGGAGAAAAGAGAGGGGGAGGGAGAGGGGGAGAGAGAGGAGGGGAGAGAGATTTTGGAGACGAGCTGGGGAATGGCCGAGAGAGAGAGGAGAGGAGAGGGGAGAGACAGAGAGAGATAGGGGACAGGAATAGAGGGGGCAGAGACAGAAAGAGACAGAGTTCCCCGAAAACAAAAGGACTCCGAAAATAAGTAAATATCCCAGCATTGCTCTCTCCCCTCTCTTTTTTCTCTCTCTTTTTTCTCTTTTTTCTCTCCCCCCTTTCCCCCGGGGGTGAATTTTGTTCTCCCAGAATTCCCCCTTTAAACCCGTTCCCCCGTGAGGGGAAACCCGCTAATCTGATTGGTTTTTTTTTGGTACCCCTTTGGGGGAAAGGGGGGGGGGTGGGGGGGGTGGAGTTTGGGGAAAACAGAGTAAATTTAAACCCCGGGCCCCCTGTTTTGGGTGTGGAGAATGTGGCCCCCCTTTTTAGACTTTTGTTCCGGGGTGTGTCTTGTGTTTTTTTCCTTTTTTTTGGGGCCCCTTAATTTTTGGCAGGCGATATTTGGGGTCTATAAGGTTATGCGATTTCAATTTTTGTTGTTAAAAAGAAACAAAACGTCATTACGGGGGAAAAACAAAAAAAAAATTTTAAAACAAAAAAAAGTTAATTTGAGAGAGAGAGGGAGGAGAGGGGGGAGGGAGGGAGGAGGGGAGGAGAGAGAGAGGGGGGATGGGGGGGAAGAGAGAGAGGGAGGGGAGAGGGAGAATTTATTTTTAAATTTTTTTTTCATATCGAGGATAATGGGATAAGCACTCTTGTGCTTTTTTACATCCGTCCCCGTGTGTATGCAGTTTTGTAAATGTAATCTGTTCCCACCGGCACACGAGGGCCCCTAC
>CM060316.1:76888428-76890928 GCA_030674155.1 Stramonita haemastoma | reverse complement strand
CATGTGACAGACAACTCCCTGTGGCCAGAGGGGTTTGGGTTGGGGTTTTCTCTTTGTTTGTTTGCTTGTTTTTGCTGGTGAGTTTCTTAAAACTTGCGTCTTGATGTATGTACATTGCTAAAGTAATGAACTCACACTGTGATGTTTAATTCAGTTTGCAATACGTCTGGCGCTGACGCTGGCAAATTGTGCACATAATTGCCTCTTAAAGAGATTGAGAAGGTATAATTTAAGATAAAAATAGAGATATAACCACGCACGTTTTTCCACGAAGCAAGCTCATTTTTAGATTCAAGGCTATTTTTCTTGTACTCAAGCTGACTGGTAAAGTTCATGGCACGCAAATGGACATAAGCCCAAAATAAGAAACATAAATAAACAGACAACTTTACAGATTTTCAGAGGGAAAAAAAACCCACAACAAAACAACAAATAGTTAAGAGGTAAAAAGAGAAAGTTTGATATGAAGAAAGTGCAACCTCTCCAAATGAGGGAAGCGCAAACCCAGATTTCACACAGAAAAAGCTGCGATGACCAAAAATGGTATATACAGCACAATAACGGATGACACGAGCATGCCCAGCATGGCCCAGCATGCACCCTACTACAAAAAGAAGCACGAGCTCCATCAGGTTCACCTTGCCCAGGGCACACTGCCTAAATAATTCTGTCCAGCACCTTCTCAACTTCTAAGAAGCGAGAGGAGAGGTGGAGCTAGGTCGCATGCCCTGCAAGGTACACTGTGAGTAAAGAGTGCTCTGGGAGAATATGCCTAAGGGAAATGTGAGGCACTGGTTGAAATACACACTGGATTAACTTCTTTTATTGTTATTTCTTTCTTCCTTTCTTTCTTTCTTTCTCTCTTTCTTTCTTTCTCTATCTATTTATGTATTAAAATTTTATGTATTTATTTATTTTATACCAAGGAAAATAGAATAAGCACCATGTGCTTTTTTTACATCCACTCCCCGTATGTATGCAGTTTCGTAAATGTCATCTGTTCCCACTGGCACACAATGGCCTACTCTTACGACAAACGAAACATGATTTAAAGTGTGCACAAAATATTTTGCACGCGTTCGCATATGAGGCTCGGTTTATAGTCTTATCCTGAAATTTTCAAATTGCGAGCGCAATATTCTGACCACTAGGCTATCCTGTGTGTGTGTGTGTGTGTGTGTGTGTGTGTGTGTGTGTGTGTGTGTGTGTGTGTGTGTGTGTGTGTGTGTGTGTGTACGTTTGTACGTGTGTGCGTGCGTGCGTGTGTGGTTTGTGTGTGCGTGACTGTGTGTTTGTGTGTTTGTGTGTGTTTATGTGTGTGTGTGTGCGTGCGTGCGTGTGTGTGTGTGTGTGTGTGTGTGTGTGTGTGTGTGTGTGTGTGTGTGTGTGTGTGTGTGTGTGTGTGTGTGTGTGTGTAATCCTTTGTGCTTTTTTGTCGAGTAGTATTGTATTGTTTTATCACAGAGGTTCTATTCTTGCCTGCTGCATACTCGATTTTCTTCATTTCTCTCCCTGTCTTCCCAAGTTTGAAAAATACAAATACACCCTACAAAACAGACAAACAAGCAAGAAAAGAAACAAACAAGCAAAAAAGAAATCCAATATTATACAGCACCCCCTAAAAAAGGAAGAAGATATATAATAAAACAAAGCAAACTAAAACGGAACCCAACAAAAATTATAATGGCATTTAAGTTTTTGCACGGACAAAAAAGATATGTTGTTTTACCTGTCTCGTAAGTGAAATAAATCACATGCATTCTTTTCGTTTTATTTTCATCTAACACTGGTTCTTTTGTTCCTTTTTTTTGTTTTTACATGAACACCAAAGGAGCAAATGTGGAAGATAGCTTAATTGACAGTGATGAATTATTCCACGAAATCGGCGTTGGAATAACTATTTCAAGATGCAAATTCGGGGAGAGAGAGATAGAGAGAGGAGAGAGAGAGAGAGAGAGAGAGAGAGAGAGAGAGAGAGAGAGAGAGAGGAGAGAGAGAGAGGACAGACAGACAGGACAGACAGACAGACAGACAGACAGACAGACAGACAGACAGACAGACAGACAGACAGACAGACAGATGTAGCGATAGACACACAGGCAGAGAATCATACAGATAGAGACAGACACAGAGATAAAACAAGAGACAGAAAGAGAGAATCACGGGGTGAATATCTCTCTCTTCTGTCTCCCTGCTTTGACTTTACTCTGACTGCTAAGTACCGACCAAAACCCCAAAGCAAATGAATCCTGCCTTGTGAGGGGCATTGACGCCGCACACTAAGGTCATCAGCATGGCTGATGGATTATCAGCAGTGAAACCAGCAGAAGGGTCATCAATAGTCCAGAAGTAAAAGTGGGGAGAATGCCAATGGTTAGAACGTCCAGTTCGTGATCTGAAGTCGTCTGTAAGCATGAGTTCCAGCCGCTGTATAACAGGCCACTGATTTCTTTTCTTCAGGGATTAATGTAAGCACCAACAGCACTCTCCTGTAAATTGA
>CM060316.1:76878428-76880928 GCA_030674155.1 Stramonita haemastoma | reverse complement strand
TTTTTGAACAGCATGTTTTCAGCACATTCAACTGGTTTTGAAGACCAACAGGTGTAGATGATAACAAGACGACATCATCTGCAAACAGAAGCACAAACAATTCCATGATACCTGGTATTAGCTGAATGCCATGCCTACCTTTCTCAGACATATCATTTGCTAGCTGGTTGATAAACATTTGAAACAGAGTAGGACTCAAAACGCATCCTTGTCGTACCCCTAATGGACACTCAAAAAGCTCAGAATATTCAAAATTCGATCTGACGTATGATACTAAAGTGTTATACATTGCTTGAATTGAACAGAAAAATCTCCCTTTGACACCCTGATTTCTAATACAATGTAATAATTTATCATGTCTTACTGAGTCGAATGCTTTCTTAAAATCGACGAAAGCAACATACAGCTTCTTACCTCTCTGGGACAAGCACTTCTGCACAACAGAGTATAGACAAAAAATATGGTTAGTAGTGGAATAATGTTTGCGGAATCCTGCTTGATTTTCGGATATTAAGTTGTTTTCTTCCAACCATGAGTAAAGCCGTTTATTTAATATTGTACTGTAACATTTTGAAATCGTACTTAGTAAAGAAACACCTCTATAATTATCTACATTCTCTGTGTCACCTTTTTATAGATTGGTATGACAATAGCTTTTCCCCATTCCTTTGGATATATGCCTTTTTTAAATATTTCATTAAAGAGTTTGTGTAAAAAGGGGATAGAAATTTTGTTACCTGTCTTAAGCATTTCTGCAAGCACCCCATCCTTTCCACATGCCTTGCAATCCTTCAGTTTACTTACTGCATATGTGACTTCTTCTAAAGATATCTCAGCATTCAGTGCGTGTTGGTCTTCTTCTGAGAGGTCAAGGTGATCTTGACATTCCTCGTTGCAATCATTACAATCTGTACAGAACACATTTTTAAAATGAACATACCACTCAGTGAGAGATATATTGTTTTTGTGCTTTGCTCTTTCTTTCCCACACCCCATTTCAGATAGCTGCTTCCAGAATTTTGAGGAATCTTCGATATTTGCAGCAAGCAATTCAACTTTTTTCTTTCTATAGCTTCTCTTTTTTATCTTAAGTAAATACTTGTAAATTTTTCTAGCATTAATGTACTCTATTCTATTTTCTTCAGTCCTAGACTTTCTGAAACCTCTCAAAGATTGTCTACATTTCTGTTTGGCTTGCTGACATTCATCATCAAACCATTCAGATATATGTTTTTGTGAATTAGGATAAATTTTTCTTACCATGCAACTACTGGCTGATAATAAACAATCTACAAACATATCAAGTGCACTGTCTATGTCATCTTCTAAAATATTAGTTGCTAACTGAATCTTATCATGTACCTTAGCACTATTCAGATTATCTACATAAACCTGTTCTTTTTCTTTATCCCATACCACTTTCTTAATACATAAGTTATCCCTCTTATTTTGATTATTTTCAGTGCTTAATGCTGTAGAATATGTCAATACAACTGGTAAATGATCAGATTCCGATGAATCTTCAACATCTAAGGACATACCATGAGACATCATATACATACCATACGACATGACAAAATAATCCACGGTGCTGCATCCCGTGTTACCTAGGTAGGTGTAACTGCCATCAAATTCACATTCACACAAACCATTTAGAATAATAAGATCAAAAGAATTGCATATTTCCAGTAACTGATCTCCAAACATGTTTTTGTTTACATCCTGTGATTTTCTGTAAAAGGGAGACTGATAATTCATTCCACTATCTAAGCCATCATTTAAATCACAACAATCGGTATTTCTGGAGCCAGTTCTTGCATTTAGATCTCCACACAATAACAAATGAAAGTCATATAATTCATACAAGTCCAACAGTGTTTGTTCTAATATTTCTAAACCGTATCCATTCTCAATGTTTTTCCAAACAGTAGAGTCATGTGGTGGTATATATGTACAAATCCAAAATATATCCATATTGGTTCTAAAAAGTTGCTTATCAATATTCAGAATGATCGTGTTATCTATATCAAAATCAACCTTGGTTACAAACTGTGCAAACTTCTTCTTTATCAAGACAATGACTCCTCCTGAATATCTACCCTGATATGAAATCTTCTTCGCCACGGAACTGAATATAACATAGTCACTGAAGAGGGTAGACTCAAAATTTGAGCCAACAAAAGTTTCGGTCAGACAAATAAAATCATGGGATTTTATGTATCTGACAAAATCTGTAATTTCTAACTTGGGGAGCACACCGTTTACATTAAAGTTAAGGAACTTGATATCATCTCTTTGAACATTATTTGCAAGAACAGTATTTACAGGAGTCTTACTTGCTTTACATCTGCTGTTATTTTTTTCCCCCTTTATTTTACAACTATTTACATTGGCCCGGCGGGGAGAGAGAGAGAGAGAGGAGAGAGAGAGAGAGAGAGAGAGAGAGAGAGAGAGAGAGAGAGAGAGAGAGAGAGAGAGAGAGAGAGAGAGAGAGAGAGAG
>CM060316.1:76868428-76870928 GCA_030674155.1 Stramonita haemastoma | reverse complement strand
GCAAGTAGCCTACTACAGTATGCAGGCCCCTGGGCCAGTGTGATAGCTTTGCTTTGTATTCATTTTCGTTGAGGATTCAGCAATCAAGGTGTCTGTCCAGGTAAAAATACAAACAAAAATGTACAAGAAGGCCACATAGTGCAGTTGTCCTTACTGGGATGATTAAAGTGTTTGTGACTTGACTTGACTTAACTTGTGTTCATTCATGAGACAGGTTTATACTAAAGTCAAACAGAATCACTTAAAAAAATGTGTGTGTGTGTGTGTGTGTGTGTGTGTGTGTGTGTGTGTGTGTGTGTGTGTGTGTGGTGTGTGTGTGTGTGTGTGTGTGGATGCGTGCCTACGAGCGCGCGAGCGTGTGTGTTTATGTGATTGTGTGTGTGTGTGTGTGTGTGTGTGTGTGTGTGTGTGTGTGTGTGTGTGTGTGTGTGTGTGTGTGTGTGTGTCTTTGTGTGTGTGTGTGTGTGTGTGTGTGTGTCTTTGTGTGTGTGTGTGTGTCTTTGTGTGTTTGTGTCTACATGTATGTACATGCGTGCATGTGTGCGTACGTGTGTGTTTGTATGTGTGTGTGTGTGTGTTTGTGTGTGTGTGTGTTTGTGTGTGTGTGTGTGTGTGTGAGTGTGTGTGTGTGTGTGTGTGTGTGTGTGTGTGTGTGTGTGTGTGTGTGTGTGTGAGAGCGTGAATGCGTGCCTACGAGCGCGCGCGCGCGCGCGCGCGCGCGCGCGCGTGGTGTGTGTGTGTGTGTGTGTGTGTGTGTGTGTGTGTGTGTCTTTGTGTGTGTGTGTGTGTCTGTGTGTGTGTCTTTGTGTGTGTGTGTCTTTGTGTGTTTGTGTCTACATGTATGTACATGCGTGCATGTGTGCGTACGTGTGTGTTTGTATGGTGTGTGTGTGTGTGTGTGTGTTTGCATGTGTGTGTACGTGTATGTGTGTGTGTGTGTGGATTTGTGTGTGCACGCGCTCGCGCGTGAATGCGTGCATGCGTTTGTGCGTTTTGCTTTTAAGACCAGTTTCATTTCCACACTATGAACGCAATCGGGCATGAAGAAAAGCAGCAGGACTATAATTTAATGATTTGTTGATTCAGTGTAACAGCGGTTGCTGAAATAAAGTGTTGCTGGCTTTTTGCAGCGCTGATCGTCGAAAACAATGCCACTGACACCGAAAATATCCAGATCTTTCAGGCGAGATAACCGTCAGTCATGTGCGAGATTTGTCTCCCTTCCATTTCAGCCATTGTTGCGTTCCGTGTTTTTGTTTTCGAAAATTAAACCTTTTGGAAAAAAAAATATTGGATCGATCCTTAACAGGTTAATGTGACCTATAAGTTCAATAACTTTTTTTTTACAAAGTGAGTTTGTACATTTCTGTCTACCCACTTTTCCGTATACGTGCCTATGTGTGTTAATGTTAGTTTCAGAGTTAGTGTTAGTGTTAGTGTGTGTGTGTGTGTGTTATTATTTTATTTCGGGAATATGTGTGTGTTTGTTTCTTTGTTCTTTTATTTACAGGATAATGCGTACGTTCGCGCGCGCGCGCGCGCGCGTGTGTGTGTGTGTGTGTGTGTGTGTGTGTGTGGATCTTTAATGCAAGTGTCTATTCACATCAAGTAGATTTAGTCAGAGACAAAAGTCACAAAACGTAAAAAACGTCAACAAGGTAAAGTTACAATTAAGATAATTTTGCACACAACTGATTATCGTACTGTACTCTCGATCAATGCTGCTACATTCTCCAATTATAGAGCTGACTCACACAGAAGCAGGAAGGAGATTACTGGAGTAAAGGTGGTAGTAAAGCTGCTTCAAAATTACTTTATTTAAAAAAAAAGTACTTTAGAGATAAAAGGTAAGTTTCGGACAGGTCTATTGTTTTTTTTTTTTTTCAGAATGTTCGGACAATGGTCATGCTTTTTGAGTAAAGGTCTGACTATTGCGGTTTTAAGAAGCAATGGGAAATTTCCTGAAAGAAAAGATGAGCTCACTATTCTGGTGATGGTGGGTACACGTTGTGGAAGGCACCGCGAGAAGGAAAGAAGCTGGTAGAGGATTAAGATCGCATGATTTTTATAGCTCTCTCTCTCTCTCTCTCTCTCTCTCTCTCTCTCTCTCTCTCTCTCTCTCTCTCTCTCTCTCTCTCTCTCTCTCTCTCTCTCTCTCTCTCTCTGTGTTTTATAGTCGGTAAATTGTAGGTGGGATGAGTAAAATAGAGTGCATATTCTGGGTAGTCCTTATGGTGTTAAGCTGAGGAACATGCAAACAACTGCAACAATAACAACAACATAACACACGCTCCTATGCGCAAGTAGTTTTTTTTTTTTTTTAATTTTGATTTTAACACAATAAATATAACTGCCCTTATAGGAAATAATTGTTTTTACTTCATTTTTTTTTAATTTCATTTTATTGTAATTTATTTATTTATTTTGGTATGGTTTCATTTTCTTTCAACGTTTTAATTTAACAGAGACAGGTAAAATAAACTGCTGCAGGATTTTTTTT
>CM060316.1:76825928-76835928 GCA_030674155.1 Stramonita haemastoma | reverse complement strand
GATAGATAGATAGATAGATAGAAAATAGAGAGAGAGAGAGAGAGAGAGAGAGAGAGAGAGAGAGAGAGAGAGAGAGAAGAGAGAGAGAGAGAGAGAGAGAGAGAGAGAGAGAGAGAACGCTTCATTTTTGCTGTTGCTGTCTGCTGTCGTAGCTGCTGCTGCTGTTGTTATCACTGTTTTTTCTTTACATTCTATTTTGCGTTTACTTGATACTATTTTTATTTTCATCATTTTTTGCATGAGGATGGAGGGGGGGGGGGACTCTTTTTTCCCCACAGCACTCAAGTTAGAAAAACAATTCGAAAAAAAACAACGAATAAAAGGTCCACATTCCATAGGCCTTCAATTCCCCCTGTGTTCTTCAAAGTCCTGACATTCTCTGAGGGGTTTACACACTGCTGAGGTAAAGATAGCACAGGCTGTATCCTTCACATACGCATGCTGATAGAAATACAAAAAAAGAAACAATAAACAAGAAAGATAGCACACACAGTATTGTTCGCGATTGCATGCTAAAAGAAATACAGTAATAATGAAGCAAAAAATATCAAAGACCAGTTCACAAGGTAAAAAAACAAAGCGTCGAATGGAAAAAGGACAGTAGTTTATGAGGAGGGTTGCTGATGTCACGACTCAGCTACCAAAAAATCCTACAAACTCACTTAAATGCATTCCTCTAATTTTTCTTTTAAACGCACGATGTACTTGGCATGCAGTTTCACCTAACCTCCCAGACAAAGAAAGGACAAAACAAAAACCCAGACAAAAAGCCCTGAAAGACATAAACAGGCTTACCAAACCAACTTTCCTGGAAACATCAGGTTATCAACACTATGTGCTGGTCTATTGTTTCACTACGAGCTAACGGTTTCCACACTTGTCTATTGTTTCACTGTGCTAACTTAGTCATGTCTGTTGTTTCACTGCTAACGTCTAGTCTTTGTTATCGCTCATGTGCTAACGTCTAGTCATTTGTCTATCGCTTCACTGTGCTAAGTATCTAGTCATTTGTCTATTCGCTTCACTGTGCTAACGTCTAGTCATTTGTCTATTGCTTCACTGTGCTAACGTCTAGTCATTTGTCTATCGCTTCACTGTGCTAACGTCTAGTCATTTGTCTATCGCTTCACTGTGCTAACGTCTAGTCATTTGTCTATCGCTTCACTGTGCTAACGTCTAGTCATTTGTCTATCGCTTCACTGTGCTAACGTCTAGTCATTTGTCTATCGCTTCACTGTTCTAACGTCTAGTCATTTGTCTATCGCTTCACTGTTCTAACGTCTATCATTTGTCTATCGCTTCACTGTGCTAACGTCTAGTCATTTGTCTATCGCTTCACTGTGCTAACGTCTAGTCATTTGTCTTATCGCTTCACTGTGCTAACGTCTGGTTATTTGTGTATTGTTTCTGGGACACTATTGAAGTTTTTATTTCTCTTTTTCTCTGTAACTCCCTTGTCTGAGCTGCCTGTCTCTCTGTCTGTCTTTTCTGTCTGTCTGTCTTTATGTCTCTATCTCTCTGTCCGTCTTCTCTGTCTATTCCTATCTCTTTCTCTGCTTTTCCCTATCCCTCACACACATACACACACACACTCTCTGTCTCTGTCTCGTCTCTGTTCTTCTCTTCTGCTTCTCTCTCTCTCTCTCTCCTCTCTCTCTCTCTCTCTCCTCTCTCTCTCTCTCTCTCTCTCTCTCTCTCTCTCTCTTTCTATTTTCTTATCGTACATACGGGCTTTTTTTCTGTATTTCTCTGACATTTTTTTACTTTATTCATAAGCATCTATATAGGGTTTTTCCTGGTGTTGTACATATTCTTTTTTAGTGCACGGGCTAGGGGAAATGATTTATGTGTCTATATCTACCTATCTGATACGCTCGATGATAGAAAAAGTTAAATCTGTCTCCATCTCTCTGTCTATTTTGTGTTCTTTTTGCTGTCTGTTTTTCTGTCTCTCTGCCTCTTTGTATGTTCTGTCTATATGCTCTGTCTGTCTCTGTCTGTCTGTCTGTCTGTCTGCCGTCTCTCCTCTCCCTTCCCCCCTCTCTCTCTCTCTCCCTCCCTCACACACACAAATACGCAAACATACAACACACACACAATACCCAACACACACAACAACAAACACACACAAACACACACACACACACAACACATACACACACATACACACACACACACACACACACACACACACACACACACACACACACACACATACCCAACACACACAACACACGCAATACACACATTGACACAAACACACATACACACATACAACACATACACACACCACACACACACACACACACACACCACACCACACGCACACACACACACACACACACACACACACACACACACACACACGTACACACACACACACACACACACACACACACACACACACACACACACACACACACACACACACACACACACACCACACAACACACACACACTCCAGCTTTTCCTTTTATATTTCGTTGAGATAGATAGAACGTTTTTCGTGCAAAGTGAAAGGAGCAAAGATGAACGAGTTCGAAAACAGAAACTAGCTAACCAATACATGTAAAGCAAAACCCAAAACACACTGCTCAGAAACTTATCTATCTATCTATCTATCTATCTATCTATCTATCTTCTATCTGTCTATCTGTCTGTCTGTCTGTCTGTCTGTCGTCTGTCTATGTCTATCTGATCTATGTCTATCTATCTATCTATCCATCCATCATATCTATATCTATCATCTCTCATCTATCCATTCTATCTATCTACTATCTATCTTCATCATCATCCTCAGTCGATCCTCACATCCTTCATCCATCTCTGCATCCATCCACATCTGGTCTATCATACTATCTATCATCTATGCTATATAATCTATTTCGATCTAGTATCTATCACATCATCTACTATCTATTATCTACATACACGGGTACTAGCTCCGTTCTCGTGATCTACGCTGGTTAGAATCACTGCAAATTCGTCAGTACAATCTGTCACCAGAAGCGTGCATACCCCGTTTCCTTTCGGAAGCCTAGACCATTTTGTGTCGGTAGAAACGGATAACAACATCAACTATTATATAACAAAAAAACCGCATGCGCACTGGTGTCGTGTTTAGATATTCATCCTGATGTCGGCATACGCTATCTTCACGGTGGGTAAATGAACGCATACATAATTATTTCACCATGACCCGCTCGCCATGGCGCAGTGGTTAGCGCCTTGGATTTCGGACTGGAAGGTCGCGCGTTCAAATCCCATAAGAGTCATAAGGAGTTTTCGGACTCCGGCCGGCTCCTACCCAGAGTGAGTGTGCTGTGGGCTTATTGGGAAGACTGGGACCACACAGTTGAGCTTCATCCACTTTACGGATGCGAATTTGAGAGTGTAGCTCAAATACCTGACCAACTCTGCAGGTGTCTGTATCTCCCGGACCTGGTTGACGCCGGGATATATTATGATAGTAAGCGTAGAGTACAGCCCTGTCAAGTAGTCTCAAAGCAGATACACTTTCAACAGCAGCAGCAATACATCATTCTTGTTACCATTAATCATCATGCAATAATAAATATTGCCTCTGATTCGGTGGCCCCGTTGCTCTGGTCTCATGGTGACCTCAGAATCAGTTTCCCTTGTACACTTCTGTGCCTGTGGTGCAGTGATTTTGTGTTAAAACCTTTGGGGTTGGGGGTTTGCAAGGATTCGGTCATTGGAGGGACTTTGTGGTGGTCGCCACCTCGGGTGGATGATTCACTCAGTCTGGCTCCGCGACCGAGCGAATAATGCGTTAGTAGGGGCTTAGTAGGTGGTGTCCTGCGTATGTTAGCTCAGAACAGGCACCGCTGAACACCACCAAAGTGACCCAGCAGAAGTGCAGGGCCCCTCTGGCTGGTGGCCCACGGCAGTCTGATCCTGAGATGAGACATAAGGAATCTGGGTATGGCTGTGGTGGGAGATTGAATGAGCGGCGTGGGAACATCAGGACGGGGGACGTGGCAGAAAGTGAGGCAGCAAAAAAAATCACTATGGTGTACCTCAGAGCTCTACGCAAACAACAAAAAGAAAAAATAGCCCATCACGTCAGCCTGTTTCTCTGTTCTACCCTTCTTTCTGTTTTCTCTCTCTATATAAATTTAATAAAATATACTCTAACAATAACACAAACAACAACAAATGAAATCAAAATCCAAGACCAAACCAAACCAAATTAAACCAAACCACACGAAGCCAAACCAAAATAAAACACCTTTAAGCAACACAAAATAACGCCCCCCCCCCCACCCCCTCCGAAAAAAAGAAAAAAGACAGGAAAGAAAGTGTGTATTTCTACAACAAAAACAGCTGATTGCATACACTTGGGACCAGAATGATACGGGGTTGAAGAGAGGTGTTTATTTGCGCTGGTTGTTGTCTGTTTATTCCTTGCTACATGTACACGCTAACCTCATGTAAATCAAGCCTCCATGAAACACGTGTTGCTGTAGATATGAAAAAGAAACCTTGTGAGACAATGTGTGTAATATTGAGATGTATGTGTGTGTGTATGTTTGTGCGTGTGTATGATTGTGTGCGTGTGTGTATGTATGTTTTTATTTATTATTTTTTATTATTTATTTATTTATTCTTTTATATCGAGGATACATGTGTGTGTCGAGGATATGTGTGGTGTGCGCGTGCGTGCTCGTGCGTGTATGTGCATGCGTGTGTGTGTGTGCGTTTGCGTGCGTGTGTGTGTGCGTGTGTGTGTGTGTGTGTGTGTGTGTGTGAAAATTTATGAATTTATTAAGGTAATTTAAAATGTTATTTTTTATAGCATGATCATTCCTAAAATGTCATGTCTTATTTGTCTGTCTCTGCTCCTACCTGCCTGTTCGTCTGTCCGTCCGTCCCTCCGTCCGTCCGCGTCTGTCTGTCTGTCTGTCTGTCTGTCCTGTCTGTCCTGTCTGTCTGTCTGTCTTCTCTCGTCCTCTCTGTCTCTCTTCTCTTCTCTCTCTCTCTCTCTCTCTCTCTCTCTCTCTCTCTCTCTCTCTCTCTCTCTCTCTCTCTCTCCTCTCTCTCTCTCCTCTCTCTCTCCTTCTCTCCTCTTCTCCCTCCTCTCTCTCTCTCTCTCTCCTCTCTCCTCCCCTCCTCTCTCTCTCTCTCTCTCTCCTCTCTCTCTCCTCCCTCCCTCACTCACTCTCTCTCTCTCCTCTCTCTTCATCTCTCCATCCTCTCTCTCCTCTCTCTCTCTCTCTCTTTCTCTCCTCTCCCTCTCTCTCTCTTTCTTCCCACCGTAGGCCTATACTACCTAGACAACACACCTGCACTAAAGCTTATGTCTTTACCTTCCCCTCTTTACCTTCCAGCCCAAACATCCCTATACCTTTGTCTGCTACACGTGCTGGCTATAAATCACAAGGCTGAAGAGAAGACAGGCCAAAGAAAATGAAAACAAACAATGGTTACATAACACCTTGCTGACGGATAAGAGGAGTGTGGAATGCTGTAGTAAAACCCACAAACATTAAAATAAGGAGAATAACACATAAACGCGAAAAAAAAAGGGAATGGATAAATATAAAATAAATAAATCCTTATGGGTGTGCCTAATGTAAAGCTCCATGGATGATTTTGCAATTGACCTTTATTAGATATCAAATCCACATACATTTTCCTTTTTTTGTATCCTTCTCCAATTCAAACGCACCCCCTACTCCCGCGTCAAAGAAGCAACTAGAAAACCAGCAGCAGGACCACGAACAAAAATAAACAAACAAACCAAGAACAAAGACATAACAAAACAGCTTTTCAAGCACGAAGCCAGCCAGTCAGCTAGCCAGCTAACCAACCTCCCCCAAACCAGGCATGCCGACAATTCTACATAGAAACTGAAACAAAAAGATGTATCTGAATACTGAGAAAAACAAGAGAAAAAAAAGAAACACAGAAACCGCTTCAAACGGAGTTTCATTTTTATGTAGACTATGGCAAAAAAAAAAAAACACAGGGATGCCTCCTACGTACAGTACGCCCCCCTCCCCTCCCCCCCCCCCCCCCCATCTGCATTTCACTCCATGAAGAAAAGGGAAAGTATGAGAAAAAAAAAACTCCTACGTAGACTACCCCCACCCCCCCCACCCACCCCCGCTGCATTTCACTCCTTGAAGAAAAGGGAAAGCATGAGAAAAAATGACCCAGGTCATGCAACTACTGTCGAATAAAACGAAAACAAAGACAACGATGTCTAATCGAATTAGCATACGTCTGTGTTTTTTTTTAATCACAAGGTTGTACAGGCCTATTGTTGCTTTGAAAAGAAAATAGCTGTAACACAAAATGAAGTATTATAGCTAACAACAACAACATGTAAAAATATCAAAACCAATCAACGTTAAACAGTTGAAAAACAACCCACCTTCTCTCTCAAACAACAAACAAAAATAAACAAAATCAAACCGCAAACACAGCAAAACTCCCGCGGCGATTTTATGCCACAAGCGCAAAACAAACAAACCAGAAAAAA
The DNA here is from genome assembly GCA_030674155.1 of Stramonita haemastoma. Taxonomy (NCBI): domain Eukaryota; kingdom Metazoa; phylum Mollusca; class Gastropoda; order Neogastropoda; family Muricidae; genus Stramonita; species Stramonita haemastoma. The sequence goes on along the minus strand of CM060316.1, from coordinate 76,829,420 downwards.
AGGTAATGTGAAAAAAAATGCGTAACTGACAGAGTGGAATGGAATTGCAGGACGACATTTACACGCAGTAAGAAAACTGCTGAGTAAGACAGGAGACGCGATCATTGTGCTTTTTAAAGATGGAGAAAAAAAATCTTGGCGACTGCCCATACATCCTTGAATCTCCATTAACGATCCCAACCCCACTCTTACCATGGCCTTGAGGCAAAAAGTAGAAAATATGACAGAAGTTTAAAGTCCTCGTACAGAGCTACTGTAAAAAAAAAAAGCAGACGAACGGAGGATAAGGAAAGATGAAGTGATAAGCTGATTATGATGAGGCGAATTATTGTGCTTTTAAAAGAGTAGCAAAGAGACAACAAAGCTAGGCAAAAGATCAGGAGATTTCTTTCTATATGCTTGTTTCAATTGCATAAAAATTATGTACCAGGGCAAATGATACATTGATGAGCTTAGAGTGGACAACACGTAAAAGTACAAGGATTTGTTATTTAAAAAACTCGTTGGAACACACCATGACGATGATGATGAATGATAGATGATGGTGATGGTGATGATAAAGATGGGGACTGGATGTAAAAAAAACACAAGAGTGCTTATTCCATTATCCTCGATATAAAAAAATTAATAATCAAATTTAATCAATGATGATTGATGATGATGATGATGATGATGATGGTGATGATGATGTGATGATGATGATGATGATGATGATGATATGATGAGAAACAGAGACGGCCATACATACATATGCACACTTACTAACCAGCAACAATCTAACATTCAAGCATTACAGAGCACACACAAATCCGGAGAAGCTTTAATAACTTCCTCTGTATAATTTCAGAAGTGAAACTAGGTCAACAGCTGTCCTATAATTTGCTGGTGCTTAAAAGATACAACATTTTACAGGATTGAATTTTTGTCATATAACATTAGAAATAGTTTAGATCTACTTTACTGGAGTCTGGGCCTTCATCAGTGAAACTCATCTCCAAAAATCAGTACGTGTAGTCATATTCGGTAGAGAGATGTTGCTTGTGAGGATGTTGGGTATTATTTCTCTCTCAATAGGGCATTTAATGTTCTTAACTTAAAAAAAAAGTTCAGTGCTGATTTATCAGACATTAAGTAAGTAGCTCAGAACATTCACACCACTTAACATCCATTAAAAAGACCGACCAGCATTGCAGGACCATCTCTGGCTGGAGGTCTTACAGCGGCCTGACATTGATGGGCTCTCTGTGGACTTCCGACCCTGGTATGCAACTTAACGAATCTGAGTATGGCTAGGACAGAGATATTTATTTATTATTATTTATTTATTATTATTATTTTTTATTTATTATTTATTTTTGTATTTATTCTTTTATCATTTATTTATTCTTTTATTTTTATATCGAGGACAATGGATATTGAAATAAGTAGCGTGTGAACAGTAGAACAGAAACGTCACAGAAGATGAGGCAGCGACTAAAGATCAAGCGAACCGAACTAGTTCCTAAACAAAGTAAACGAATGGGGTACCGAAACTGAGTGCCTTCGTGCTACACCATGCTATCTTTCCAATGTTCTGTGTAAACTGGACAAAACAACAGATCTACAGAGTTATTGAAAAAGTGAACATGACCGAACTAATGACGAACGTGTTCCTTTCAGAGCCCAAAATATTACCGACCATTTGTCACCACACTCAGTGGATTTGTTGACAGAAGTGGACATCGTCTGCCAGAGGACTGGGAGCATTCATCTACACCCCCACTTATACACACTTTTTGGTGATGGTCAGTCTGGCGATTAACCCCATGAGATGGGGGCAATGGCAGCAGTCTATGTCCTTCAGAACTGCCCACAGCAATCTGTGGTCTTTCTCCGACACTGACCAACATCAATAGCCCCTAAATACCACACTGAGTGACACCCCTGGGCAATCTGGGACATTGCTGCCCTTTTCAGCACATTTAGCTTTGCTGTTTTGCAGAAGAAGAAGAAGAGGAGAGGAGGAGGAGGAGGAGGAGGAGAGAGAGAAGGAAGAAGAGAAGAAGAAGAAGAAGAAGAAGAAGAAGAAGAAGAAGAAGAGAGAAAGAAGAAGAAGAAGAAGAGAAGAAGAAGAAAAAGAAGAACAAGAACGACAATGAACAATGACGATCGCGACGACGACGATGATGCTGACGACGATGACAAAAGTGTCATAATGAATAAGAACATGGTAAAAACCGATAAAGCCTGATGAGGGTGAATAATTCTCAGTGGTGCAGAGCCTGTCAGAATTCGCACTCTGCATTGTTTGCTTTAATGCATGCATTATTTATGAATATTTTTGACATCTAGTTGTCTTTAAAGTTTCCACGCACGCTAGACAAAAAAATCAACTAATTTAGTTTGAGAAAAGTGATCATTGATGATAATGGAGCTACGGTGCCGGATTAGTAGGTGTAATGTTTACTTCAGATAACTGTATCACATAGGACTTAAAGATAAAGCACTAACTGTCTGACTCAATCACTCGATTACCATCTTGGTCAATGACTGAGTTGCTCTTTAACTGACATTGACCATACAACTGACCGGTTGGCGTTGGTCCCTATATCAAACTGTCCTTTGATACACAGATTATTTAAAAAGAACTTCATCAACAACTAGCTACGACCAAATCAGAAATAAAGCTAAATCAGATTTTTTCTTGTTCATTGGCTTAAAAGCTCTAAATTTCCCAATGGTGGGATTTTGCATAGATAACCATTCGTCCACCATTAAGGTAGCCGCATTCTGACTGCGTGATAATGTCTTAACACCACACCATAGTATATGCATTTTTAAAATCCTTTCATATGTTCCTACGGGCACGCAATGGCCTATTAATTTTTCATAGCGGAACAGGCTTCAACATGTGCACAGGATGTTCTGTATGTATTTACACACAGCCGTTATCTTGGTTTAAGTCTCATGCAAAGAATGTTAGGGCATTGGAGGCAGTATTGATATTAGCACCAGGGGAAATATTGCCTTGAACGGGAAATGTGGTGGTGGTTTGGACTAGTGCAACCAAGTCGTGAGACAAATGCTCCGTCTCCCCCTCCCCAATCACCAGAGCATGGATCAAAGGAATTAAATCATCTGTTCCATTCTTTGTTTTGTCTCTGTCTCTGTCTGTTCGTCTGTTTGTCTGTGCGTGTCTGTCTTCTGCCGTCTGTGTCATGTCTGTCTGTCTGTTCTGTCTCTGTCTCTGTCTGTCTGCTGTCTGTCTGTCTGTCTGTCTGTCTGTCTGTCTGTCTGTCAGTCTCTCTCTTCTCTCTCCTCTCTCTTCTCTCTCTCTCTCTCTCTCTCTCTCTCTCTCTCGTCTCTCTCTCTCTTCTCTCTCTCTCTCTCTCTGTGTCTCTGTCTCTGTCTCTCCCCCCCCTCTCTGTCTCTCGTCTCTCTGTCTCTGTCTCTCTTCTCTGTCTCTCTCTCTCTTCTCTCTCTCTCCCCTCCTCTCTCTCTCCTCTCTCTCTC
>CM060316.1:76810928-76818428 GCA_030674155.1 Stramonita haemastoma | reverse complement strand
AGACCACTTTCATACCACAACCCCACTACCTTCACCCACAGCCTATTTAAACTAGATATAAAAAAATACCTGCATACAGAAAAAAAAACAAGTTACAACAGAACATTTTCTTTCAGGAAAAAAACAACAACAAATATACTCAACAAATAGGGCAAGGTTTTCATACAGGGCAACTATTAAAACACAGACAAAAATAAACAGATGAACAGGGTAGACAATGTCATTGTGCTGTCTGGAGACCAAAAAACAGACGTTCTGGGGGTGGCAAACATGCTCTTGAACTTCCATCGTCCGTCTCCACCACCCTACCCCCCCCCCCCTCTCCCAAAGTCTCCCAGGCAGAAAAAATGGAAAATACTGGAGAAATTCAATACAACTTTTAAAACCAGCTGAAGGGGCATATAAGCCATTACAAGGCATGAAAAGAACGATGTATATTAAATACTGCAAAGAAAAGCTAGTGTATCTGTTTAAAAAAGTTTCGCAGCACATATACAATGTATTACACCTACAAAATATGTCGACAGATCTGATTAACATGCTTGTCAGAAGTATCTGTAAAAAGCAGAGAAGTCGAGATTTATGATACATTTGCAGAAATTATGGAAATTTTTTAAAAAAGATGAAAGAAACGCGAAGAAATGGCAGATCAAAAATGAAGCGGAATGGAAGTTGTATATCAGAAAGACAATCAGAAATGCCTATGCTTAAACAAACAGAGAAGTAGGGGGGAAAAAGTGGGGTTTTTGTTTAATTAGTTCTCACATTCATTTTTTCCTTTAGAATTCATTTTACAGGCAAAGCGTACCGTGTGCGTTACATCACCCATGTTCAAAATAGCATATATTATGCTTCAGAGATGTCAGTAGGTATTTTGATGAGGCTTAGAAAGTCAAAAGATTGAAGAAACAGAGAAACGGGGAGATGGCGGCAAAAACATACAAAACGATGACACGCGGAAACATTGATAATGTATCAGCTTTCATTTTAGGAAAGGGGATGGGACCTTGGAAAAAGACTTCCAAAGACACACATACACACACGCACATGCGCGCGCGCGCACGCACACACACAGCACACGCACGCACGCACACGCACATACACGCACACACATGCACACACACACGACACACACACACATACACACGCACACACACATACGACACACACGCTGAAGCTTCATAAGTTACATATACATATACATAAGTTACATATACAAAATACCTGAATGCTTATTGCATAATCTGAAGCCTGAGTTTACCAGGTACTTCTGTGTGCTTTTGTCTTTCAAAGAACTGTATATTCTGAAGTTGATTAAAATACTTTTTACAAAAAAAACAGCATCATCTTGGCGAGATATGTTTACACGAGAGGGGGTGGGTGGGTTACCAAGAGTTATAAATACAGTTGATCTAGTATAATAAACCGAAACTTGAAAAAATGATACGACCGTATAGATATGAAGCCTATCTCCATTTATGATGTGGTCATACTCCTCTTGAACACAACAGACTTTGTACATTTTGGTTAAAATACAAAAAGACACTAGTTTTCATTTCACCGGAAAGAGCTTAAGAGACTTTATGGAATCTATCAATTGTCTTCATAAAACTCACAAATTTTCACTTACGGGTATGTTTTACGTAACATTACTGGATGGTTTCAACTACAGTATTTCAGCTCTATTGGATTTGCCTGAATGTTTTCCATACAGTAGAGCACACTGGTTTTGTTGATGGAGAGTAAAGTATCTTGGAGAGATCAAACTCTGAATTACAGCACCCAAGAAGTCTGTACAGTAATAACAGTTTAGCCTCTGCATCTGTAATTGTTTGGAAAATGCTTAAACCTGAAGATAAATTATGTATATATAAATAAATAAATAATTATATATATATATATATATATATATATATATATATATATATATATATATATATATATATATAATATATACATATATCAAAACAAAATCATACATGCTAACAGCAAAGTACTTTTTCATCCCATACTCTTCTTCTTTTATTTCTTCTTCTTTCCTTTCTCCACTGCCTTCATTGTAGTGAAGCCTTTGTAAACTTCAGGGTATATGCTGGGTGTGTTCGTGTATCCCTAACTTACAGAACGCTCACAAAAGTGACGGGATTTTTAACGTGCATATTTTAATCTTCTGTATGTGTATATACACGAAGGGAATTAAGGCTCTGGCAGGTCTGCACCTGAAGTTGGCCCGGAAAATCGTAAAACTTCCCACCCTTAATTCACCAGACGTTGCCGAGATTCAAACCGACGACTTCAGGAACCATGGGGTTGAAGATAAACGGTATTAACCACTAAGATATTGCGTCTGTCTAAACATACTGATTAACACAACTCGAATTTGGCTTCAGTCTAATCCTGATCATTATAAATAAACGAAACCAGACTGACCACAATCATACTATGGTCATTTCAAGGCCAAATTAATGCATACATTTTTCTTTTCTGACACGGTAGAGAAGTAACCAGAAATATTGTCCTAATTGCTGGACAAAATGACCTAGCCCGCCACTTATATACACATTTGGCATTGGGAGTCTGGTGATTGACCTTGTAAAGAGGGGTTAATGACAGCCATCTATGCCCCTCGGAACTGACCGGAGAAACATGTGGCCTCACTCAGACACTGACCAACACCAAGAACCATCAGCCGATATTGTATGATGCCTTCGGGAATATCAGGAGAGTAGCAGCTTTTTTTTTTATAGTGACTACGCTTTTTGTTTACTAGATAGGAGGAGGAGGAAGAGGAGGAGGAGGAAGAGGAGGAGGAAGAGGAGGAGGAAGAGGAGGAGGAAGAGGAGGAGGAAGAGGAGGAGGAGGAAGAGGAGGAGGAGGAGGAGGAGGAGAAGAAGAAGAAGAAGAAGAAGAAGAAGAAGAAGAAGAAGAAGAAGATGAAGAAGAAGAAGAAAAAGAAGAAGAACATAAACAAGAACAAGAACAAGAACACGAACAAGAAGTAACAAGAACAACAAGAAAAAGAACAACAAGAAGAACAATAACAAGAAGAAGCTAGTAAAGTCTAAACTGCTTTGATAACCTCTAAATAGCTCTTAGAATGTAAGTTTTTTTGCGAAATAATGATTTTTATTTTCCGCAGATGGAAGCGTCCTTGTTAAAACCTATACGTACATTCAATTGCTTTGTGTAAGTACCATAGGAAACCAAAATGTATATTTCTTGCTGTTGTAGCATTTCTACTGTGCCATTGAAAATTATATAAAGAACAGGCACTTGTTTTTGTAGATGCTGTTGGCCATAATTATACATGCTTAAGTGAACATCTGTCTTGCCACCAGCTAAATCAATACCGGCTAATCACTTTACAAATAACACACCACATGGCGGTACTCGGTGCAATTAGCAATGTTTATGGCTCCTATAGTAATGCTTAACACGTATCAAAGAAATCTTGAGAGTGCTTGTTAATCGTAACTGCCCGAAACCATTGCGAAGCAAACTGAAGAATAAAAGAAGGCAATAAGAAAGTTTGTATGTATTGTTTCTGATGATTTCTGCTGATTTACTGTAAAAAAACAACAACACCTAATCACGTCATATTTGTTTATAACGACTAATAACACAAGCCATCACAGATAAGTACATCGCAACTTACACATGCTGAGCTAGCTGAAATAAACCACATGTAGTTTACACGCCAATTTAGAAACAGAGCAGACGCCATAGCCGAGTGATTAAGACTATTCGACTTCAATTGCAAAGGTCCATGAAGTCGTGGGTTCGAATCTCGGCGACGTCTTGTAAATTAAAGATAATTACGATCAAATGCAGACCTGCCAGAGCCTAAATTATTTCGTGTATACACGTGCAGAAAATCAAATATCCCGTAATTCATGACAGCGTTCGGGGGGTTATGGAAGCATGAACATACCCAACATTTATCTTCGAGGTCGGAATGTGACTACCTTCATGGTGAGCCAAAACGGTTGCATACGTAAAATGGCATCATTGGTAAACTTCAGAGCTCCAGCTGAGGAACAACAAAAAGAAAAAAAAGGAACCGAGTGAACCAAAACATGAAGGAAAATAAAAGTATTGTGTTTTTTTACACCCACCCTTTAGTTATTATTCTCACTTTGCCAGCTTCCCCCTCCCTCCCTCCCTTCCCCCGTATCCTCCTCCAAAAACTCCTTAGTTCTATAAGGAAAACAGCTGTAGTGGCATGGGAAATCGTGCTGTCAGTACTGCTGTGTTTGGTGGCCATGAGATGTGTCCTCAGTCATGTCTGTACTATTTTGTTTTTTTTAAAATTTCTTTCATCTCGAAGATAATGGAATAAGCACACATCTGTATTCTTACATCCAGTCTGTGTGTATGTGTGTAGTTTTGTCAAATTTGTCATATGTTGCCTCTGACACAAAATGACCTACACTTTCGAAAAGCGGAACAGGATTTAATGTGTGCGCAAGATGTTCTGCGTGCGTTCGCACACGGAGTATTGGTTCACAGTCTCATACGAAGGACTTTTGGGGAGAGTGGAGTCAGCACTGATATTACCTCCAGGGATAAAATCCCCTTCAATTTAAACCCAGGTCGTCAGATTGCGAACGGAATATTCTAATCACTAAGCTATCTCGTCCCCCTTGGCCATGCCATGTAGCCATGAGAGGTGGTGTCACTCCTGTGGTCAGGAGATGTGGTGTCAGCCACGTGGCTATAAGACATGATGTCCGTCATGTCGCCATAAGACGTGGTGTCAGTCATGTGGCCATATGACATGGTGTCATGTGGTGTCAGCACTGTTGTGTGTGGCCATACGACGTGGTGTCAACACTGCCCTGTATGCCCATACAACGTGGTGACAACACTACCCTGTGTGGCCATACGACGTGGTGTCAGTCCTGTGGCCATACAACGTGGTTATAGCACTGCTGCGTATGGCCATACGACGTGGTGTCAACACTAATGTGTGTGGTCATACAACGTGGTGTCAGTACTGCTTTATATGGCCATACGACGTGGTGTCAGCACTGGTGTATGTTGCCATACGACGTGGTGTCAGCACTGGTGTATGTTGCCATACGACGTGGTGTCAGCACTGGTGTATGTGGCCATACGACGTGGTGTCAGCACTGGTGTATGTGGCCATACGACGTGGTGTCAGCACTGGTGTATGTGGCCATACAACGTGGTGTCAGCACTGGTGTATGTGGCCATACGACGTGATGTCAGCACTGGTGTATGTGGCCATACGACGTGGTGTTAGCACTGCTGTGTGTGGCCATACGACGTGGTGTTGGCACTGCTGTGTGTGGCCATACGACGTGGTGTTAGCACTGCTGCGTATGGCCATACGACGTGATGTTAGCACTGCTGCGTATGGCCATACGACGTGGTGTCAGCACTGGTGTATGTTGCCATACGACGTGGTGTCAGCACTGCTGTGTGTGGCCATGAGACGTGGTGTCAGCACTGTTGTGTGTGGCCATACGACGTGGTGTCAGCACTGCTGTGTGGCCATAGGACGTGGTGTCAGCACTGTTGTGTGTGGCCATACGACGTGGTGTCAGCACTGACCTGTGTGGCCATACAACGTGGTGTCAGCACTGCTGTGTGGCCATACGACGTGGTGTCAGCACTGTGGCCACACGACGTGGTGTCAGCACTGCTGTGTGTGGCCATGAGACGTGGTGTCAGCACTGCTGTGTGTGGCCATGAGACGTGGTGTCAGCACTGCTGTGTGTGGCCATACGACGTGGTGTCAGCACTGCCGTGTGTGGCCATACGACGTGGTGTCAGCACTGGCGTGTGTGGCCATGAGTCTCTCTGTGTAATGGCATGCCGTCAGAGGGGACTGTAGTAATTTTGCCACAACTGCTACTGCACGACTTAACTTAGCTTGTCTGACAGTGTAACAGGTTGGTGCTCCTCTCCTCTCCTCTCTTTCTCTCTGTCTCTCTGTCTCTGTCTCTCTGTGTCTGTCTCTGTCTCTGTCACTCTGTCTTTGTCTGTCTCTGTTTCTCTGTCTCTCTGTCTCTGTCTCTCTGTCTCTCTTTGTCTCTGTCTCTGTCTGTCTGTCTGTCTGTCTGTCTGTCTGTCTGTCTGTCTCTCTCTCTCTCTCTCTCTCTCTCTCTCTCTCTCTCTCTCTGCTCAGCTCCCTCTTTTCCTTCCTCCCTGTGCTTTCCTATTTCGTTTTTCCAGCCCCCCCTCCCTCCACCGCTCCCCCTCTCCCCCCCCCCTCCTACTCTCTCTCTCCTCCCATTTCTTCACTGCCTGAAGCGTTGCTGCCAATACCACGTCTCACTTACCCCATCCACACTCCCCACGCCTCTCCTCCTCCTCCTCCTCCTCCTCTTCATTCCCCTCCTCCTCTTCATCCCCGCCCCCCCTCCTCTCGCCAAGCCATGCCTACCGCCATCCCTTGCTGTCCCACTAAAGCACATACGTTTGTTTAGGTTAGGTGAGATTTGTGGCATCAGTGTGGCGACTTGCTTTCATTGTGAGGGACATTGGTTCAGTGCGGCTAGTGGCTTCTTTTACTGTGTCACATGTGTGTGTGTGTTTGTGTGTAATGTTGGAATCCATTTTTTAAAAAATTTGTGTTGTGTGTGGTTGAGTTGTTTTTGTTTTCTTGATTCTATTTTTGTGTTTCATTTCTAGTTCGCAAACACTGACAGGCTGTTTATTAAATCAATACGTACGCTGCAGACATTAAATGAGGGTTTTTATTATACCCTGCGTAGGGGTTTATTTATGACTTCAGCTGTTGTCCGTGTGGTCAACGGTGCTGGACCCTGGTTGTGAAGGTGATTGGTCAGTTATGGGATGCAATGGTAGGATGAACACTGGAGCCGTATCCCACCTGTTGCTGTGTGACATTAGTAGTGCAAGAGGGTAGGTAGGTAGCTGCCAGGCGTCACCTGTGGTAGTGGTGCAGGGAGTTAGGATACTGGTGAGTAGATAGAGAGATGTACTGTGTATTATATATCTTCTGTTTTTAGTAAATATGTGTAAATTTGTGGTTCACCGCGGTGAATGAATGAATGAATGGATGAATGGATGAATGAATGAGAGTGAGAGCAAGAGAGAGAGCAAGAGCGAGAGAGAGAGAGGGAGAGTGAGAGAGAGAGGGGGCTGGGGGAGAGAGAGAGAGAGAGAGAGAGAGAGAGAGAGAGAGAGAGAGGAGAGAGAGAGAGAGAGAGAGAGAGAGAGAGAGAGAGAGAAGAGAGAGAGAGAGAGAGAGAGAGACAGACAGACAGACAGACAGACAGACAGACAGACAGACAGACAGACAACAGACAGATACACAGACAGATACACAGACAGATACACAGACAGACAAACAGATACACAGACAGATAGACAGACAGACAGACAAAATGACAGAAAGATAGACAGACAAACAGAAAGATAGACATATCGAGAGAAAGATAAGTCTTTTCTAGAGATTTTATCATATATTTGCTTAGTGAAAAAAAATGACACGTGTATTTCATGAAA
>CM060316.1:76778428-76780928 GCA_030674155.1 Stramonita haemastoma | reverse complement strand
TGCAATTTGTTCTCCCTACTATGATAAATTCCTCAAGGGATCTTTTATATTAGGGCAAAAAAGTTTGTGTCTGGATAATGACAAAGGCAGCCGTCTTTATTGTATGCGGTCTCTAGCAAGTCATACAGTATGTACTTACTACTGAGCTATCAGACCTTGAATATTACAATTGGCATGAAGTCAGTGAGTGTATTAGTCATCGCATGAGCCTGGACAAGAACAAGTTGCAGTGGTAGGTAGAGATGGGAGTGTTGGTGATGTGCAGAAAAAGGTGCTTGGAAATATGAATTACTTTAAGGCAGGCGTCTGTACATACACACCTTTTTTTTTTTTTGAGGGGGGGGGGGGGGGGTGTCTTTGTAATCCGGATTCTGTTTTAAGCTTTAAGATTAATGTTTCGCTATCCTTTTCTTTCCATTTCTCATTTTGTCAATCCAGTCTCTTTCTTCTCCTGTGTACGTGGTGTCGGGCGTGATGTGTGTTGTGTGTTGTGTGTGTGTGTTTTTGTGTCGTGTCTCTTTGTGTTTGTGTCTGTGTGTGTGTCTGTAGTGTATTTGTGTTGTATGTGTGGTCTGTGCGGTCGTGTGTGCTGCGTTTGGTGTGTTGCGTAGTAGTGGTGGTGTGTGTTTGTGGAGGGTGGGGGTGGGGTGCGAGTATGTGTGTATATGCCTGCGTGTGTGAAACAGTCTATGTTTGACAGACAGGGACAGACAAACAGAAAACAGTGAAATAAAAAAACAGAAACTTGACAACATAGAGAAAGTTAGAGAAGAGGAGACCCGAATAGGAATAGTAGTAGGACAACATACAGAGCGCAGACTAAACTTTCTCCATCCGATTTTGTCTCAGGAGACTGTCACTGTCCCTACACAGGGTGGCTCTGTTAAACACGAGTGAGAAATCTGAAAGTTTGCAGGGTAACTTGTTGTATCAGACAGTACAGAGCCTGAATCGTCTGCCGTTTGTGTTCACGTCTCATTTTCTCCCAGTTGCTTGAGTAGTGTAGCATAAGAGTTTTTTTTTCTCCCTGCTTGGAAATATTGCTTCAGGAATCTTTCATTCAATTTGAACGCTGTCTCTAAGATAGAAGTAGTCTTGCTTTTCATAGTGGTATGTACCAAGTAAACATTGAGAAGTCATCGGGGTTGTGTGTGTCCATTCAAATTGGTATTAATTGATATGAGAATTCTGTGGGAATCTTGAGGCATGTTTGTCTGTGAGGAGAGAAGAGAAGAGAATGCTAATGGTGTTAACATAATGTGTTTTTATTCTGACATTCTCTCTAGGTTTTAAGAACACTCTGTGTATGTTTGTCTCTCTCTTTTCTGGTATGTCTCTCTTCATCTCTCTCCTCTATCTCTCTCTTCTTCTTCTCTCTTCTATTTACTCTCTATCTCTCTCTCTCTCTCTCTTATATATATATATATATAATATATATATATTTTATGGATGTTGTTTTTGCCGGAGAGAGAGAGTTTTTGCCGGAGAGAGAGAGAGAGAGAGAGAGAGAGAGAGAGAGAGAGAGAGAGAGAGAGAGAGAGAGAGAGAGAGAGAGAGAGAGAGAGAGAGACGAGACAGACAGACAGACAGACAGACAGACAGACAGACAGACAGACAGAGACAAGACAGAACAGACAGACAGACAGACAGACAGGGACAGAGAGACAGGGACAGAGAGACAGGGACAGAGAAGAAGAGACAGAGACAGACAGACAGACAGAGACAAAGACAGAGACAGAGAGAGCCAGGCAGACAGAGAGACAGAGAGAGAGGGGAGGGGGATGGGGGTAGAGGTTGATGGTTGCAAAATATTTCTTGTAATCCGGCACCAGACACATTTGGCCAGCACAGACCACACAGTCCATCAAGAGTGGCTTTGGCCAGACAGCTTCGACGAAGACTGAGCGGATGACTAGGTTGAAAGGACTGGACAGTTTTATTAGTCAGGAGATAAGTCTTTGCTGTTCGTCTCCACGTCTCATTTCAACCCCCCCCTCCCCCCCCCCCCCCCCCCCCCCCCCCCCCCCAACAAGCTCAAACTATTTCATGTTCTTGCTGCTTTCGAAAACACAAATGCTTTTCTAAAATAAAACCCAGAAGTTTCTCCAATGTATTGTTTTTCTTTCGATTCAAGGCTAGAACTCTCAGGTACATCAGTGCTAAGATTTTGTGTATGGCGACTGTTTTCTGTCAAACGTGAGGGTATTCTGCATTCCATCTTCGGGGTCCCCAGTGGTATGAATTACCTTTTTCTATTTCGTGACTGTTGGTCTGTGATCCATTGGATAGAAAATCCTGCGGAAAAAAGACGCTTTAAGGAGATTATCCATCACCACGCATTTTTTTCACATCTTCATTTATTTTTATTTCATTAATTGATTCTTTTATATCGAGGATAATGCAAAAGTACTCATGATTTTTTAAATCCAGTCCGTGTGTATGCAGTTTTGTATATGTCATCTGTTCCCACTGGCACACGATGGCCTACTCTTACGAAAAG
>CM060316.1:76745928-76773428 GCA_030674155.1 Stramonita haemastoma | reverse complement strand
TCTATGTATGTCTCTATGTCTTCCTCTCTCTCTGTGTGTCTCTCTCTCTGTGTCTCTGTCTCTCTCTGTCTCTGTCTGTCTGTCTGTCTGTCTGTCTGTATGCCTGCTGCCTGCCTGCCTTTCTGTATGCATGTCTCTCTCTTTCTGTCTTTCTGTCTTTCTGTCTTCTTTCTTTCTTTCTTTCTTTTCTTTCTTTCTTTCTTTCTTTCTTTCTTTCCCCCTTTTCTGCATCTGTCAGTTTGTCTATCTATATGTCTGTCGGTGTGTCTATCTCTCGCTCTTTCTGTCTGTGCCTTTTTCTCTGTCTGTCTGTTCCTCTCTCCCTGTGTCTGTCTGTCTGTCTGTCTGTCTGTCTGTCTGTCTGTCTGTCTGTCTTCTGTCGGTCTGTCTGTATTACACAGAAGATGAAGGAGAGATCTGGAGAAAGAATAAAGCAGCGAAATGTAGGGATCAACTATGACACAAAACAGTTGTTTAAGAAGACATGGAGTGGAAACTTTCAAAACATATCTGACGTGTTTCAGCAAGTAGCACCGCACTGTTCCATCAAATCATATTTTGTGCAGCCATCACTGACGAAGATCCAAAGGGGATACAAGTTTGCAGTCTGAATCGCTATCTCAGACAGGAGTTATGTCGTCTGGCCTTTTTTCACAGCTCATTATCTCCTAAGGCTGCCAAAGTTTGCCATTTTCTTTGTCTGTCTCGTTGAGAAATCCACATATTATGTGTGTAAGAAGACAGTCCCAGTTTATTGTAACAAAGTTTTGTCTTCTAAGGTAGTGTGCAAAGTACATTTATACGCTTAAAACTATTTGTCTTTGGACTATTTGTCTTTAGTGCTAGTTTACTGTACTATCATCGTTGTGTTGAATGCGTTCTTGGGATCTCCAGGATAGGAATGTGGACGTATTTTAATAACGATCTAAAAGCGGAATGGTGAAGTGGATAGACAGACAGAGATGAATTTGAACAAAACAGACAGAGACGAATGTGAAAAAAAAAACTATCATACACACAAAGGAAAACCAGGAAAAGTAGAGCTTTAGTGTTTTGGTCTAGTTCAAACTGATTTGCTTTGGTTTTCACTCTTAATATCTTATTCCATTTATCCGTCTGTTTTGTTTGAGCGTTTAACTGTTTGTTTGAATCTCAACGTTTTTGCTTAGACTTGTTTTTTTTATATGGTAGACATTAATCATGGGGGAAAAATAAGAAGGAGAGGAACAATATGACTACAAAAACGGTTGCTGAAACCTCTCAAACCAAACACATCCTCCCTACAGCGATTGCCATTCCATCACTACCCCACTTTGCCCAGACGTTTCTGACTAAGACAAAGCGGATCTGTTAGTTCAGGGGGACCGGGCTGTTGTGTTAGTCGAGAAGAAAAGTTCCTTGGCGGTAGCGGTGTTAGGTCTTCACATCTCATTTCATCCCTAAATGCCGTGACTCTGGTCCCAGCCTGCCTGCCCGCCACTTTCAAACACAATGATGTGTGTTTCTTGTCGTTCGGTAAACGACTGTTCAGCGTAGTAAGGCATTCCTTTAGTTGCCTGTATAGTGTTCGGTTTGTTTCTTTTGGCACTGAAGCGTGTGTTTGAGAGGAGAGGACATTAGATCTTCCACAAAAAAATTACCCATCTGTGATTTTGTTTTATCTTCCTGTGTTTGCTGGGTTATTAAAAAAAATTGATTTAAAGGTTGAATATTCAGTTCTAAATACAAAGTACATGTTAATCTAAAAAGAGCGGTGAGTTCATAGATAGGATGCATGTATTCTCAACTGCAATGTGAAACATATGATGACGCCCAAACATTCGAGTGTTTGCTCGCGCTCCCAAAGCTTGACTCTGAGAATTGCGTGTTTCAAAGCCACTTTCTTTTTCTCGCCGACAGAAAAGCAGACAGTACGCTGAGAGAAATGAGACATGAAGTCATGCAGCAGACGATGAATGTTTGAAGATAAAAATCACATCAATCCCTAACTTACAGCTCTGTCAAGTAAAAGACGTCTGAATAAACGATAAGAGAGAGATATCTTAAAATTTGTTGTTATTTCACTATTTTATTTTTTTTAAATTTCGCATTTCAAGGATGATATAAAAAAAGCACTCATGTACCCTTTTACATTTTATTCCCCGTGTGTATGCGGTTTTTGTAAATTTGTCATTCATTCTTACCAGTACACAATGGCCTACTCTTACAAAAGGTGGAACGGGTTTTACTGTATGCGTATGATGTTCTGCGTGGGTTCACGCACGGGACCTTGGTTTATAGTCTCATCTGAAGGACTTTTGAGTGAGAGAAAGAGAGAGAGAGAGAGAGAGAGAGAGAGAGAGAGAGAGAGAGAGAGAGAGAGAGAGAGAGAGAGAGAGAGAGAGAGAGAGAGAGAGGGGGGGGGGGGAGGAGGAGACAGGCAGACATACAGACAGACAGAAAGACAGACAGCCAGCCAGCCAGACAGACAGCCACAGCAAGCAAGCCAGCAGCAGCCAGCACAACAAAACACAGACAAACAGACAGACAGACAGACAGACAGACGTGACTCATCGTACATTAGCTTCCAACCCCTGACCACGTCACTCCTCAACACTCCATCTGGAATCACCACCACCCTCGGCCCCCATCCCCCTCCGTCATACCGTGCCATACTTTCTGTTAGGTTAATAATAATAATGATATGTACCTGACGTTCTCTCTGGCAAGTTCTGCCAAGAATAAAATATCACCTTTCCATCCACACCCTTCCCCTTTTACTCCCCTTCTCTAAAAAGTAAAAAGAAAAACCCAACCTGCTACATTAAAGCGAATAGGGTAGAAGCGGAGCTGCTTCAGAAATATTCTGTCTGTCTCTCTGTCTCAGCCTGTTGTCTTTTTTCTCATCTCTCTCTGTCTCTGTGTTGTCTGTCTGTATCCCTCTTTCTGTCTTTTTCTCTGTCTCTCCATGTCTCTCTATTTCTTTGTCTCTGTCTCTCTCTTTCTCTTTGTTCTGCCTGTCCTGTCTTGTCTGTCTCGTCTCTGTTTCTCTGTGTCTCTGTTTCTGGAATCTGTCTCTGTCTTGTCTCTGTCT
Source organism: Stramonita haemastoma (assembly GCA_030674155.1). Taxonomy (NCBI): domain Eukaryota; kingdom Metazoa; phylum Mollusca; class Gastropoda; order Neogastropoda; family Muricidae; genus Stramonita; species Stramonita haemastoma. The sequence goes on along the minus strand of CM060316.1, from coordinate 76,770,355 downwards.
CTGTCTCTGTCTGTCTGTCTGTCTGTCTGTCTGTCTCTGTCTCTGTCTCTCTATGCCTGATTCGATACGCTGTCCATTTTTTTCTTGTGTTTTTCTCTCTTCCACTGTGTGTGAGAGAAAGAAGGCTTCAGAGACAGAGGAAGACAGAGGGAGGAAGGAAGACGGAAAGAAATACACAAAAACACCCATACAGAGATAGATAGATATATGAACACACCTAAAAAAAAAATAGCCGAATGAAATTTCATCAATAAAAGCAGGTCACCTGCTTCTCAGAGCCAAACTACTTCAAAACACCTGAGTTTAGAACGCTGAAATTGACACCTCCATCTATCAATAGCCCCCTTTGGTTTAAAAAGACACGGGTAAAACATATAGACGATTCCTATTTCTCATTTATTTTAGAGCCGCCTTTGTCTCACAACAAGTAAACAAACACAAATGCAAACCAACAAACACACTTGCAAAAAACAAGCAAACGAACAAGCAAACAGACGAACAAAAATGATACTATGCTCTATTAAATGTGGGTAAAAACGGTCGCACAAACAAAATCTTTTATTGGTGGCACGGAAAGTTCTTCTAGTCGAGGGAAAAAATCGTAAAAGAACTTCAAGCCAAGCAGACGATTGCTGCTAGAATCCTTACATACAAATAGTACTCAGCGTTGCATCAAAACTGTGGCATGTACCCATTCTTTCGCTGTTTATACCGATAGTTTTTATTTTTCATGATTTTTTTCTGTTAGTATTTAATAAGATATTTGTAGTGTAACTAGGTTCATATACACATGTCTGATAATAAAGCAGCCAATTCCAATCCAGTGATGTTGCTTAGAGCCCCGCCGATCCTGATAATAAAGCAGAAAAAGGTAGACTACCAGCTTCTATCTTTGGCAACATGGCTGAATCCTGTGGCATGAGAATCCATGAAGTCAGCTGGGATAGCAGAGACGGGAACACAGGGAGAGAAGGGTGATGTCCTGTCAGGGGGTGCAGTGGCTAACGCTGTACCGGTGACTCCAGCAGGTGAGGCAAGTGAGATCCATAATTACCATCATTCCCTCAACAAACCCAAACAAAACACATGCAAACCCTGAGCTCCAAGAGCTGAGAGAGTTAACGACCTACTCTCCCCCCCCCCCTTTCCTCTCTCTCTCTGTGTCTCTTCCTCTTCTCTCTCTCTTCTCTCTTCTCTCTGTCTCTCTCTTCTCTCTCTCCCCTCTCTCTCTCTCTCTCTCTCTCTCTCTCTCTCTCTCTCTCTCTCTCTCTCTCTCTCTCTCTCTCTCTCTCTCTCTCTCTCTCTCTCTCTCTCTCTCTCTCTCTTTTCGGCGTGGATGCGATGCTGAGTCTCTACATCTTTTAATTGCCCTACTTGTTTTTCCAACCTGACGCTAAAAATGAGAGAGCGGTGAAATGGCTGTGACAGAAAGTGGCTGTCTCCAATCCCCGTGTGTATTTCTCCAGTCACTGGGGGGACACTGTCAATGCTGGAGACTAAAGCATCAGGGAAAGGTAGAGGGGTAATGGCTGTGTGGCGCCCGTCTGACGCTATGGCGAAAGCTCTTTTCCCAAGGCTTTTGATACAGTAAAACAGACACCTACAACATAGCTACAGTCATAGACCCCAAAATTGCTGTAGACGTAATCTTAAGCAATGAAACATGTTTATTCCGTGTTATTCTTTTTTCAGTTTAAAGAAATAAAGATAATTTCTACAGACTGGGTTCGTTGTATGTCAGGAAATGATACTCCTTCACAGAGATTATAACATTCGGGACTCAAATGATTATCATCTGAACTCATCATTTTGTAATTATGGCTAGATTCGATTGAAGAAAAAGTGACATGGAATTTTATCAGATAATATTATATAAATGTATGAATTTCATGTAAAGTTGCTTTGAATGTCATGGAATATTTCAGCCTCAATAGCCTGGCATATCGGTAAGACTTGGCGCTTTACTTGCTTCTGCTTAAGAGAAATTATATTGGTTTTCTTTTTAAGAACACATTTCCAACTCCTTTATGCAGCTTTGTGTATTACACCTCTCTTTCCCTCTACAAGAAATATTAACTCTGCGAAAGAGTGTTTCAGGCTAAACATTTTTGGTGAAGTAAAGTTGAAGACAAACAAACTCTGCACTGTCAGTTTATATGACTATTTTGTTTTTATGTTTGTCGTATTTTCTGATTCTCTGTCTCAGCATGTCGCTGAATCATATCTGTCTCGGTCTTGTCTCATTTTTCACCTTTTCTCTTTCTCTCTCTCTTTATTCATTTGTCCCTAATCTTAGTCTTTCTGCCTCTGTCTCTCTTTATTTCTCTCTATAATTCTATGTCTGAGTATGCTGTGTGTAGTTCGCCACCATAGAATAATAAAAAAAAAAAAACAAACAGACACACCTTCTACTGAAGGTTTGAAGTCAGTTTAAAAGCATTCTACCCAGACGTACTTTAAGTAAGATTTAGCCTGCGTGTAAGTCTGTGGAAGGCTGGACCGTTTTTATTTGTTCCAAGATAAGTTCTTTGTGTTTTGTCTTTGGTCTCATTTTATCCTCCAAAGTCGTGACTGTCGTCTGCTTGTTGATTTGAAAATAACGATGCGGTGTTGTTACCTCAGAACAATAACGCTATTATTAAGACTATGTCTTCGGTTCTTCGTGCAGCATCCGTTTTTGCTCTAATGGATTAGTTTTGTCTATAGAAAAGTAAAACGTGCAAAAGAAAACCTTAACAGACATATTGTTTTCACCATTTTTGTGCCGATAGTGTAAATAAACAAATAAGTAGTGAATAAATGATTTTTTTCCCTTCTTCTTCATCAAGCGCTCATACAGCAACTACTGTTGTCTATCATAGCGAATGAAAAAGCTGTGTGCTGCCGTGATTAAGCGCCGTACAAGTCAGGCCTAGTGCATCCAGCTTCAGCGCGAGTGGGAGAGAATTGTTATCTTTTAAGTCTTTGAAAAGAAAAGACAGAGAATGGACCAAGAAAAAAAACAACAAATGACAAACAGTATGTGTGTGACAAGAAGAAAAAGAATGAAGCAGAAACAAAGAGAGGGATAGAAAAGAGAAAACCCCTAACAGACAATATCCAAATTTAATATGAAGGATGTTATCCATACTGACAGGCCCTCGGCATCCTCGCGGGGGAAGAGCAATAGATAAACAGATTAATATATTTGTTCCTCATAGTTTGTGTGTTTTTAGTTTGAGTTGAAGTTAATTAAAAGCAGGTCATTTATGTGTGTGTGTTTGTTGTGAAGGAGAAGGGTTTGTAGGGACGCCCCCCCACCCCACCCCCACCCCCCCTCACCCGGCCTGTGCTGAAGAGAGGTGGGGGCACTGCTGATGACAAGCTTTGATCACCTGTCTGTCATGCAGCCACTGCTTTGTCATCAAATTAATGCACTTTGCTGAACATCTCTCTCTGTCTCTGTCTCTGTCTTGTCTGTCTGTCTTCGTCTCTCTCTCTGTCTGTCTCTGTGTCTCACTCTGTCTGTCTGTCTCTCTCTATTTATCTCTTCCTCTGTCTATCTGTGTTTCTCTCTCTCTCTCTCTCTCTCTCTCTCTTCTCTCTCGTCTCTTCTCTCATCTCTCTCTCTGTCTTCTCTCTTCTCTCTCTCTCTCTCTATCTCTTACACCTATACACACACATACACACACATGCACACGCGCGCACACACGCATGCATGCATTCCCACAAGAGCAACAGAGAAGAATGAGAGAGGGGGAAGAGAGAGAGAGAGAGAGGAGAGAGAGAGAGAGAGAGAGAGAGAGAGAGAGAGAGAGAGAGAGAGAGAGAGAGAGAGAGAGAGAGAGAGAGAGAGAGAGAGAGAGAGAGAGGTAATGAGAAGGAAAAGGATATTATTTGAACGGTTACGTGTTACCAACAGTGAGTAGACTAGCATTGTACATCCTATTTCTTGTAAGATAGAACTTAGTATCTTCCCTTCAGTAAATCCCATGTTTCAGAGTTTGCGTTTGACTTCAGAGTTAGTGTGTCTGTCTGTACATTTCGAGTCTGTCTAAACTGTTTGTCTGCCAGATTTGGGTTGTCTGTCCAGCGACCTTATCTCTCACTGTCTTGTTTGCTCCTGGATACTGCAAAGGGGCACCTCTTTGCCGGTGTTCTGACTGTCTGTCTGTCTGTCTGTCTGTCTCTGTCTGTCTGTCTGTCTGTCTGTCTGTCTGTCTCTGTCTCTCTCTCTGTGCCTGATTCAATACGCTGTCCATTCTCTTTTTTTGTTTGTTTTTCTCTTTTCCATTGTGTGTGAGAGAAAAAAAGCTTCAGAGACAGAGAAAGGCAGAGAGAGGTAGGAAGACGGAAATAGATACATAAAAACAGCTAATACAGAGATATAAAGACATATGAACACACCTAAAAACATGGCCGAAGGAAATGAAGCACTTCTCCAAGACAAAATGTCCAGATGACTTTGTATTTTTTTTGACCAGTAGTCAGCATGATGAAAGACAATCGCAGCTTTTTGACTGACATTGTCCACGCTGACCACCACTCCTGTCCGACAAAATCGATGTTGAAGGAAATCTGACTGCAGTTTATACTCCCCACTGTTATGCATTCTCAGTGATGCTTCCCCCCCCCCCCCCCAACCAAAAAACACCACAAAATGCTGGCTTCTGACTTGACAACATTACAAAAATAGTAACAAAGAAGCCGAGATATAATGAACAATTCAGCATAAATGAACCACATTACTGTTTATATAGGCGGTCCTTTGCGGCTGATTTGCTTCAAAGAGAAAACAAAAACAAAAACTAAAACAACGTTCAGATTGAGAAGCTATTTCTGCAGGATTTGCCTCAGTTCGCAGACAAGCAACGGTACAAAGAAACATATTCTTATTACTGTGCAGTTAAGATCAACCCCCTTGTTTTTCTCGAATGCATTGAAAGCATATTTTACCTTGTAATAGAGTCCATCGGAAATAACGTACGACCTAAAATTGACGGATAAAGTGCATTTGAGCAGACGATAAAGTTTGTCCACTACGATCGACCATCCTTACCCGTACAGCATATAAGTACACTTGCTTGGTGGGGCCAAACGTTCACGACCGTAAGGCCACGGGCAGAAAAGCAACATACTTCCATCATATCGGTCCCTGGAGAGACACATACTGTGCCCGCTTTAAACTTGGTCAGAAGATTGACACTGTTTAAAGCATTCTGTACAGTTCCATAGGGGTTCCTGTAAGAGATAGGAGAGTTAGCTTGGTTTTTTTTTTTAATCATTCAGTCATTCTGATGTAACTCCGCATCTCTGTTACACGTGTGAAAGTATTTACCGAAGAACTTTTAGAAGCAACAATTCTTAAAGGTGCTTCTCAGAATGACAATGTACAAGTTTTTTAATCCGTGCTGCACCAGGCTAAGCATTCAGAAGGTCTCTCACTGACTGCTCTATTTGTTGTTGTCTGTTAGTAAAAATAGCAATGTATTCAGAAGCATTCCCTCTACATCTACAGTACTGACGTAGTGTTGACAGGACTACACTGAATCTGCCACACACTCTATTCTCTTTCCCTCTCTGCCTCTGTCTCTTTGTCTCTTGTCTGTCTCTGTCTCTATGTCTATCAGTCTCCGTTCCTCTGATCTGTCTCTCACTCCGTATCTCCATCTCATTATTTTGTTTACCTCTATGAAGGTATGTCTGCCTGTCTCTGTTTCTCACACAAGAGAGAGAGAAGAGAGAAGAGAAAGAGAGAATGAGATAGAGAGAGAAAAGAGACGAGAGAGGCAGATACAGACGAACAGACAGACAGACAGGCACACGAACGCAGAGAGAGAGAGAGAGAGAGAGAGAGAGAGAGAGAGAGAGAGAGAGAGAGAGAGAGAGAGAGAGAGAGAGAGAGAGAGAGAGAGAGAGAGAGAAGACTGACAGAAGACAGACAGACAACGACAGACAGACAGACAGAGAGAGGGAGAGGAGACACAGAGAGACAGAGAGACAGAGATACAGAGCGTATTCTGAATAATATAATTAATTTCTATTTAGCATTTTATGGCGTGGCAAATAGACGGCTAGGTACTGGATAAGGGATGCTGTAGTGTTTGCACAACACACTCTAGAAGTCTGAAGCTGACTCATCTTCCCATCAGAAACACGTCAGCCAGTCAGTCAACACACACACACACACCATTGTCAGGAGTCTTTAGCCAAGACTTTTTAGCCAGTCTGTAGGTTTAGGGACTCAGACTTTTACATCATTTAGCAGATAAGATGTTTGCAGAGAGTCTTCATGTCTGAGTTTGCCACATGTTCCCAGACTACATCGTCTGCGTGTCTCTTAACAAAAAACAACAGCAATGTGGTTTGGATTTGGAGAAGGACTTTTCTATCATGAAAAAGATATTCCCTTCGTTTCATTGTGCTTGAACTGTCCTCCCACCTCTCCAGACCTACCAGACCTAGAGTAGTTGTCTGGGTGCTAGCCTTTTTGGATGAGATAATATGGATGGCACCTAATCCTCTGTTAGTTTTTGTTTTTAGTAACAGTTATACTCTCAACTTAACTTATAATGTTTTGGTTATCATTCCATTCTGTGCAACCCTGAAAAAAGCTTACAGCTACCATGTTAGGAAAAAAAGGTCTTTGGTGAAAAAAAGGTTTTCCTGTAGAACAGGTGAGGTGCTCATTAGTCATGTATAATAAACATGAGAACTACCCCCAATTCTATAAAATACCGAAATATGCATATATTAATTTTTGTTTCTTTTTCTGAAGCGCATTCAAATCATCTCATTTAATACAGCCTACAATACTGATATATTTAAAACAGCATAGTGTAAAACAAAATTGGATGAAAATAAAAATTACATATTCTAATCAACTTCTTGTGTACTTTATGTACGGTAATCCTGCTGAAAACATAAACTGGATCAACAGTGGTATCATAATTATTCGATGGAAAACACTAATGAAAATTCTAAGGACATAATATCATCAGGGGACTTCAACATAGGCTTACTAAAAGCAAATGACCAAAGGACACACGTTTTCGAGTAATTTAATTAAAAACAGGTAATTAATGCTCCAACACGTGTCACCACCAAGGTTTATAAACTTTAACAGACTATATATATATATATATATTATATATATATATATATATATATATATATATATATATATATATATATATATATATATATATAATAAAATATATCTCCAAATATTGTTGTTCAGGCACCTACTCTGCGTATTGGCTGTAGTGGCCATTATTTTTTTCAGTGTCTTGCGTGGTCCAAAAACAGACACAAAAATACCCACACTTACACATAAAACTATAGAACATTCTCTCAATTTGATCACGATTATTTCCCTTAATAATGTATATCAACTGACCAGTCTACATCACGCTCTTGACCTATGGTGTTAGGTTTTATCTAGCGTCTACAATAAACATACCTCCTCTTCAATCTAAAAGTTATCCCCCACGACTCAGTAGAGGAGCTCCAGCACATATTTGTCCAGGTGATAAAGCAAAGGATCTCATGAAGACTAAAAAAATGACAAAGACAGTGTTTTTATTGACCGTATTTTGAGAGCAGACAAATGCTTTAACAAGTTGGCAGTACTAATGATTGTAAGGCCATCAATAAATTGACAAATAGAAGTAATGTTTCAAACACCGTTAATGATATACCAACAGCTGCATCAAATTATTGTGTTTCTTTATCCGTGTCAGATCTGTTAATAGCTACTACTTACTACTACTACTACTACTACTACTACTACTACTACTACTTACTACTACTACTACTACTACTACTACTACTACTACTACTACTACTACTACTACTACTACCTACTCCTACCTCCTCCTCCTCCTCCTCCTCCTCTCCTCTCCTCCTCCTCCTCCTCCTCCTCACTACTACTACTACTACTAACTACTACTACTACTACTACTACTACTACTACTACTACTCTCTACTACTGCTACTACTACTACTACTCTTCCTCCTCCTCCTCCTCCTACTACTACTACTACTACTACTACTACTACTACTACTACTACTACTACTACTACTACTACCGTAAAATCCCTAGCATACGCCCCCCCCCCCCCCCGTGCACTGATTTAAGGCAAAATTGGGGGATGGGCGTTTGCTAGGGATAGACCCCTTTGCACAAAATAATTTTTGTGCTCAACCGTGTAATTGAGTGAATACAAACCCCGAAAGCATGTAATTTAGGTCGTGTGAGTAGAAGTGAAGAAAAATAGAAAAAAAGGATTTTGAGGCAAAGAAGGCCAACGAGTTCCATAGCTTTCCGTTGTAAGTCCTTGTTTCGCAATACCCTGCCTTCAGATCTTTCATCTTCCAGATAATGCAGCACACCTTGGTCGACATGTTCAGATCTAACTGCTGGTCCTTTTGACAGTTTCTGGTTTTGTTTGTCTTTTCTGTACTACTGTTCAAGTCTATCTCTGTTTTCACTCCATTCCCTGATCCTCTTCCTATCCACAGAAAATTCACGGGCACACTCCGAAACATTCCCACCTGTTTCCTTATTCAGATACTGGAGGGCTTCCAATTTGAAAGATACAGTGTAAGACTGTCGTAGGAGTGAGGAGAGGGGACAAAGAATAAGAAAAAAGGAAAGAAACACGAAAAGGTAAAGAAGGGGAAAAAGATGACTTTTAGAACAGTCTGCACAAATCCTAGTGAAAGTGAGCATAGTCTCTTTGAAAAAAGCAGGGTGGGCGTTTGCTAGGTAGTTACCCCTGTGCACAACTTTTTGCCCAAAGTGGGGGGGTGGGCGTTTGCTAGATGGTGGGCTTATGCTAGGGATTTTACGGTACTACTACTACTGCCTGCTGCTGCTGCTGCTGCTGCTGCTGCTGCTACTACTCCTACTACTCCTCCTACTCCTCCTCCTACTACTCCTACTACCACTACTACTACTACCACTACTACTACTACTACTACTACTACAACTACTACTACTACTACTACTACTACTACTACTACTACTACTACTACTACTACTACTACTACTACTACTGCTGCTGCTGCTGCTGCTGCTGCTGCTGCTGCTGCTGCTACTACTACTACTACTACTACTACTACTACTACTACTACTACTACTATACTGGTTAGGGCTTTGGACTCGTAATCTAAAGGTTGCGGGTTCGATCCCAGCTTTTGGCTATGGCGTTGTGCCCATGGAAAAGGCACTTTACGGCTATTTTCTCACCCCACCCAGGTGTAAAAGGCAGTGACAGTAACTACAATTCCACAAACGTCTTGCTCTCAGTCTTTTCCTTTGTTTCTTCTTTGGTGTTTTTCTTCTTTCTGATGCTTTTTTGTTTCTCTCCTTTCATCTCTGTATTTATTTGTTTCTAGCATATTTGCATCATGCTTTAGTGGTTTTCTTTTTCCCGTATGAAAGCTGAATGAAAACCAAGTCATTGCACCTAATCTTTTACCCCTAGAAAGTCAAACTTCGTCTCGGTTTCTCTTTTTTTGTGTGCAAGTTTTTGTGTGTTTGAGTCAAGGGTCAAGTGAGGACAGGCATTCCTTGTTTATCAAATGCTATGATGTGTCTGTTAGTGTTGTATAGCTACCATTCATGGGGTGATCACAATATGTTTGACTTGACTTGATTTGAAAACACTATTCAATTGGATTGACATTATCATCTTTCTCTATATCTCTGTGTCTCTGTCTCTTTGTCTCTGTATGTCTGTCTGTCTGTCTGTCCGTTTCTGTCTTTGTCTTTGTCTTTGTCTCTGTCTCTGTATCTGTATCTGTCTGTTCTGTCTGTCTGTCTGTCTGTCTCTGTCTCTGTCTCTGTCTCTGTCTCTCTCTCTGTCTCTCTCTCTCCTCTCTCTCTCTCTCTCTCTCTCTTCTCTCTCTCTCTCTCTCTCTCTCTCTCTCTCTCTCTCTCTCTTCTGTCTCCCTCCGTCTCTCTCTGTGTCTCTCTGTGTCTCTCTGTCTGTCTGTCTGTCTGTCTGTCTGTCTGTCTGTCTGTCTGTCTGTCTGTCTGTCTGTCTGTCTGTCTGTCTGTCTCTCTCTCTCTCTCTTCTCTCTCTCTCTCTCTCTCTCTCTCTCTCTCTCTCTCTCTCTCTCTCTCTCTCTCTCTCTTCTCTCTCTCTCTCCTCTTCTCTGTTTTTTCCCCTACAGTATTTGACACTGATTTAGTGATGCTGTACGTTTCAGAACTAAAGAGGTTTCTAAACTGGAACACTTGTCGTCTGCTGCGTGTCTTCACGTCGCATTTCTCCCAGTCTGGCGTCTGCTTGTCTTTGTTCAAGGGAAGTACGTCCTTTTATAAGAAGGAATAACAAAGAAGGTGGCAGGACGATTTAGACGTTCACCGGCCTAACAAGTTAAACTGCAGGTTCTAAGTTTAATTCCCAGCCTTGGTACATTCTTCCTAATTTGATGAGAAATTCGAACTGAATTTTAAAGTCTTTCGGATGAACTTATAAACCAAGGCCCCTGTGCTAATGCGCACAGAAGATCATGCGCACACGTTAAAAACCGCTCCGCGTTATGGGAGAGTAGGCCATTTCATGTTGGAAGGACAAAATAATGATTAAAAAAAACCCACAAGCACACTGGCGTCGTGTTTACACACCAACCTTCTTGTCGGAACGTGGCTACCTAAATGCTGATGGTGGTGGAGGGGGGGGGGGGGGGAAACGACCGTATACGCAGATACATCATCATTGGCTAATCTCTGGGGTATAATCAAGGAACCAAAAAAAGATTCTGGAGAGAGAGAGTGCAAAAGCTTTGACAGAGCGCTGTAGTTAAATCTAGCCTCGGATTGTTCTACGCGTCTCTAGAGCATCCTACTAAGCTACACTTACCAGCGCTCCAGTAATGATAACTTTGTATTTTATTTCCTCTTCAGGTTGACTCAGTTTTGTCTTTTGATTACATTTTTTGAAAAGGAGAGGGGATGGGGAGGGGAAATCGAAAATGTGTTTGAAAGTTGTAATCTATCACCCATCCACTTAACCTTTTTCACTGTTGCCAGAGCCATGATCATTACCACCACAGCTCAAGCAACCCCAAAGTAAAAAATGATAAGCATTTTTAATTTTTTTTTTGGTGATAATAAGCTGTTTGATTGTTTCCTGCGATCCCTAAACAACAACAAAAAAACCATTAAAACTCTAAAATAGTAGTGACCTACCTTCAGGCTTAGAGATTGTCTCCAGTATTTCCAGGGACTGTTATCACTGCTGCAAAGTAACCGTTTGCAAGTTGCCAAGTTTGAATTGCTTGTAATCGCTTTTGTCTGCTCAGGAAATGGAGAGAGAGAGAGAGAGAGAGAGAGAGAGAGAGGAGAGAGAGAGAGAGAGAGAGAGAGAGAGAGAGAGAGAGAGGAGAGAGAGAGAGAGAGAGAGAGAGAGAGAGAGAGAGAGAATACTTGGGTTTGAACTCTCTGTCTCTCGTCTTTTTTCCCTTCTGTCTCTGCCTCTGTGTTCTGTTGTCTTCGTGTTCTGTTTGTTTCTTTGTTTGTGTGTGTGTGTGTGTGTGTGTGTGTGTGTGTGTGTGTGTGTGTGTGTGCGCAGTAAAGGTTTCAATCGTGGATAAGAGACACTGTGTGGAGTGTGAGAGTGTGAGTAAGTAGGTCACAAACTTCACTGATTTCCACTGTAGATCTGAATGACTTTACCTTTTCCTATCTTTGGTTATAAATGTTTTTTTCAAGAGCTCTGTGTTTGTTGTTTTCTGGTACATGTCCTCCTGTGTTGTTTTTCTTTTATTACCATTTCCGTCTTCCTCGTATTTTTCTCATTTTATTATCCCTTTTACTGATGCAGTTTGTTGTTTTCATCATTTTAAACGTCTCCATTTGTCTCCATCTCTCTTTTTTTTTCTGTTTGTATGTGTATTTGTTTCCCCCTATCAGAAGTCTTTTGTCAAAAGAATTTTGCCAGAGACTATTATTTTGTTGCCCTAGGATTTTTGTACGTGTGCAAAATGCGTAGTGCCCACAAGACCTCAATGTATCCTCTCATTTGAAAGACTAGCACCCAGATCACCACTCAAGGTCTAGTGGATGGGGCAACAGTTTCAGGCACAAACTGATATTGAACCCAGACCTGGTTTATCCAGGACGTTTTTCTTTCTCGGCTGGTGTATTACTTTAAGACCGCAAATCCATCTAAGTTAAAATGAGGTAGCAAAGAAAATACCTTATACCATAGTACATCCTGGATATAAGTTAGCCGCCTTTAGAAAATATAAAGATGCGGACTTCTTTTCTTATAGCTGCATCTTATTCTTGCTTCTATGTCCCTCCGCCTGCTAAAAAGAAAAGGAGTTGTTGTTGATGTTATTATCATAGCCCCAGCGAATTAATTATCTGATTTAAGGACTGTGGTCGCAAGTCATCACACTTTGGCACCGCGGGCCACCCTAGAAATAGCACGATTCTTCAAGCAACAGTGCTATGCAAGCATATGGATGCTTATGCAAAGCTTTAAAGTGAAAGAGTACAGATGTCTTGTTTTATTAGCTTGATTTTGAGATTTGCTGGTTTAGCAGACATCGATCCGTCTAAAAAACCAAATGGTTCTCTGGCGTTAATGTGTTTGTTCTGTGTGAAGTGGTATTTTTGTTGTGCTGTCTTTGCTTGGCTTAGCGAGTGGTTCTGTTTGGATAGGCAGGAACTTCTACTGGAAAATAGTAATGACGGATGTTTTCAGGAGATGAGCTAGCAGCTATCGCTGCTATTTTTGTCTACTTCTCATTATCTACATATTTTCCTTTTACTTCTTCGGGTAGTTATTCTCTCTCTCTCTCTCTCTCTCTCTCTCTCTCTCTCTCTCTCTCTCTCTCTCTCTCTCTCTCTCTCTCTCTCTCTCTCTCTCTCTCTCTCTCTCCTCTCTCTCTCTTCTCTCCTCTCTCCCCTCTCTCTCTTCTCTCTCTCTCTCTCTCTCGCGTCCTCGCCTGTTGTGTTGCTTTTCTCTTTCATTTAGTCTTTTCATATCTAATATGACATCCCACTCTCGTCTGCTTTTTCCCTCTCTCCCCTTGTTATGCAGTTTTTGTAATCTTGTTATTGTTCCCACGTGCCAGCTGTGGCTAGTCTTACGATGTGGATCAGGTATGTGTTTGTTGTGCGTGTGTGTCTGTGTGGTGTGTGTGTGGTGCGCGCGCGCGCGCGTGCGTGTGCTGTGCGAGTGTGTGTTTATACGTGTTAACGGTTGCATAAGTGCAGTTGTTGCTTTCAGTAAGAATCGGCGTAGGTGTATGCTATGGCTTTAAGTTTCTTGTAATTTTAAAACCCCTATTACTTTTAAAACTCGATGATTTATTTGTTTTCAGTAATAAAAAAAATCATAGAAAATTTATTTGTGTAGTGTTTTGGTGCTGTTCTTCTTGTGTATTTTTGCTCTCTCATGCTTTATCAGCTGTCCTCTTTCCCCGTGGGGATACTGGGGACTTCTTATAGTATGAATTGCTACCCACCTTTCAGATACTGTGATGCGAGAATTTCCCCTTTTCTATCGCTCCTCTTCGTGTTGTTCTAACCTCCATCTTTCTGTCATCTTTCTTTCAAGTCCAGACACCTGTCTTATATTTAGAGCAAAATCTTTAAAATATTCTCATGCTTTCATTATAATAGAACAGAACAAAAGCAAAACATCGTTTATTGCCATAGAATCATATGGGATTAAAAGAAGAAAAAAAACAAACTGGTAAGAAAATAATGATGTCATTTTGCTTGTATTACTTTATTTCTTGGCGAACAGGAAGTGGAATTGTAAAATGCTGAGATGGTACAGGAAGTCCATTCTGCAGCATTTTTTGCCCGTATGATATTTTTTGGGTTTCATTGTTTTCGAACATTGAAGTGTTTTTTTAATCCTTTGTTCACTTTTTTGTAGCTTGGGATGGCAAATGAAGCCGAATGACTGATGCCCTTAGCAAGGGGTGGTTAAATTTGCCTTAAGGAAGGGCAGTCATCTATTGATGCTACGTTGTTCTTAAATGATATTTTTGGTTTAAACCAAATAATTAAGAAATTTTTTTTTCCCGTTTGTGAGTTTTCATTTTTAGATTGGAAGGTGTTGGGTATTTTAAGGGGATTGAATGTGTTGATTTTCAATTTGTGCTTGATTTTGTTGGAGTGACAGGAATTGAATAAGGTGATAGCCCCGATATGACATTTGTGGTCGGTGGGGCTATAAACAACATGACATGAAACACAACCGATTGTTTTGATGCATGCATATTACTGAGACAGATTCGGATGCTGGGTTTGGCCTGAATCTGCATTTATTCATTCACATTTAGGATTATTCGTTGATTCGTTGTGCGTCTCTCTGTCTCTGTCTCTGTCTCTGTCTCTCTGTCTCTCTGTCTCTCTGTATTTATTTATTCATATTAAGGATTGTTCATTCATTCGTTGAGCGTCTCTCTCTCTCTCTCTTTCTCTCTCTTCTCTCTCTCTCTCTCTCTCTCTCTCTCTCTCTCTCTCTCTCTCTCTCTCTCTCTCTCTCTCTCTCTCTCTCTCTCTCTCTCTCTCATCTCTTATTATCATACTATTATTGCTATTGTTGATATTATTCTTATTGTTATCATTATAATCATTGTATTATCTCTAGTTCCTTTTGAGTTCATTTTGTTTGTTATGAGTTGTAACAATGTTGTACCTAAATATTTTTGGGTGGACTTTTCTTGGTTGCTAAGCTGTTTATTTCATTATGTTCCCTTGTTTGCTCTTTATCTATTAACGCTTCTCTTTTCATCTATAATCAAAATCATTTTATTGTGACTTCTGAGTTTCGTCTTCTGAATGAGTGCATTTTTATTACCTTATTATATATAATGTTCTTATTCCTTTATGTTGTTTGGTACTGCATATAGTTTTACTGTTTAGTATCTTTTTATCTTGATGTTATCCCTGAAAAGGGCGGGGACTGGATGTAAAAAAGCACATGAGTGCTTATCTATTATCCTCGAATAAAAGAATTTGTCTTGTCTTGTCTTGTCTTGTCTTGTCTTGTCTTGTCTTGTCTTGTCTTTTCTCTCCTCTCTCTCTCTCTCTCTCTCTCTCTCTCTCTCTCTCTCTCTCTCTCTCTCTCTCTCTCTCTCTCTCTCTCTGTCTCTCTCTGTCTCTCTCTCTCTCTGTCTCTCTCTCTCTGTGTCTCTCTCTCTCTTCTCTCTCTCTCTCTCTGTCTCTCTCTCTCTCTGTGTCTCTCTCCCTCTCTCCCTCTCTCCTCTCTCACAACACACACACACACACACACACACACACACACACACACACACACACACACACACACACACACACGCACACACACACACACAGACTCAGCCTTTGTGTCTGTCTTCTTATATGAATATCAGCTGTTGTCAGTCCACAATTAATAACCTACAAATCTGTTTGTCATCCCTCCTCACCCACCACCTTTTGCCGTTTGTATCTGTTTTCTATCCACCTCAAACTGTTCCTCTTCGTCTGCATCCCACCGTCTCTGTCTGCATCTACTCCCTACACCAGCGTGCACATTTGTAACCCTCCACCATATAAGTAGTCGCATTGCACCAGAGGTAAATTTTTAGTTATTGATATTTTCTTAATCTGCAATGAAATAGCTATAATATAGAAAAAACAGATTGAAAATTGGACAATTCTCTGAAAAGTGATTACAAGTAGAAATGATAGAGTGCAGGAACTAAAACGAGAAACTGACAAGTTTAGCATTATAACAGATGGTCAGAATGAGGGTTAGGCGTTTTTAAAGAACGATTAAAAGCAAAAGGATACAGAACTATCACATCACAATTTCATTACAATGTAGAGTAATGGCGTTAGTTCTATAATCAATCACAATCTGAAAATGGCCAACGTGACCCCACCTGCCTTTAATGGCTTCTGGCGGAAAAAGTGGGTTATGTGCTAAGCGACTCATTTCGTGGTGGAGCATCATAATTTTACCCCACCACTTCCCCCTAACTTTCCCTTTTGTCGTATGCACGCTGTCCCGCTCGCTCTGCACCCGTGTAAATGCCCTCTCTGTATTCAGCATGACTCTCCAGACAATAGCTGATCGACCCCCAGGGCTGGTCAGTAACAGACTGCCTCCAGTCCATGCTGTGACTGTGTCTTGCGGTCACTAGGCGCCATGAATACCAGTGACCAGAATCGACAGAGAGGGACAGAATGCTAATGACTTGGTGGAGCTTGTATGTCTGACTTTCTGGCCAAAGCAATTCCCACAGTCTTATGTTTTTTGTTTTGTTTTGTTTTGTTTTGGGGTGTTTGTTTTTTTTTAGCAGTACAGAGGTAGGCAGCTGTGACAATTCAGTCCAACTTATATCCTGGATATGTTATGATTGATGTCGTTCAAACTTTAAACAGGATAATCGTTTTTCTAAGCTGCTTTAATGTAAACCTACTTACAGATTTATTCCTTCATTGGAAACAGCACGTTGGGGGAGGGAGGAGGGGGGGGGGGGGGGGGGGCTAACGTATACATCACTCATGAAATAATCCGGGCTAGATAAAAACAATGAAGAAAAAAGTCAGTGCGATAGTGTTATATTATGCTTCTGTTTTTTTCCCGTCGAATGCTGACTGTATCATATAAGCGAAAATGCGTTGCGCTACAAATCAGCCTCAATTTATCCGACTTCGCTGTGGGAGATAGTTATTGTTAACTCCAAGTCTTTCCAAAACAAAATATCAGGAGAATGGATTAAGAAAAACATAAAGGGAATTGGAAAGAAGGTCAGGGGTAGAAAGGGAACAAGGCAAAAACAAAAAAGAGGGATAGAAAAAGAGAACATTCATACACGATATTTTCAGAATGTGTAAAAGCTAAATTATCATGGTTAAGTCGTATCATGCACCATGTTGGCTGTGCATTGGCACATAGTACCTTGGCTCAAAGCCCCTTTCTGAAGTTTCAGAGGAGTGGATTCTGTACAAGTAATTTAACTCTTGTGAAAAAGAAAAAAAAACAATGATTAGAAAATAGAAATCAATAATAGCGACCATCACAAAAAACAAGATATAGCAAAACAATAATAGCTAACCCTCGAACCATCACCTACGCATATACATGGCTGTCAGATGACGAATACCATTGCTTCAGGCACCAGCCTGTATGTTCTCAGATACTAACAATGAAACAAAGGTTTTTTTTTTCTTTCTTTAATTTCTTAGCCGCATGTTCCTTGGCAAAGGGATCTGAGGTTTACCAATAGTGAGATTTTTGTGCAGGCGACCAGTTTTTGCCCGGCATTAAAAGAAAAAGTTATCTTGAAATGGCCTGAAACCTGCTTGTTTCTTGCAGACTGTGGGAGTTTCTCGTTAAAAGTTTTCTCTGAGTGTTTAGGACAGAAAAAAATATCAACTGTGAAGGCGTAAAGGTTTCGTTTTTGTTTTTTTTTAGTGTTCTGTTTTTTTTTCTTCTTAATTATAGCTTCTTTTTTTCTGTGTATGCTATTGTGTTTGTCTGTTAGTCGTTTTCTGGCTGTTTGTCTGTCTGTCTGTCTGTCTGCGTGTCTGTCTGTCTGTTCTCTGTTCTTTCTTGTCTCTGTCTCTCTGTCTTCTGTCTTCTGTCTTCTTCGTCTGTCTTCTTCTCTCTTTTCTCTCTCTCTCTCTCTCTCTCTCTCTCTCTCTCTCTCTCTCTCTCTCTCTCTCTCTCTCTTCCTCTCTCTGTTTTCCCTCCTTGCTCCATTATGTGTTTTTCAATTGTTTGTCTGTCTGCTTAGGCACATGCCATTATTTTGTTTTCTCTTTGTCCCTGCTTTCTCTGTGTCAGCCACACTTGTTTTGTTTTGGGTTCTCACTTCGACCAGCTCAAGTCAGATCAATTAGCCACTACACCATGGACAAGGAAGCTTCATTGCTGATGCTTTCTACACTTTGCTGTACATGTCCTTAAAGCCAGGAATTAAGGAATTAGTGTCTGAATCGATTTTACAATGTAGAAAAGTTTCGTGAACAGATTGGGCAAAGAGACTATCGTTGTTTTCAGGGCAAAAGTTGTTGACAAAACAAATGCAATGACGCTGGCTGCATACAAGAACTTGTCAGTAGTTGATCCTTCTTTTTTTTCTTTTGAGGGGAGGGGGCAGGGCTTACTTTTTAGATTTTTTTTAATGGTGCAGTTAGTTAGATTCTGTTTGGTGTTTTTATTTTGTTTTGTTGATTTTGTGTTTGATTTGTTGCGACTGGGGCTTGATTTCTTTAATGTATGATTTCGGTTGAGTTTGGCAGCTTTTATATGTTTGTGTGGTTGTCTTTGTTGTTCCATGTTTTTGTTTCCTTTTGCTGTTGCTGTTTTTAGTTATTTTTTGTTTCGTTTTTTTTGTTTGCTCTTCTTCCCGCTTTAAACTGTTATCCAGCATGATTGCCAATTTCAACTTCTCTTCCTCCCTCTTTGGCTTATTTCTTTGTGTTGTTTTTACGTCTTTCTTTCTGTCTGTCTGTCTGTCTGTCTGTCTGTCTGTCCTGTCTTTCTGTCTGTCTTCTGTCTGTCTGTTCTTCTTTCTTTCTTTCTTTCTTTCTTTCTTTCTTTCTTTCTTTTTTCTTTTCTTTCTTTCTTTCTTTTTCTGTCTTTCTTTCTTTTGTTCGTTGTTTTGTTCGTTCCTTCTTTTAATTGTTCTTTTCTGTCTTCCTTTCTTTTGTTATTTCTTTGCGTATGTATGCCCTTTCCTTCTTTATTTCTTTCTTTCGCTCTTTTCATTAATTCATTCATTCATTCTTTCTGTCTTTCTTTCTTTCTTTCTTTCTTCCATTCTTCTTCTTTCTTTCTTTGTTTCCTTGTATTATCTGCCAGAAATTCCAATATTCTCCCTCCTCTCTTTCTTACTCTTGTGATCTCAGGTGGAGGATGATCCGCAGAGACCAGAGCTGAATTTCCCACGTGTTCAAGGAGGAAGAACAAAGATGACACCAGAAATGAAACTGGCAAAACTTCTGTCAGAACTTGTTAAAATAAGAATTTATCTCCACTCCAAGAACAACAACAACAACAACAACAAATCAATATTAAAAAAGGAAAGGCAAAAGGGGAAAACAGCAAAACTGGGGGAAAGGGAATGGGTGAAAGGTGAAATGACAGTCAAGAGGTCGGAACTTCGTTCTGATCGCAAAGGGAAGAAAATCATATCGATCTGGAACAAAAGAAGAAATCCTTGATGTTGGATGAGGCTTTACTTTTAGCATTCTAAGCACGGTCTTTTCCCTCTTGAGGCTGCTCCTGATCTGTAGATTTAGCAAAATCGAAAAAACTGAAAAGTCTGTTCTTCCCCCTTTTTTCTTCAGTTTACCGTGTAACGATTTAGTCATCGTCTTGTCAACGCTGAGGTAATGGTGTCCACATTGGTGTGATCTCTCCCAACCATTTCTGGGATCGTTTATAGAGGATCAAATGAGAAATTCTTCTGAAAGCCTTTCCTTAAAGGAAAATGTTGAAACAGACACTTTTTTCAGGCAAACGCAAGAAAAGGTGAACTGAATCTATAAGCTACCATTGCAGTCTTTTGACAGAGAAAAGACCCAAACTGAATGACTGACTGCGCTTTAAGTCCATATGCGCGAAATTAGAGATGGACAATCCTTAGTAGATTTGTCGGAGACATAATAATACAGAATGCTAACAATGTAACAGCCATCAAGCAGTAACACTTCCTCCCATCCTCCCACCCCTCCCCTTACAATACATTTCCCAAGAAGGGGTACAGGGTAGCCTGGTGTTTAAATAATGGTGTTGCACTTGCCATCGGATGTCCTGGGATTGAGCCCAGGTTTGAGCCACCACTGAAATGCCTGTTCAAGGGGCTTTGTTCCCCTAGAGTTAGCGACAGTGACACTCCACTCCTTAAAAGTCTTTAGGTGGGTGAAAACTATAAACCGAGGCCTGCCTGCAAAACGTATTGATATTACATCTTTCGTTATTTCCATTCGCTTATTTTCGTCGTTTTGTTTTGTTTCTTTTTCCTTTTTATCAAATCCATTTGTTCTTTTCTTTTTCTTTCCTTCCTTCCTTCCTTTCCTTCCTTCCTTTCCTTCCTTTGCCTTCCTTCCTTCCCTTCCTTCCTTTCCTTCCTTCTTTCTTTCTTTCTTTCTTGTCTGTCTGTCTGTCTGTCTGGTCTGTCTTTGATGTGTGTAAATGTCTGTCTTCGTCTATCTGTCTCATTATTTTGAACTTTTTTTGTCTGTCAGTTGGTCTGTCAGTCATTCAGTCTGTCATGCCTATATTTATGTCAAAACTTTAATTGAAAAAAAAAATGTTAAAAACATGTCTATCTTTCCGTCTGCTGTGTCCATCTTCCATTCTTTCTTTCCTTCTCTCCCTTTCTTTTCGTCTGTCTTTGCACTGTAAGTTTGCTGGGTATATTTTTTTCTTTTTTTTCACTCTCGCTTGTAAACGTTTAAATATTTAGTGATACTGATAAAAAGAGGAGAGAAAAGAAATGTTCACTTTTCATTACATATACATACATACATGCAATTTCTCTTGGGAGCTACAATAAAAAAAAAAATCTAAGATGTGTGATGTGATGTCTGTGTCTGCGCTAGCACGCGCGCGCGGCGCGCTGCGCGCGGTGTGTGTGTGTGTGTGTGTGTGTGTGTGTGTGTGTGTGTGTGTGTGTGTGTGTGTGTGTGTGTGTGTGTGTGTGTGTGTGTGTGTGTGTTGCAAAACGTGACACTTTCTGTCTGTTTCTGTCTGTTGTCTGTTTGTCTGTCGTCTGTCTGTCCGTGGTCGTCGTCTGTTTGTTGTCTGTTTTTGTGTCTGTCTGTTGTCTATCTCTGTCTTTGTCTCTGTGTCTCTGTTCTCTGTGTCTCTGTCTGTCTGTCTGTCCTGTCGTCTGTCTGTCTGTCTGTCTGTCTGTCTGTCTGTCTGTCTCTTCTCTCTCTCTGTCTCTTTCTCTGCTCTCCTCTCTCTTCTCTCTCTCTTCTACACAGTTTTCTTCTTTATCTTTAGTTCCTGTTCAGAAATGAGTCCTAAAAATGTTTTATGGTACAAGTATTACCATGACCTATGCGGTTGTTGAGGAGCGAAATACCAGAGACCTCAGTTCCACCAGGAGCCAGCAAAATGAGGGCGGCGCCCATCTCTTCTCCCTAGCTGCTTTACTGTTTCATAACCTAAAGAGGCATGTACCCATTGACAACTAGGGTGAACTAGGTACTGTACTGATGCCAAAGCACGCAAACGGTCACCATCCACGTGGTAACCAAGCTCGATGCTGCTTAACTTTAGCTTGGAGAAAGCGAGTGCTCTGACCACTGAGCTATGCCGTCCCATATCCACTATGTATTTACTATGTTAGTCGAACATTTTCCAATTGAGCGGACGACACAATATAAGTAGTTGTGACTTGGCAGAGGGGAATAGTCATAGGTCTGTGGTGCCTGTCTGTCTTGTTATCCAAACTACTTCCACCTGTCTTGTTGCATTCATGTGGCGTCATCATCCAGTATTCATGGGCAAAGTTTACTTCCAGTACAGGGGGTGGGGGTGGTGGTGCAGTGGTGGGGGTGCGGGTGGAGAGATAGTCTGATAGCTAGAGTGTTCAACTTTTGATGTGATGGTAACTGAGGGAGCGAATTGAAAGTGTCTCTTCCAGGCAAGGCTATTTTCTTGGTTTTATTTTCTGTGGTAAATCGTATACAATTTTCACTGCAGAAAATGTTTGGCTGGTAAGACACTCTTCCAATTTCAATGCTATTATAATTCCGATGCTTTACTATCTCAATAGACAAAGAAATGTATATAACCCTGCATTGTGAGCCAGTCAAAACTCAAGATTCAAGATTAGTCATCCTTAATGTGAACACATGCAAAACAGCTTGTTCACGCTTTGAAAATTCAATCTTTCTTCCACAGAACTGTAGGCCATGATGGGCGGTGGCATTTCTTTATCTATTTTAGTTACTTTATTCATTTATTCCGAGGGTAACGGAATAAACACTCATATGCTTTTTAAATAAAAAAAGATCCTTTCCCCGTTTGCAGTTTTGCAAAATTCATGTGGTTATTCCTTTCCACCGGCACACAATGGCCTACTCTTCCGAAAAGCGGAACGGATTTTAACGTAGTGCACAAGATGTTCTGCGTGTGTTTGCACACCGTCTCTTGGTTCATGATCTCATCAGAAGAACTTTTGGAATGGATGAAGCAGCATACCCAGTGTGCACCTGCCATTATGGACCTGGGCGTACTTGACTAGTAAATGTTTGCTTAACTCATGACACTTGCTTAAAACATTCACTGAAATACACCCCCCCCCCCCCCCCGTAACTAGGTTAGGGGCTATGGGCAAGGTTGGTTACCTCCAGTGCTGTTTAAAGCTTTGATAGCACTGTCAAAACTGAACACCATGTGGGATATAAAGATATCTCACTCAATTCCAAGATCATATTAATGCGCTCCCTATCATATCCATATTCCGGTATGCCCGTGAATCGTGGACCATAACTGTAGATTGTGAGAGAAGAATACAGGCGGTAGAGATGAGATGTTTCCGGAGACTCCTTAGCATCTCCTACAAAGACTACATAAGCAGCAAACACAATTCAGCAAACCATTGGTCCCTACGAAAGCCTTCTAACAATCGTAAAGAAGTGCAAACTTAAATGGTATGAGCATGTCATAAGATCAAAAGGACTTGAAAGAAAATCTTGCAAGGCACTGTCCACGGAGAAAGAAGAGGAGGCAGACCAAGGAAGAGATGGGAGGACAACATCAGAGAATGGACAGGCCTAGAACTCAACAAAAAAACTGAGAAAGGCAGAACAGAGAGAGGAATGGAGGGAATTGGTGGCCAAGACTTTGGGGTGCCCCACGGTCGCCAGTCTACAGGATAGATAGATAGATAGATAGATAGATAGATAGATAGATAGATAGATAGATAGATAGATAGATACATAGATAGATAGATACATAGATAGATACATAGATAATAGCAAGTAGATGTTAAAGGCCTCGCTGCTATATAGATTTGGGGATGTCCGCATGGGGACATTTTTTTATTTATTCTTTTTTACCGATGATAATGGAATAAGTATTCATATGCTTTTTTTTACATCCAGTCCCCGTGTGTATGCAGTTTTGTAAATATCATATGTACCCACCGGCACACGATGGCCTACTCGAAAACTGGACCAGGATTTAATAACATGAAGACAAGTGGGTTCCCTACATGTCCACGGGCTTGCAAACAGGGAATGGTCGGTGTTGATTTATGTTGAGGCCTAACACTTGCTTTTGTTACTTTTTTGTGCTTTTTGTACCATCGTCTTTATTTTTTTTACTCTGCACTTTTTTGTTCTTCTTCAGAAAAGCTTGATGCCTGTTTTACGTGTGTATGGATCGTAGACTGGAAAATGTTTCCCTTATGATTATAAAGTTGTATATAGGTTTATTAAAAAAGAACAGATAAGGAGTAATGAGGTTTTGCTAGACATTGTTTATTTTGCGTGATGGTAGTATTTGTTGGGGCTGTTTTGTTGTATTTACGCGTATGGTTGTTATACCGATACTGCTGTTTAATTTTATTTTTGCATTTGTCTGTGATCGTCTCTGCCTGTGTGCCTGTGCATGTACCTGCCCGCCCGACTGACTGCTTGTGTGTCTGTCTGTCCACATGTTGATTTATCTATCTATCTATCTATCTATCTATCTATCTATCTATCTATCTATCTATCTATCTATCTGTTATCTGTCTGTCTGTCTGTCTGCTGTCTGTCTGTCTGTCTGTCTGTTTGTCTGTCGGTCGTTTGTCTGTCGGTCTGTCTGTCTGTCTGTCTGTCTATCTATCTATCTATCTATCTATCTATCTACCTACCTATCTATCTATCTATCTATCTATCTACCTATCTATCTATCTATCTATCTATCTATCTATCTATCTATCTATCTATCTATCTATCTATCTATCTATCTATCTACATTTTTTCTCGTTTATTATTTTGTCATTCTGTCTGTCTCTCTGTCTCCCTGTCGCTCTTCTTCAACTCTCTCCGCCACTCTGCAGTATCACCCATCCCTGTTCCTTTTTCATCTCAATTTCTCAGCAGAAAAACGTTCTAAGTATTCCACATTCCAATTTTCGTCGGCATGCAAGCGTCAAAAAGTGTCAGTGTTGCTTCATTCTGATGTCTAACACTGGTTTTCTTTTGCTTCTCTTCCAGAAAGCTTTGGGCGTTCCTTTTTTTCCCATCTTTTGTTTATGTTGGTTTTCCTTGCAACGAATATTGATGCCTGTTTTACGCTTGTTTAGACACTAGGTTGCAAGATGGTGGGCTTGTATGCAGCAGGGCTGTAAACACCTGTTAGATATAAATTGTGTGTGGTGTGTTGTTTGGTGGTAGTCCCTTTATCTAAAATCCCTGCTGGACTTTAATACATCAAAACAACAAACAAATTGGTGGTGATGGTGGTAGTGGTGAAAGTGGTTG
>CM060316.1:76710928-76733428 GCA_030674155.1 Stramonita haemastoma | reverse complement strand
CTCTCCTCTCTCATCATCACTCTCTCTCCTCACTCACTCTCTCTCTTCCACTCACTCACTCACTCTCTCTCTCTCCACTCCACTCATCCCTCCACTCACTCATCTCTCTCTCTCCACTCACTCACTCTCTCTCTCTCACTCAGTCACTCCTCTCTCTCTCACTCACTCACTCCTCTCTCTCACTCACTCACTCACTCTCTCTCTCTCTCCACTCACTCACTCTCTGTCGTCTTCGTCGTACTGTCTGTCTGTCTGTCTGTCGTCTCTCTCTCCTCTCCTCTCTCTTCTCTCTCTCATCTCCTCCTCTCTCTTCTCTCTCTCTCTCTCTCTCTGTCTCTGTCTCTCTCTCTCTCTCTCTCTCTCACTCTCTTCTTCCACTCCCTCCTCTCTCTCTCCTCTCTTCTCTCTCACTCACTCACTCACTCCTCTCTCTCTCTCTCTCTCTACTCCTCCTCCTCTCTCTCTCTCTCTCCTCTCTCTCTCTCTCTCTCCTCTCCTCTCTCACTCCCTCTCCTCTTCTCCTCTCTCTCTCCTCTCTCCTCTCATCTCTCTCCTCTCTCTCTCTCTCTCCTCTCTCTCCTCTCTCTCTCTCTCTCCTCTCTCTCTCTCTCCTCTCTCTCTTTCTCTCTCTCTCTCATATTTTCTTACTTTTTTTGGTAAATTTCCACCGTGTCAAGTTATTTCTAGTTGAAAATGAAGAAAAAAAAAACCCTTGTAAAAATAAGATAAAAAAAAACAAACTTGCTGGTCTTTTTGCTGATCTATTCCAGAATTGCCCAGACACCAGCACAATCTCAGAGGAAATAATGGAAATGGTAACAAAGCTTACACTCACCCTTCCTCTGGGCTCTTGTGCGCACGAGCTAACAAAGGAGAGACGGTATATATATAGCCTCAGTGTTCTAGAGGTAACGCGCCTGCCTAGAAAGCGAACAGTATGGGTTGGAAGTATGCCGTGGTTCGACTCCTGTTTGAGCCCGAATTTTCCCCCTATCCATTAGACCATGAGTGGTGGTCTGGGTGCTAGTCTTTCGAAAGAAACGATAAACCGGGGTCTTGTGTGTTGCACATAATTATTCAGCGCACGTAAAGAACCTCTGGCAATAAGAGAGTTGTTCTGTATAAAAAAAAAACAACACTCTGATAGGGAAACAGAATCAGTTACAGACACAGAAAAGAAAAGAAAAATATGGGTGGTCCTGCTCTTGTGGTGACACGCTTCTAGAGAGCAGCCTGCATTTCATGCAGGGTAATCTGCCGTGACTTAAAGTTGTATGCAATGTGATGTAATGCAATAAAACACATATACAACACAATACAATGCAACTATGCAACACAACGTAATGCAACACAATAAAATGCAATAATGGTTCGAGCATCAAACCCGTGATTGCTTGTTCGAATCTGAATTGTCGTTTTCATTTCAATAAGTTACTCTCCGAGATAATAATCTTCGTCTAAGATTTAATATCGGAACTCTCTCCATTCACCTGAAGGTCCGTTATATAAAAGTATCAATCAATAGATCTGTTCAACTGTCCTCTTCCACACTGCAAAAAAACCCCCCAAAACACCAAAATACAACGCAAAAACAAACAACCGAGTAAATTAGGGTGGGACGGGATAGCCTGGTTGTTTAAAGCGTCGTACATTGTGCTCGTGATCTGCTGATCCAAGTCCAAAGCCTCTTCCTTGGGATTTTTCCTCCTGTAGTTAACATCGATGCCAACCCCCCCCCCTCCCCACCCCCACACTTCCTAAAAAAATAGTCCTCCTGATGAGATTATAAATCGAGGTCCCCTGTGCTAACGCACACACAACATCTAGCACACACACCCACACACACCCAACACCCACACCCCACCCACACTCACACATTTACGTTTTGTCCAAAAAAAAATAACCCCATCACTTTCTCCAAAACCCATCACCAGCACTACCAGTTCAGGCAGACTATAAAAGGCGTGTGGGAGGGAGGGATGGAGGGAGGAAGGAGGAAATCAGGCAGGGAGGGAGGGAGGCAGGGAGAGTGGAAGGGGAAGCAGACAGAACCGTTTCATTAGCCAACGCCGCTGGAAGACTTCTGCTGCCACCACCTTCCACTTCTCATTTCTCATTTCCCATTTCTCAACATTTTTTCTTGCCTGGCCTGTGTCCTTGCGGGTTGGGGAGGAGGGCGGGGAAGGGTTAGGGTTGGGGTGGGGGTGGGGGGGGGTGGTAGTGGTAGCGGGCTACCTAGAGGTTATACTGTCACACTCAGGATTTGAAATATCGAGGGAGCGGATTCGAGTGTCCTCCACTAAGGTGGGAGGGATTTTTGTTCATTTGAACTTAACGTTGGTAGTGATTTTTTTTAAAACACTCCTTCATTTTTTAAAAGTCCTTTTTGTGAGACTATAAACCGAGGTCCCGTGTTCAAACGCACGCAGAACTTCTAGCGCTTACGTTAAAACCCGTGCCGCTATTCGGAAGAGTAGGCCATTGTGTGTGGGTGAGAACGGATGACAAAATTGACAAAACTGCATACACACTGGAGCTGGATGTGAAAAAAGCACACGGGTGCTTATTCCATTATTCTCGAAATAAAAGAGTTTCCTCCTCTCTGTCTCGCTCTCGTCTGTCTGCTCTTCCTGTCTGTCTTCTCTTCCTGTCTCGTCTGTCCTGTCTCTCCTCTCCCCTCTCTCTTCTCTCTCCCCCCCTCCCTCCTCTCTCCTCTCTCTCTCTCCTCTCTCTCTCTCTCTTCTCCTCTCTTCTCTCCCTCCTCTCTCTCTCTCTCCTCTCTCTCTCCTCTCCTGTGCATCAAGTTTTCCTTTTTTTGTCCTCTGGTTATGTATGTCCCTACTGTCTTCATGTCTCAACTCACTCACAGTGGCTTACTCACTCAATGCTTTTTGTGATACCATCAGGTTCTTGCTTGCTTCTCCAGTTTTTTCTGATACACCATCTCCCCCCCATTTTAAAGCCTGCTAACTTGTTTTTACTTCATCCTGGAAGTGTTTTTCTTTTACGAATTCAAAAACCGACTTAGTTTTGTTTACAGGTTTTCTAAGAAAAAACGCATAACAGAAAATCAAACCAAACACACAAGCAAGAAACGAACCGCCAGTTAGAGAAACAAACACAAGTGAACAAAACAAGCACACTCAGCAAGGAGAGACAGGGAAGCAGGAGGAGGATGGAGCCAGCGGGTTGTTTCAGCCACAGCATCTCCTTAACCCTGACAGTTCACTGTCTCTGGAGACACAACGATGAATATTCTTCACATCAGCTACTGCTTATATAAGGCAACGAAAACAGAACCGGCACATTTCTGCTGAATTCGGTATTTCTCCTTGTTGACACAAATACCCAACCCACGCACATTCCCCCCCCCACACACACACACACACACATACACACATTCTCTTACGCATTTCCTTCACTCTCTTCTACACGCTCAATCACTTACATACACATCCACACACAAATTCGCAAACACACACACACACACACATCCACACACACACACACACACACACATCCACAAAACCACACAAACGCTAAGCCACAACACAAACAGCAGCAGAAAGCAACACACACACAGCCAGCAGAAAAAGCACACACACAACACACACACACACCACACACACACACACACACACACAACACACACACACACATGCAGCAGAAACGCACACCGCACTACCACCAAGCAGAACAACATAAGTTTTCAACAAACAAAGAAACGCTGTTTTTGTAGGACTACGTCACAGTAGATTGCAAAGTCATATATTATCATAATTTGACGCAGTTATACAATTCCATCCGGATAGAGGCTGTGAATATAGCGTTATGCAACACAGTACGATAGTCGACAATTCAAAACAACAACATGCAAGACAATATAATCAATATAATACGCTATACAATAATATAAAACAGTATCACATGGTACAATACCAGGCAAAAGATAAAACATGATGAACGTTTAAAGAAGGGGGGGGGGGGGGG
The DNA here is from genome assembly GCA_030674155.1 of Stramonita haemastoma. Lineage (NCBI taxonomy): Eukaryota > Metazoa > Mollusca > Gastropoda > Neogastropoda > Muricidae > Stramonita > Stramonita haemastoma. The sequence continues at coordinate 76,729,438 of CM060316.1, read as the reverse complement.
GGGGGGGACTGTAACGTTATGTCGATGTCATACAAATACTTTAACGATATGCTAGACACTTTGCTGTCAACACTTTTACAAAATGGATACTTTGTCTGAATTCAGTACTCCCACGGCACCCATCCCTTATGTTTCTATTCTTTCTATGACAAAGTTCACTGACCACAAGCTGTTTAAAAAATATACAACGGATGAGGGATGAAAATTCAAATCGTTGTGTATTTGCACACGGTGTACCGATAGGCACAGGAAAATAATCGAACTATGAGTTGATATATCTATATTTTTTTGGCTCCTTGGCAGACAGTATTTTGACTTATTGTTAACTGCAGTTTTGCATTGGCGCAACAAATACATCATTGTCCTGTATACTATAACAGGGTAGAGGCGAGAATAAGAGGCTGCTTTGTAGATACGTGTTTTACACACTTTGTATTTGATTATATTGGTGAGACAGCAGGCTATGTAAATGAATACGATGCCGTTGGTCGCATTCTTCAGGCCATTGGAGCTACCGTGTCTCTATCTTCCTGGGAAATGTGGACTACTATTTTGGAAGAAGATATCAGAAAAGGTTTACTCAAATGGATTGGGGTTATTCTGTGGCTTAAAACATCAGGGACTAAGTCAATGTAAAAAGTCACACACACACAAAATGATTCTAATTTGGTTTGGTTCTACATGTCTGTCTGTCTCTCAGCCCCCCCACCCCCCTCCCCCCTCTCTCTGGCTGTTGCTATGAATACACACACAGACAAACGCGCGAGCACACACATACACGCATACACACAAACATACACACACATACACACGCACGCACGCACGTACCTTCGGATGAGACTAAAAACCGAGGCCCCATGTGCGAACACACGCAGAACATCTTGCGCACACGTTAAATCCTGGTCCACTTTTCGTAAGAGAAGGCTATTGTGTGCCGGTGGAAACAGATGACATTTAAAAAACTGCATTCACACGGGGACTGGACGTATAAAAGCACAAGGCTGCTTATTCCATTATCCTCGATATAAAAGAATAAAATAAATGAAATAAAATCACACACAAACAGACAAACAAACAGACAAATACATACACACACGCGTGCGCGCGCGCGCACACCACACACAAATACACACACACATAAACACACACACACACACACACACACACACACACACATAAACACACACACACACACACACACACACACACACACACACACACACACACACACACACACACAAATCCATGTCATTATCAAAATACGTTACAAAGTTGCCAAGCGTGCTAAAACGACATTTGGCCAGCAAGTCAGACGTAATGCTCTAGGGACGGTAGAGTGATATTGCTGCACCTTCACCCTCTCCCTCCCCCTCACCCACACCCTTACCCTCCACGTCTACTGACAGACAGCAGACAATTTCACACAGCAGTGTAACATTGTCAGTCAGCAGTGATGCCAAAAGCATTTGACAGTGACAGCAACAATGTGTTGTCACGAAACGCAACAGTAGCCAAAGTGGTGATTATGTTTAGTTTAGAAAATGGAAATTCTGAAATCTGGAACAAAGTTTCGTCGTGGGACTTTAAAAAGGCATGCCTACTTTCATTAATTGTGTCTGTTGAAAACGAAAATCCTGTTTTCTGTAGCTTCTGTGTATCTTTATGTTTGTGATTGTCCCTATGTTTCTAATTCTCACTTGATCTGCTTGTTGGCTAATCGTTTTCTCTCTGTTCTTCTGTGGCTTGTGTGTCTGCAAATCTTCTTTTTCCTTTTTTCTGTCTGCCAGTCTTCTTTCTCTTCGTTATTCTGTAGTCTGTTAGTCTTTCTGTAAATCTAGATTCTCTTCATTTTTCCTTGATCTGCCTGTCTGTTTAATAGTCTTCTTTCACTTGGTTCTTCTGTGGCTCATATGTCTGTCTACAAGTGTCCTTGTCTCCTTCTCCTCTCTTGTAGTTTCCTTGATGCTTTCTGCGTTAATGAATAGCTTTGGCTTCTTTGGAAAAGGAATGCCTGTTGTGGTTGGTAGAAGAGATCATTTTGTTTGCCAAACATGAGTAGAATATCTTTATCTGTCCTTTTGACTCCCAGCGTCTGTCTGTCTCTGTCTGTCTACCTTTCTATCTCTGTGTCTATACGTCTGTCTCTTTGTCTATCTGCCTAACTTTCTTTGTCTTTATTTCTCATACTCTCTGTCTCTCTCTCTGTCTCTCTGTCTCTCTGTCTCTGTCTCTGTCTGTCTGTCTGTCTCTGTCTGTCTGTCTGTCTGTCTGTATCTCACTCTCTCGCTCTTTAATTGTATTTTCGTGTATCGTAGTTACTTACTATTGCCACTTATTGCTCTTCTATATTTTCTGTCTGGCTTTTCTTGTCTGCCCCTCTCTAGAAATCTTCAACCTCTGCACTGTGCCGCCTTACAAACTGGTGACCCAGAAGTCCAAATGTGTTCTCATTTCCTTTCACCCTGTTTCTGGGTCAACGGGGAAACAAGGCATTCATGTTGGTCAAGATGAGATCAGATAGCCACTGACAGTGTGTGTGTGTGTGTGGTGGGGGGGGGGGGGGGGGGGGGGGGGCAGAAGTGTGTTGAGAACAGTGGCTGGAGGAAAACGTCAGGGACAAACACACACACACACACAGACACACGCGCACGCGCGCGCGCACATACACACACATCGACACGCATTATAAGTAGCAAAACACAAACTTTTAAGCACACACAAGCATCTACTTCGCTTACTTTTTTACCTGAATGACATTTAATTTAAGCAGCGAACGAACACACACACGCATACAGGCACGCACACTCACACAAAAATAAGCACATCTACACACACATTTATATGTATGGTCATATATTATATATATATATATATATATATATATATATATATATATATTATATATATATATATACATATATACATATATATATATATATATATATTATATATATATATATATATTATATTATATATATATATATATATATACATATATATATCGAGGGTTGCCTGCCAGAAGCGGCTATCAGCCACTTTTTCACTTTTTGGTATGTGGAGACTCTTTATAGAATATATTTTACTGTTACAATAAGCCTTGTGGCTGTGATTGATTTTTAAGTAGTTACTTACAAAAACCATTCCGGTTCATCAAAGTGCTCACCCATCCCAACCCTGCCTGAAATGCCCCAGAACACGATAGCCGTTGCTCGCAGTACAAGATTACTACCAGTATTGATTCCGTTTACCGCCAGAACCGGACATATAAGGAAGGCCGCTACTGGTAAGGCATATTCATCTACTTCTGATATCAACTTTCCTGCCCAAAATGTCTATCTGGGGCGATCGAAGCAGGCAAAGTGGCTACAGGCTACATTGTTTTGACCCTGCACAAACCGGCCATCTGTACATAATTACTGCTGGCGATTGCGAAAGAGGGGGGTTCTGTAAATCCTAGTCTGTCATCTAATATCAGAGGGATGTGGCAGCGACATCCTGTTTACAGAGGAACTATAAAGGTAGACAGAATTTTTAGACTTTCATTTTCATCTGCGTTGGCACAGGAACAAGACTGCTGGTAATGTTTTAAATTAAGGACTTTTAATACCATAGTTTGTTTAACTTATTTTTTATACAAACAAAAGTCGAAATATAATAATACTAATCGTTACAGTGTGCAATTTGCGCAATATAACGTTTGAATTAATGTGATTTGGACAAAATATTGCTTAACAATGCGATTATGCTGGAAATAAATACCAGTTTAATAAGAAGATTTCTTGGCAAACTTGTGTATTTTTTTCTTGTTTTAGTTTTGAGTTGTTTAGTTCCCTTTCCATGATAAATAAATGCGTATGGGTTTGCAGTTGGACTTACGACTGACAAGGGACAGATGAAACTATTGGACGTAAAGTTGGGTTCTTTCAGATTGTTTATTATTTAAGAGGGTGGAGGTGATTTTTGTTGTTGTTTCTTTCTTTCTTTGTTCGTTTTAGTTCTGGTATCATATGCAGAGACAGTCAAAGGTGCACGCACACACACTAACACACACTAACACACACACCACTCACACTCACACACACACACACACACACACACACACACACACACACACACACACACACTAACTCATACACACACATACACATTCAGGCATGAACGCACACATATACACGCCCACATATACACGCACACGCACGTACACACGTACACACGCACACACATACACTCAAACACACACATACACTCATAAACACACACACACACACACACACACACACACACACACACCTCTCTCTCTCTCTCTCTCACACACACACACACACACACACACACACACACACACACACACACACACACACACACACACACACACACACACACACACCACACACACACAATAAAATCAGTAAATAAGTACACACACACACACACACACCAGCGATCAGATAAGACAAATTATGCAAGCGTTCTACTATGAATCATTGAATGTAAGTATGTATGCACATAAGCACACACACACAAATCACACATGTGTATACATACATGCACACATACTGGAGCGCAAACGCGCACGTGTACACACACAAACACATACACACTCACACATGCACACACACGCGCGCACACACACATAAGCGCTCGCGCACACACCCACACCCACACACATGCACACACACGCTCACATACATACATACATACATACATACATACATACATACATACATACATACATACATACATACATACATACATACATACATAACCACAGACAGAAATAAACAAATTAAAAAAAACCTTATACACAACACAAACACACACACACAAACACACACACAAACACACACACACACACACACACACACACACACACACACACACACACACACACACACACACACACACACACACACACACACACATATAAACACACACGCACTTATACACATGCACATGCACACACACACACGAGCGCGCGTGCGCGCGCACGCGCACACACACACACATGTTCTCTAAACGTAATCCGATTATATAAAGGATCTTTTTGTGGTCTAATAGATCTATCACATTATGGGAACAGGAGTTAAATTAAAGAAGGAATGTTTGAAACACACCCACCCCCCTCCATTCCTCTTCCCCACTATCATATAGAAAGGAAGTGTTCCACTTGGCTGGTCATGTGTAAGTTGCTTAGGTCAGAGGTTTTAAAGAGGGATTACTGTTTTCTTGTTAGTTTCTCTCCATCAGAGAATTGATTCAACTGCTAATTTGACACAGCCTTTAATTAAACACATCAGGTAGGTATACCTACATCCCATTCTAACCCATCACTTAGAGATGAGGTGGCTGGCATTTCCTCCTGTCACTGTTGAAAGGCCAGTGGAGGTGATGTCAAAGGAAAAGGCAAGCCCAGAGTTAAGCCCTGCTGTTACCTGTGCTGGGGTGTGGCAAGCCTAGCCTAAACACTTCAAGTGGCTAAAGATGGCATAAGTGTCCACAGTGTCCTAGGAGATAATTCCCCCACCAAATTAAAAACAATTCAAAATTTTATTTCAAGAAACCCCCCCAAGGTGTACATGAAATTTGACAAAACAAATGCTTGCAGATATGGGCGTGTGGAAAAAAAATCACAACAAAAATCCTAGCACAAAGGATAACTAAAAAATTAAAAAAGGAAAGAATATTCACAATACAGTAGAGGACCAAAACATCAGCATGATGTTTAGATGACTCGACAAATAATGCGTGCTCTCTCTCTCTCTCTCCTCTCTCTCTCTCTCTCTCTCTCTCTCTCTCTCTCTCTCTCTCTCTCTCTCTCTCTCTCCTCTCTCTCTCTCTCCTAGCACATCCCGTACAATGCTAAGGCATCAAGAAGTACACATATACTTACACGTGCCCGTGCACACGCACACTAACATACACACATGCAGAAGGGCACTCTTATGTCTACGGGTTAACCCTCAAGGGCACACCTGCCCACAAGCCCACTCGTGCACCCACGTAAGCATAGAATAATACAATAAGTGCACCACAAGAACAATACAAAGCAACCCAAAGAACGAACATTATATGACAATACAAAAGTTCACACATGGCGGCTGTATTGCACAATTATAGTTTGAATTCCTTCTGATTAATTTTAAGCGCTGCTCATCTCAGCCTGCCTCTCCTATCAGGTAAAATAAGGGGGGGGGGGGGGGTTGTTGTGTAATTAGGCTAATAAATTGTCTTAGTTATACTTTGTGCGTGCCTACCTGCGTGCATGCGTGTGTGCACGTGCGTGCGTGCGTGCGTGCGTGTGTGTTTGTGTGTGTATGTGTATGTGCATATCAGTGTGTGTGTGTGTGTGTGTGTGTTTCTGTTGTGTGTGTGTGTGCGTGCGTGTATGTTTGTGTGTGTGCATGTGTGTTTATGTGTGTGTTTATGTGTGTGTGTGTGTGTGTGGTGTGTGTGTGGTGTGTGTGTGTGTTGTGTGTGTGTGTGTGTGTGTGTGTGTGTGTGTGAGAGAGAGTGTGTGTATGGTTTGTGTTTGTATGTGTGTGTGTGTGTGTGTGTGTGTGTGTGTGTGTGTGTGTGTGTGTGTGTGTGTGTGTGTGTGTGTCTGTGTGTCTGTGTGTCTGTGTGTCTGTGTCTGTGTATGTGTGTGTCTGTGACTGTCTGTGTGTCTGTGTGTGAGCGTGTGTGTGTATGTATGTGTTTGTGTTTGTGAGTATTGTGTGTATGTGTTTGTGTTTGTGAGTATGGAGTAAGAGATATCACCAAAGGAAACAATAGAATAATTGCGAATAAACGAATTCAAGGCAATAGAAAAACTGATATAACAGCAACAATAGACAGAAAGCATGACATCAAACAAATCTATGAACTTACAAATATTTGCATGACAGATTTGATAAACAAACATAAAATTGGGAGAGAGAGAGAGAGAGAGAGAGAGAGAGAGAGAGAGAGAGAGAGAGAGAGAGAGAGAGAGAGAGAGAGAGAGAGAGAGGTCAACCTTCTTTCTCAGAGTTTGAAAAATTGGAAATGTGAAGTGATAGACTTGTGCATGCTTTTTGGGGTTCATAAATACTGCTTCTTCATCTAGTCCAGTGGTTAATGCAAGGGTATTGGGCAAAACCTGCAAATGAGAGTGACAGCCTTTTTCTCAGCATAGGCATACTTTGGACACTCCTGTACAATACTGGCATAGGAAACGCCATGTTGTCCATCTGTTTCCCCACTTTTTTCTTTTTTCTTTTGTACCACTTTATGTCACAGCAGATTATTCTGCGTGGAATTCAGGCTGCTCTCCCCAGGGAGAGCACATTGCCACAAGTGCAGCGCTTACCTTTTTTTTTTTTTTCCTGCATGCAACTGTATTTGTTTCCCTATCAGAGTTGCTTTGTTTGAGAGATTTTCACACCCCTACCCTCTCCTCCCCCCCTCCTCACCCTCCACCCCCCTTCCCCATCCCCCTCCCCCTCCCCCCATCCCTCCCCCCTCACCCTCCCCACCCTTCCCCCCATCTCCTCCCCCTCCCCCTCCCCATCTCCTCCCCCTCCCCATCCCTCCCCTCCTCCCCCTCCCCCTCCCCCTCCCCCCTTCCCCTTCCCCATCCCCCTCCCCTCCCCCCTCCCCCCTCCCCCCATCTCCCCTCCCCCACCCTCCACCCCCTCCTCCTCCCCCCTCCACCCCCTCCCCCCCCCCCCTCCCCTCCACCCCCCTCCTCCCCATCCCCTCCCTTCCCCCCTCCCCTCACCCCCTCCCACCCTCTCTCCTCTCCCCCCTCCCCCCCCACCCTCCTTCCCTTCCCCATCCCCCTCCTCCCCTCTCCCCCCTACCCCCCCACTCCCCCTCCCCCCCCCCTACACCCCCCTCCTCCCCTACACCCCCCACTTCCCACCCCCCTCCCCCCCCCCTCCCCCCTCCCCCCTCCCCCCTCCCTCCCCCCCTCCCCCCTCCCCCTCCCCCCCCTCCCTCCTTCTCCTCCCGTCCCACTCTTCTCTCCCTTCCCCCTCCCTATCCCTCACCCCCTCCTCCTCCTCCCCCTCCACCATGCTTCCTCTCATCCAGGCACGAACACAGAAGATAGACAACACATCTCCTCCAAAGCTCAGAGGATTAGAAGTTAGGGGAAGATCTCCATAGAGATCTGCCATTTCTAACTCAGCTTAAGTTACTTGCAATCTGATTTTTAGGGCATGTTATCAAACAAACCATTCCAAACTGTGAAGGTGTTTCCCTGTATCAGTTTAAAAATGAAAAAAAGATATATATTTACAATCATTTACTTCATCTTGTACTTGTTCAAGACAGGTAAACAGCAACTCCTACAAATTCATAGAAAAATTGTTGCTTCTTTTCCATAATATGGCAAGTTTTATATGGACTACCAAGCAACATTAAACAATTAAAAGGGATTGAATTGTTTAAGATAGTCTGTGAAGGGGAAGTAATATTGACATGAAATAGCCACACAACATGTGTGAGTGTGTGCGTGTGTGTATGTGCGTGAACGCGTGCGAGCATGTGTGTGTATGTGTGTGAAAATCATGATATCTTGCAAAAAAGATCTTGCAGCATGTTTATATATGTTGGAAAAACTTTGGAAGTTGTTAACTATTTTAAAAATTTAGGAATTATTTTCAGTAAGAGTGGCAGTTTTACAAAATATAAGGAACATGCTTAATCAAGCTGCTAAAGTCATGTTTAGTCTGATAAGGACTGCATGGCAAAAAGAACTACTTATGCATGTGACACTTGATTTCTTCGATAAAATTCTTTCACCCATTTTGTTGTATAGGTGTGAAATTTAGGGTTAGGAAAATATAATAATAATTTAAAAGTTCCTGTTATTTTTTTTAAAATATATTTTTCGTTTAAAGCGTATGATGTCAAATTCGTTAGTTTATGGAGAAGGGGGCATAAAGTCCTTGTCTATTTCTGTTCCAATGGTTTGTTTCTCGATGCAGGTGCTTGACTTTCATCCTGGAAAGCTATCGTCACATGTTTACCAGAGGATGAAAGATTTACATGAAAATCTCTGATTCAATCAGCATGGCTAAATAAGATACAGAACATTTTAGTGCAAAGCAGATTTTGACTTTGTGGGAGAGACAGTTTTGTTCAACTATCAATTCTACTACTTCATGTAATTATCAAAACCTTCTTAATAGAAAAGTTTGTTAATGAATGGAGAGCTGAGCTGTGGGATAATAGTAGATGCTGTTAATACAAAAACTATAAAACCAATTTTAGTATGGAAAAATATATAACTTGCTTGCCAGATGTATATGTTTACACTCTTATTAAATTTAGTTGTAGTTGTCACAAGCTTTCTATTGAGATTGGATATTTTCATAACATACCACAGGAAGAAAGAGTATGTTTAAAATGCAATATGTCTGTTTTAGGGGAAACATTTATTTTTTATCATGGACATGTTTCCTACTTTAAACATTTGCGACAAGATTTTATTCCTCAGCATTTTCTTCAACCCATGTCCAGTTATGGTTTTTGCAGTCTGTGGAAATGTAAACCTTGAAAAGTTCTCCTGTCTCCCTCAAGCTCATAACATTTGAAGATTTTTCTTGAAATTTCATTTTGTTGTCTTTCACAAGTGTAGATTGTGTCTTTTACATAAATTCGATATACTTTAAAATGTCTGGAGTTTGTAATATTGTTTGCTTATCATGTTGCTTTTCAGTTCCTGTTAGTATTGATATTACTAGTATCAGTACTGTTGAATTTGTTTGTTATCTTCCATGCCCCAAAAGGGGTAAAAGGAATTAAATCTTGAATCTTGTGTGTGTGTGTGTGTGTGTGTGTGTGTGTGTGTGTGTGTGTGTGTGGTGTGTGTGTGTGTGTGTGTGTGGGGGTTGTGTGTGTGTGGTTTTGTCTTTCTCTATTTCTGGTCCATTGGTCTGGAATGACCCCCCCCCCCCAATCTCTCTCTCACTTCGCTAAAAGCCTACTTATGACAGTTTTCAATCCAGTCTCAAGATATACTTATTTCAAAAATAAAATTTTCCCTTCCTGTTTCATTTATCTATCCCTGCATTGCCCCATATAAAAATTATATATATTATATAAAATTGTAAGTTGTTTTACCTGTGTTAATTTATGCTGCATGTATTTAGAACTTCTGACACATTATATATGCGTGATAAAATGTTTATGTTTTTTAAGGCAATATTTACCCCCCTTCAAAGGCTTCATAACAGTTATGTTCCTTGTTATTGTTTGAGGTTACTCAGAAGTCCAGAGGAAAATCTTTTCTAATGTAAATGAAGCAGCAATCTTATTTTAATAGAATTGTAAACTGTGCTATTTTACCTTTTTCAAATAAGACATGGTGATAAGAAATGTTTAATGATTAAACTTTTTCTTTCAATTTCTGAGCAGACATGAGAAAAAAACCTTTTAAAGTGTGGAATTGTTAGTGTAGTAATATGCTGCAAAACTATGAAGGCAACAACTTCAGCTTAGAATTAGGAATGGCAGATCTCTACGGGGATCGCCCCCTAACTTCTAATCCTCCGAGCTTTGGAGGAGATGTGTTGTCTATCTTCCCATGTTTGTGCTTAGGAGAGGGGGATAGATGGGCGGAGGGGGAGGAGAGGGAGAGGTGGGGGGGAGAGGAGCGGGGGAGGGAGAGGAGTAGGGGAGGGAGAGGGAGGGGAGGGGGAGGGAGGGAGATGTGGGGGGAGGAGGGTAGGAGGGGGGAGGAGGGAGGGAGGGGGAGGGGGGAGTGGAGGGGGGAAAGGGGGAGGAGGGGGGAGTGGAGAGGGGGGAGAGGGGGAGGGTGAGGGGGGGAGAGGAGGGGGGGGGGTAGGGGGGGAGGGGGGGTAGGGGGGGGAAGGGGAGGGGAGGGGGTAGGGTGGGGAGGGGGCAGGGGAGGGGGAGGGGGAGGGGGGATGGTGGGGAGGGGGGTAAGGGAGATGGGGGGATGGGTGGGGGGAGAGAGGGTAAGGGAGTGGGGGGGGAGGGGTGGGGGGAGGGGGATGGAAGGGTAGGGGGGAGGAGGGGGAGGAGGGGGAGGGGGGTGGAAGGGGGGGTAGGGGAGATGGGGGGGGATGGGTTGGGGGGGAGGGGGTTGGGGAGATGGGGGGAGGGGGATGGTTGGGGAGGAGGTTAAGGAGGGGGGTGGGGGATGGAGGGGGTGGAGGAGGGATAGGTAGGGGGGAAAGAGGTAGTTATTTAGGATTTAAAGTATCAAAATAACCCATTTGCAAGAGTTCTGCATAACTTTACTGTTTACCATAACTCCCAGGGAGCACAGATTCATTGTTTCCCATGCTAATAGTGTTCACTGAGATAGCAGGTATCTGTATACAAACTGACTTGCTTTCACTATTCATGTCAGAATTTAACCCTTGGCGGCTGTGCTAATCTCCTGTGTTATTGATAGCAAATTTTGTTTCAATGTTCTGAAATAGCCGCTTCTTGCGGTCCCTGATTTATATAGTCAGTGATGTAAAACGATGGTAACAAAGACTTAAACCACATTCCATGGTCCCAGTCAGAGGGAGAGCTGTCCAGCCTAATTGCCCGAGGCCAAGTCGCCGCTTCCAACGGTAAAGCAGCTGGCAGGCTGGACGCTTGCCCAACACACTTCAAGTAGACGGCCCCTTCAGGCATCCTTAGTTAATTTTACTTTCCCTCCACAGCCCATTGCCTGTGCCGCCTTAGCAGGTTCGGCAATCAGGGCGGCTATTTTCGTTTCACTTATCATCTTTCCAACTTGGGCTAGCTCCTACTGTGGCTGAACAAGAAGGTCTTATTCAATAAAAACAATACTTGTTGCCATCGAAACTTCAGCTATGAAAGGGCGAATATATGTGACAAAATATATCTCACTGGCTAAAAGATACAGCATAAAAAGCACAAAGCTCACAGCAATGTGAAACTTTCAAACGCCTTTTCTCGAAACTGCGTTAACCGCGTAGGGGCTTCTGGCAGGTAACCATCGATATATATCCCTATTTTTTAGATAACTGGTATAAACAACTTTTATGGGTTTCGCCCCCTCTCTCTTGGATTATTATTTTTTGTATTCTACCATTCTTACATTCACAGCTTTGAGGCAACCCTTAGCATTCAGATTGTGAGCCAACCGAATCATTCAAAATTCACAGAACCTTAAAATAGCCAACAACCTTTCAAGAACAGCATAACAATACTTGTGAAATCCAAGACTTTTGATGACAACATTTGGCTAATGTTACCAACATGGTCACAATTCAGGTCCGATATGACTCACGGGCTTAACGCACTTGCCTTTGGGTGAACTTTGAGTTCGTAACTGCTACAAAAGTAGTAGTGTTGTTTGCATTGGGTTACAGAAACACGGCTTTGAGAGAACTATGTCTTTGGCATTTTAAGTTGTAGAGTGAAACACCATGGCCTGCCATCGCTATCAGTGAAAAGCTAGATTAGAATGAAAGACGACATATCACAGTGGTCCAAAGCTATATACAGAACTATGTTCCTAATATGTAAATACCTCAAACAGCTTTAAAGACTGCAATTTGTACAAGCAATAGAAAATCAGATGACATAAATGATAAGGCCCATTACCAAATTAACAGGAGCGTAAATACAAATTCATTCCTATCTCTTTCATAACTTGCTGTATCTTTCTCTGGATTTTACTGCCTTTTTTATCTCTAGCTCCGTATTTCTGTTTTTTTTAACCTATCCTTTTGTATTTGCCTCTTCCTGCCTATATCTGTTTTGTCTGATTTTTTTGTCTGCAGTGTTTGTTTTTGTCCGTCTTCTATCTGTCTCTTTCATCCTCCTGCCTTCATTTACACGCTTTCCAGCATAATGTCACTTTACAAACCCGGAGAAACAAAGCGTGATTTCATTCCCTACCATACTTTTCCTAAGTCACAGGGAAGCAAGCAGTGGATGCTGGGGAAGATGACGTCAGAGAGCTGCTGACAACTGGTGAGAGAAACGTAATCATACATGTACCAGTGACTGGAAGCAAAACTCTCATTTTCAGGGGAATCTACCTAGCCATTCGATCACCAATTGAAACTACGGCTTACCACAGATAGATTAAATGATGTTGCAGAAAGGGAATACCTCCTCAGTATGTTGGCAAACAGCGTTTGGACTTTCTTTATTTTGGAGAATTCAAACAACTTTTTTTTTTTATAATATAATACTAGTACAATTATGTAGTAAATGTTAGTTTGTTAAGCAGCTAGCTCGCTTTTATGGTAGAGTGGTTAATAAACTGAGTATTTCACTACGTCAAAGTTTTGAATCCCGTAATAATTGTAATTATTTTTCAGACTCCAGTGACTCTTGACCCAAAGTGAATTTTATGTGAGAAGAATGCTATTGGGAAGACTGTAGTCATATAGTCCAGCATTATCTTCTCTCTGAAGTGCAAAATTTGACGGTGCTGCTCAGTGTTATTGCTCTTGGTCAACAAAGTACCATATCATGAGAGAGTACAACAGCCCTGGGGAGTAGTTTTAAACTTGATGGACCTCTATAGAATCATTATCATATTAAGGTTTTGATTTGTTCTACTTTGTTTCCGCCTTCGTTGAGGTCTCTGAGGGTGATCATTTGGGAACACTGTTGTGTTTGTCCCCTCAGACAGTTTGGCCTCCGACAGAATCTTTGTCAGTTACAGATGTTACCTAAGCTCCAAGGCCTACATTGATATGCTGTTATGCTTTGGAATGTCACGTTAAGACTGTCTTTAGCCCTGATGATCCCTAAGCACAACAACTTTCACTCTTCTTTAAAGGAAAACAAGTGTCCGAATGAGAGTATGGATGCTTATAAGGCAGGGTACTACTTAAAACATCCAATCCTCCATATTTCCCATCCAGTGTGTATGGTTTATCAGTGGTTCGCTGAGTATGAGGGACACAGACAGCCCATGCTGGGTGATATTCAGCGTATTAAGCTTGGATTAAGCCCTGTTGTTTCATTAGCTAGCACAGTGGCTTATACTCGTCGTGCTTCTAAGAATTGTTTCTCCAGTGCTTTCCTTCTGTATGTTTTGTCGCTTCTTATAATAGTTTATAACAGTGAGTGAAAAGATTTGTACTTTTTAGGGAAATACATGGTTTTGGTGGTATGTTAAAAGGTCCGTTTTTTATACATGAAGATGATTTCAGTGTTCTCTGTGCATTTGACAAAATATGAATCCTGCAATAAACATATCAGGTAAAAAAAGCACCCCTTCCTTATATAAAAACAACAGCGATAACAAATATTATCAGCCAATCACGTGTCATACTAGCAAGCTGACCTACAAATGGAGATAAGCAAAACAAAAGAAGGAAACAGATAGCAAAATACACGAAAAAGGAAGCCGACATCACAGCTTAGGAGCTATGAGTTAGAGAGAGAGAGAGAGAGAGAGAGAGAGAGAGAGAGAGAGAAGAGAGAGAGAGAGAGAGAGAGAGAGAGAGAGAGAGAGAGAGAGAGAGAGAGAGAGAGAGAGAAGAGAGAGAGAGAATGACAGTCAGAAAGAGAGACAGAAAGAGAGAGAAACAGACAGAAGAAAAAGAAGAAGAAGAAGAAGAAGAAGAAGAAGAAGAAGAAGAAGAAGAAGAAGAAGAAGAAGAAGTAAAGAAGACGAAGAAGAAATGGAATAATAATATCAACAACCGCAACAACATTAACAACAACAACAGCAACAACAACAACAACAACAACAACAACAACAACAACAGCAAATAGAACAAAAACAACAACCAGAAGACAACGCCAACAATATCATGATCCAGCAGACAGACTAAGAGGTCTGAATATCACCTTCCTCAATTGATTTTCTCCAGAAACAGCTCGGTGGACGACACCCTAGCAGACGACACTTGAAACCTCCCAGACACCAATTTGTACAGAGAAGTGATACCCTGGAGACAGCAGCAGAAGGGATGTCGTGGGATCTCTGACTTCTTCACCACATCTGTCGTCCACCCTAAGACACCCTCATTTCTTTGTTGACCAACTTCTCCTATGTTTTCCTGATGGCTATAGAGCTAACAGACAATTACGCATGCTGCCTGTGGAAGTGAGTTTGCATTATAACTTTACTTTCAGAGGATGAAAAACATTGAAAGTGGTCTTGGACAAATAAGAATGGATTTAAATAGTAGTAAAGGAGGCAGAAATCATGCATGGTAGGTTTTATAATTGTTTTATAATGGTTTATATGTCATTATTCTTATTGCTATGTTTACCTTCTAAACAGTTTATCACAAGTTTTTATGGGATATCTATTTATCTACCTGTATGCTTCTCTCTCTCTCTCTCTCTCTCTCTCTCTCTCTCTCTCTCTCTCTCCTCTCTCTCTCTCTCTCTCTCCTCTCTCTCTCTCTCTCTCTCTCTCTCTCTCTCTCTCTCTCTCTCTCTCTCTCTCTCTCTCTCTCTCTCTCTTATATATATATATATATATATATATATATATTATATATATATATATATATATTATATATATATACCACAGGAGAGTTCCCTAATGGCCCTTTGGTATTACTAGTAGTAAATACACGATACATTGAAGACAACAGCAACATAACAGACGGCTGAAAATCAAATAAGTTAACATTAGAATAAACATATCATTTCTCTATTCTTAAAATCAGCCAAGTTATGCCCAGTGTTTGATTGCTTCGTTCTAGACACCAATAAAAACAAATCACCTGTTAAAACGACTAACACTGCAGTAGCGTCGATATATGTATTTTCTGATAATTAATACAAGAAATCAAGCTAGCGTCCTCGTGCCCCCCCCCCCCCCCCCCCTCCCTCTTCCCGCACACGTCACAAATACACAAATACACACTATTTGTTACTGGTTACGTCTGTTTGTCTTTCTGAGACAACAATTCATCCTATTCCTCTACTTTGAGCTCTCCACTTTCGTTTTGAGTGACCAAAGGGAAAAAGCAGTTATCAGAGTTGTTTAAAAGTCTATGAACATAAAGCACATTGTCTTACAATCGTTCACTGTTGTTTGTTTAACTAATTCAAACCTCATACTTAGTGCCCATTCTACACTTTTCCACCTTATTCTGACTTTGGCAGACCTCAAGAATGAACTTCTATTTCAGAGCAATGCAAGGTATGTCTCTGTTTTATGGTAGGTGTTGTTTATGTTTTAAAGTGGAAGAAATCCCATATCATTAAAGGAACACCTCGAAATAATTCACACAGATTTCATAAAAATGATAGCTGATTTTGAATTTTTTAGCAATATTTTTTGCAGGACTAGAGTTCTGTTGCAAAATAGTTTGAATTCTACATTGATGATGAAATGGGTATAATCATGATGTATAGCTGTTTTCTCTCTAATTTCCATGTTTTCTTCTTTTAAACACAAATGCACCGAGCTGGCATAATTATTCTATTTCTATGTAAAAACAGTTCTTGCTTTGGCCTGTATGTCTTGCCATCTACTATGCTTTTGTTTCTTCAAATATGTACAAGCGTATTATATCGGACACTTTATGGAGAAGGGAACATGTTCATATCATGTCACCAGTGTATAACTGGCAAACAAGCATGATATATGAATATATACAACAAGTTATCAGTTTCAACAAGTTCACTTTTCAGTGACATGACTCTGCCACAGATTGTAAAGAAAGACTGTTCTGACATTGGAAGTAAAACATCCAAACTAAAAATCCTCAATCTCTTTTCACAGGAAAACTTCTTTGTCTTTGAAAACTAATAACGAAATGCTGAAACTTAAAATTCTAGTCACGAATTTGTAACAAATCGAATCTGTTAAAAATGCAAAGAAGTCCGATCCCACTGGAAGCAAAAGAAGTTAGTCTTTCAAGTAACCGACAGAGAAAAGAAAGCACGAAAGCTAAGCATTGAAGATGGAAGCTTGAAACTCACTACAAGCAAACTTTCCTTTGAATGCTGATAATAAAACAGAAAGCTTCCGACAAAGGGAAGCTAGAGATCAACTATATTTTCTTCAAAGACGTGAGCACTTAAGGCGTCAATAATGGAGATATAGAGCAAACAAGGGAAAGGAACACATGAACTGATCTGGTTTAAATTGTGTGTGTGTGTGTGTGAGAGAGAGAGAGAGAGAGAGAGAGGGAGAAGACGAGAGAGAGAGAGAGAGAGAGAGAGAGAGAGAGAGAGAGAGAGAGAGAGAGAGAGAGAGAGAGAGAGAGAGAGATTTTCTGATGGCAATAGACTAAGTACAATAGCTTTCCTTAAACCATCCCTCAAAAAAGGAAAAAACAAGATAAATCACAATACATACAAATGTTCGAAAAAGAATTATAATGAAAAGAGAAAGAACGAAAAGAAGAAAAGAAAAAAAGAAAAACAACTTAAGAGCAAGAGGAAGCACAGTAAGAGAGAGAGAGAGAGAGAGAGAGAGAGAGAGAGAGAGAGAGAGAGAGAGAGAGAGGAGAGAGAGAGAGAGGAGAAGAGAGAGAAGAGAGAGAGCACTGAAAAGTATATTCTAATTTGGCTTGGGGTCACTGTACAAGACATGTTTGGAGCAGGGGAAGGTATAGCACAGCCGCCAAGGATTAAAGTTCTGCATGAAGAGTGACAGCAAGCCAGCTTATATACAGATACCTATTATCACAGTGAACACTATTGTCATGGGAAACAATGAATTTTGTGCCCCCTGGAGTTATAGTGATCAGTGAGGTTATGCAAGATATGTTGGGAGGGAAAAGGTTATATTTGTCATGGTCTATAATAAGTAGTATCATTGTCTCAATCACTTTCTGGTGAATAAACTTCAATTATAAACTAAGGAAAAAAACACACAAGCAAACAAACAAGGAATGCTTCTCTGGCTTTATATCTATAATCACTCAGAAGGCATGTCTGCATGATAGAAAACAAGTATTATAAAAGTGGGAAACAGATAGACAAGATGCGTTTCCTATGCCAGTATTGTACAGGAGTGTCCTAAGTATGTGTATGCTGAGAAACAGTGCTGTCACTCTCATTTGCAGGTTTTGCCAACATCTTGCGTTAACAACTGGACTCGTACACACCATAGCAAAAAGCTTTTTTGGATCCATTTTGATATCCTGTTCTATAAATACACAGATTCACAGTCAATGTCTTATAACTATCATCATCTCCACCATCATCTTCAAACATGTAAATAATCTTTCACCATCATCTCATTATTTACAGCAGCAGCTGTAGCAAGTATTTCAACATCACTTTATTATCAGTTCATCATGCACTCGGGATAGCTCAGTGGTCACAGCACACGCTTTCCTCAAGTCAAGTTAAGCACCCTCGAGCGTTGGTTCCCAGTTGGATGGGTGACCGTTTGCGCACCTTGGCTTCAGTACAGTCCCCCTCCCCCCAGTCCACCCAGCTGTAAATGGGTAGCTACCTTCTTTTAGGTCAGGGAAGGTAAAGCAGCGAGGGAGAGGAGATGGGCGCCGCCCTCAATATGCTGGCCTAGAGAAGCTGAGGTATCTGATGCCTTGCTCCACTATGTCCGCCTAGGTTATGGGGCACCTTTTCCTTTTACCTTTCACTTGTTAT
>CM060316.1:76685928-76705928 GCA_030674155.1 Stramonita haemastoma | reverse complement strand
CAGCAAAAGGAAAGTTTTTAATCGTTTTACTTTGTTTTCAAAACAATTTCCCTTGATAAGCATTTGATTTTTTAAAGGGATTTTTTGTACTTTCTTTAAATTTAATTTATGTTCTTTATTGAATGCAGCAATTCAATGTCTTTGATTTTTCTGAAGATAAAGGGCAAAACGTATTTTTTGTATGAACAAGGGGTAGACCGTTTGCCTCAGATTGTTGTTTTATATTATCGGCCCCATGATCTTCAGGGGAGTAACTTTAGCACTAATGGGGGATTTCAATTTGATGGCTGAACAAGAAACACTTTTCAAAAACTTAAAACTAAATGTCAGGCTTGTGCTTTATGATCTACAAACTTGTCATATTTTTCCTCTAGTTGCTATAACCCGTCAGCATTACATTCTGGGATTCGACCCAAAAGTATAAAACTTCAGTCCTCTGACTTATATTAGAAGACTTCGTTATTCCAAATTAAATGCCCTTCACCTTTTCTCTTCCAAAAGATACACATTTCCCCCCAATTTACTTCCATCCGCCTCCTCAAGTCGATAAGAGGTGAAGGATTGATGCTGAGGACAGCGGGCCCCGATAGCGGGGGACAGGTTTTGACAGGGCAGTAATGGGTGTGGTTAGAAGCACAACCTGTCTTTCTCTTGATAGCCAAGATTTGTGAGGTGTTAGGCTTTATGGGGGTTTTTCAGTAAACAAAAACATGAGCGGAAAGCAGCCTCCTTAGATAACAAAGGGTATTGAGTAGTTGTGTTGTTGACCGTTTTCAGTCAAGGGAGATATAGCAATACCAGTCTCCGCTTTGCTAGCAAAGGATTCGAGATGTTGGGTGCTGATAGTCGCGATTTCAAAGCTTAAATTTTTTAACACTCTAATAATTATAAATTGCATTAACAATTTTGTTTTCCATATATCCCGGGGATATAAAATTTGACACAGCACCAAAAAAACTATTAAAAACCACAACTTTCTTTTGCTTTTTAGCCCATATGGTAATGCCCTTTGAGCCCCAGTATAAAGTTTGGTGTTATGTGGTGCTGAATCTTCAGACGTTACCCACATTCAAATCCCATTCATTTTTACATGGGAAACTAGACAGTCGGGGGTTTAAATGATATGAAATACCAACATGAAAAAGGGTCACAATTTGTGCTGGGAGCTCACTTGGTTTTCGGGGCATTTCACTGTTCAAACACCCGGTCTAAAAAAAAAACTCACAAAATGGCCCCCCCCCCCTATCCCCGGGGCCGGTTTTTGGGGTATTTAAAAGGGCCACGTCAGATCACACCCTCTAGAAGCTAGCAGCAGTTTTATTGGAGACTTAAAAGCCACTTAAGATCACCCCTTTCTGGGACTAGCAGCATTTATATGGGGAGCTTAAAAACCCAAACTTAAGATCCACCTTTAGACTAAGCTTTGCAGTTTAGGGAGACTTCAGCCACTTCACATCACACCCTCTAGAAGCTAAACTGCAGTTTGGGAAAACTTAAAACCACATCAGGTCACACCTTTCTAAAGCTAGCAGCATTTTATTTAGGGGACTTAAAACCCAAATTACGACCACCCCCTCTAAATCTTTGCTGCAGTTTTTTTAGGGAACCCTTTTAGCCCCTTCAGGGTAAACCCTTTTAGAAGCTTGCGTCGGAAATTTTGGGGGAAATCAGCTACTTTTAGATCCACCCCTAGGGATATTTGGGACAGTGACCCGGGCTCACATTTTTTCTTTTATTCTTTTATTATTTTCTATCGAGGGGTAACGAAATTAGCAATCACTGCTTTTTCTTTCCGGTCCCCGTTGTATTTTGGGTTTTTTTTTTTTGTCATCTGTTCCCACTGGAAAACGTTGGTCTTTTTCCTTACGAAGCGGACTGGGTTCAATTTTGGCAATTTTTCTGCTTTAAATTCGCCCACGGGGCCTCAGTTTATTTGTTCTTTCCCAAAGACTGTTGGGGGGAGTGGGGGTCACAATGATGTAAACTCCAGGGAAAATTCCCTCGACCGGGATCGACCGGGGCGCAAATTGCGAGTGCAATGTTTGACCACTATGAAATGTGCCTGTGCTAAAAGATGGAGGGGGTCCCTGCCTGGCGCCCACGCTGCAAACCCCCAGACGGAGGCCATGTGGCCTTCCAGAGGAAGTTCTCCCCCGGGAAATTCTTCTCCATGGTCACCACAAAGGGGTGGGCCAAGGGATTTTTGGGCCCCCCTCAGGGGTCAGGAGAGGAGTCCGGGGGGAGGCCCCCCCCAAAAAAGGTTCGGTTTCACCGGCTTCGAGTGGGGTTTTTCTGCTGCTGGGTGTTGCTGTTTGGTTTAGATGGAGAGGGTTTTTGTTTGTTTTTGGTTCTTTTACTCTGTTGTTTTCTTTTCTGGGTTCTGTGTTCTGTGTTCTGTGTTCTGTTTCTGTGTGTGTTGTGTTTTGTGTGTTGTGTTTTGTGTGTGTTTTGTGGGGGGTGGTTTGTGGGTTGTGTGTGTGGTGGTGTGTTGTCTGTCTGTCGTCTGTCGTCTGTCTGTCTGTCTGTCTGTTTTCTGTGTCTGTGTGCGTGTGTGTTGTCTAAGTCTGTTTGTCTGTTTCTGTCTCGTCTCTGTTTTTCTTTCACTTTCCTTTTTTTATTCTTTCCCTTTTTTCTGTCTTCCTTCCTCCTTTTCCCTTTCCCTTTCCCTTTTTCCTTCTTCTTTCCTTCCTTCCTTCCTTTCTTTATTCCTTCTTCCTTCTGTTGTGTGTCTGTCCCGTGTGTCTTTTCGTCTGTCGTCCTTTTTTCTATCTTTCTTTCTTTCTTTTTTTCTTTCTTTCTTTCTTTCTTTCTTTCTTTCTTTCTTTTCTTTTTTTCTTTCTTTCTTTTCTTCTTTCTTGCTGTCTATCTTCTTGTGTGTGTGTGTGTGTTGTGTGGTGTGTGTATGTCGGGTGTGTGGTGTGTGTTGTTGAGTGCGTTGTGTGCGTGGGTGCGTGCGTGCGTGCGTGAGGGGTGGTGTGTGTGCGTGCGTGCGTGGCGTGTGTGGTGTGTGTGTGTCGTGTGTGTGTGACTGAGTGTTTAGTTTGTGTGTGATGTGGGTTGGGTTTGTCATTGGGCGTGTTTTGCGTTGTAAAATATCGCAAAAACCTGCGTGATTGAGCATATAAATCTGTTTCGCATGAGTTACACGGATACATGATCATGCATTGTCATAGCTCACAAATTAATTTTCATATATAAATACCAGTGAAGAGTTCAGGTGACTTACAGACAGGCTGTCTGTACTTTCAGTATACAAGATTCTGTCAGACGTGGTGCTGTGCTTGTTGAACGAGGAGGAGAAGTGAATAGCAGCAGCTGTACGCCTGAGATTGACCCACGACACCCGCATTTTTGCTCCGCTCGCCGTGTGTTTCAGTCTCAGTGTTATTATGGTCATTCATCGGTTGTTGGTCTTTATGATAGCTATTCACAGGAGGTCTTTGCACCAGGGTGTCTAGTTAGGTGGTTTATAGTAGAGTAGCTGCGCGGCGGGGGTGTGGGGGAGAGCCGTTGTGTTGTTGGTTTCCGGGGGGTTGGTTGTACGGCGTAAGATGTAGGTGCCAACCAGCTGCCTTGAGGCAAACTTATTCCGTGTCAAATGTGGACGCTCCACACATAAAAGAGTAGCATTGCGCCAGTAGGTCAAAATTTTTAAGTTTTTGGCATGTTATTAATTCTGTTAACATTCCTGTTACAAATAAAAAAACAGATTGCAAATCGACGGATTCTATCAAAAGTTATGACCAAATTGAAATGTGGGCACTTGCGGTGGGAAGGGACAAAATGGGGAAATGACAAGTTTAATCATCTTAATTAATGGCGCGAACTGAATTTGGGCCTTGGATATTATTAAAAAAAACACACCGCGTAATTATTGATCAAAAAAGTAACACGATTAATGCCTTGATATATTTAACCAGTGACGTGCTAGAATAAGTGATATAGTTTTTTATCCATCGGACATATCAAAATTGATTATCTCACCCCCAACTGGGCTAAAATGGTGGGGAAAAGTGGGTCATGTGCTAAGCCGATTCATTTCGTGGTAGCTAGAGCTTCGTCACACATTATGTTCCTCTTCATTGTTGGTCATTTTGATAACCATTCACAGTACTTTGCAGCAAGTGGATCGGCGGTTTGACGGCACCGCACCTGCCTAGAAAGCAAAAACAATCCGGTTGTCGATGTTTGCGG
This sequence comes from Stramonita haemastoma, assembly GCA_030674155.1. Taxonomy (NCBI): domain Eukaryota; kingdom Metazoa; phylum Mollusca; class Gastropoda; order Neogastropoda; family Muricidae; genus Stramonita; species Stramonita haemastoma. The sequence continues at coordinate 76,701,734 of CM060316.1, read as the reverse complement.
TGGTTTGTATTCCCCGTTTGGCGTCAGAAACTTTTTCACCCATCCATGATGATCTGCGTGGCGATGGTCAGAGGTGCTAGTCTTTCGGATGAGTTGACATAACGAGGTATCTGTGTGCTACACAACTATTTACTCAGCGGACTGATGAATGTGTGAGGTTGTGTATCAATGTGAAGGTTTGAAATATTCAGGCCACTATGGCATTTCAAGACAGTAGCAGGGTTTTATATATAGTTAGTCCCTCGATATTTATCAGGGATAAAGGTAGGAATAAACGATTAACTAAAGTAAACTAAAAATTAACAAACAACATGATTGTAAGCCAACTAACAAAACAACAAGAAACAGCAACGGAAATACCCTACCCCCAAAAATACCAATTTTAACCCATAAAAATCAATACTCAAAAAGACATGACAACATATAATACAATAACAACAAGTACACAGCAGATAACTGTTATAAGTAATAGAGAATTCAATGATGAGTATAATAAATACAAAGAGCAAAATATAAGCAGGTAGCAAACTAGTGAGAGAGTGCGAGAGTTGAGATGAGAGGGGTGGTAGAGAGAGTGATGAGAGAGAGAGAGAGGTGAGGAGAGTGTGATGTTTCGAGAGAGTAAAGAGAGAGAGAGTGAGAGGAGAGAGGAGAGATGAGAGAGAGAGAGGTGAGAAAGAGAGAGAAAGAGATGTGATGAGAGAGTGAGAGGAGTGAGAAGACAGACCAAATTCAAGACAAATTCTTTTATTCGCGGGATAATAGAAAAGCAATTCAAGTGCTTTTCTTTTTTACATCCTGTCCCGCCTTTTCAGGGATAACATCTAGATAAAATGATACTAAACAGTTAAAACTTTAATGCAGCTACCAAACAACATAAAGAATATGAATATTATATATAATAGTAATGAATAAATGCACTAATTCCGAAGACGAAAATCAGAAGTCACAATTTAAATGATTTTGATTATAGAAGAAAAGAGAAGCTGTTATTAGATAAAGAGCAAACAAGGAACATAATGAAATAAAACAGCTTAGAAACAAGAAAAGTTCACCCAAAATATTTAGTAACAACAGGGTTACAACTCATTAACAAAAAAATGAACTCAAAGGAATTAAGATAATACAATGATTATAATTATAACAATAAGATAATATAACACTAGTAAACAATTAGTATGATAATAATACACATAAAAACTCACTCCTACGCGTAGGTTACACACAACTACACACACACCTCACCACACACACACACACACACACACACACACACACAAACACACACTCCACAACACACACTCTACATTCATACATACATATCATACATACTTATATTTACATACATAACATACATACATACCATTACATTAAATAACATAAATAATATAAGCAACTCACTCTACGTTGACACGCTCGCACGCAAATTGCACAATTCTAAATATCACACACACCACACACACACACACACACACAACACACACACACACACAACACACACACCACTCACACACAAATGCAAACACACACACACACACTTACTCCACTTACATTTATAAGCCATATCCGCAGCGCGCACATGTACTTGAGGTGGTGGGTTAGGTTTTTTTGTTTTTTTTATAATTTATTTTAGTCATAAAAAAAAAGAAAGGAATGATAAAAGTCAAAACATCATATCAGGTGACAATATTGTCCTTTCTTTTACATTCATTCCTTCATATAAAAAAAGAGAAAGAAACGCAAAGCAAACAGCTAAAGTTAAAACAAAAAAATCTAGATAACAAAACATCAAAAAAACTTGAGGTACAACCTTATCAACAACGAAAAAAAGTCATGCAAATTGTAATATTTTTAGTACAAGGGGTGCTATGACAAATAAAAACAATATCACACCCACACACACCACCACTCCAACTCCGTGAGCACAAACACACAAACTCACCCACCACACAACACACACCAAAAGTTCGCGCTATGTACATCAATAAAATTCATTTTAAAGGTAAGTATATGCCTATATTTTAACTAAAGTCATGTAACGGAACACAAAAGGAATTCCATCCGCTATAAGCACATTTATTAAGAATATTATATATTCTAGTACCGAATCATATGATTATGCATTTATGGTCATAAAATCACGTTCATAACCATTTTGTTAATCATGGATGGATACAACAGTTATTCAAGTCTTACTTGAAGATTAACAGGGTTATTACAAAATTCAACTGCATTCAAAACATGGATTATTAAAATAGTTACAAATATTGAAGTATGTGTCATTTCTCAATATGGATGGTGTCATGTTTAGGAATTCAGAACGTGACCACTGACACTGACACTGACACTGTTTTATTGTCCATATCAGCATTAACAGCCCTTTTGTTAGACAAGGTGGGAATAATCAAGTTCAGATGGATATTTGTGTATTAGAGTAAGAAGGAACATTCAAAACAACAACTGGTAATGAATCCCCCAAATCCAGATAAGGTTAGTGATTCAACCTACTCAATGACAATACAAGAAATCGGGTTGAGCTGGGTGTGGATGGCAACAGCTACTTCAAGTCAAACATAATTCGTCAGTAAGACTGGAAAGTATCAATACATTTCAATGAGTGAATAGAAATCAAACGACAGCATAACAAAATTGGATGACACCAGGTGAAAAGAATAATGGAAATTGATTAAAAGTATTGCAACTGAGATACAATACAGACTCAGTAGTCTGAGCTGGTATGAATCACAACTGCTGCTTCAAATGTCATACACATTACCTCAGTAGAATCAGAAGTTCCACGCACAGTCGCGTCACTATTTTGATGTCCTACTTAGCGATGTGTTTCTAAGAGGCCACTTGAAGGCTGGCAGGTGTCCAATGAGAGCAGTATCTGCAACTGCTACAATTACATATTACTGAGGCGGTTGTCTGATGACGTCATGCAGATTTAGGCATTTGCAGGAAACAGTACAGGACTACTATCAGTGGTCAAACACTTAACTGTCCAGCGCTTTTTGTCACAATAATGATGAGAGTCTGTTAGCGTTGGTCAGGTTGTTTACAACAGGTTGGAAGAGGGAAATCATGGTTGTGGGTTCTTTGCATAAGCTCTTCATTGTCTCTTGATCTATGGGCACTTTTCACAGTACAATTTCAGTGAATGACAGAAGTATAAGCAAATGAAACCACAAAACTTAGAACAGTTATAATGTAAATAAAAAGTGTTTTTTTACCAAGTACACAGTTACAAGAAGTACAACCCAACAATATCGTTTTATAAACTTATATGGGAAAATTAAAGGGTTATGATACAGTTAGAAAAAATGAGGGTGATTTTTTTCACTCACTTCACAGGACTTTGTAATAGGAACGCAATGAGCAAAAAAAAAAGCAAAGGCAGGCAAGCAATAACAACAATAAAGGCTAAATAAGTATATATAATAATGAAATGGTGCATAATAATATAATAATAATAATAATATTATTAATATTAATAATATTATTAATATTCATATAATAATAATGAACACACACAACTAATCAACAATTATTAATAACAAGAGAGAGAGACGAGAGAGAGAAGGGGAGAGTGAGAGGAGAGATGAGAGAGAGAGAGAGACGATAGAGATGAGAGAGAGAGAGAGGAATGAGATTGAGAGAGAGAGAGAGAATAATCTCGGTGATGGTGATGGTGACAAACGACGACACACGGACCGAAACTATCACTACAAACTCATTACCATAGGTAAAGGTTGTTCAATAACCTCTGTGGTTGTTATGAAGGGAGGTGTGAGAGACATGACTTCTGCAGTGAGGACAGCATATTGAGGGAGGATTTCAATTTCCTTTCCTCGTGTTTACACTTTCCTGACCTTAAGTAGGCAGGTATTCCCTTTGCAAGCTGGGTGAACTGGGGGACCGTACTGATGCCAAGTCGCGTTATTGGTCACTCATCCACTTGGTAAATACGGTCGATACTGGTACAGTAGCTTGGGGAAAGCGATGTGCTCTGACACCGAGCCACCCCGTCCCCTGCAAAAACCTAATAGACCTGATGATAAATTAATGTTTGAAAGTTCAATTGCTTTCTAACTTCCTTGACTAGATATTCAGTACATTACTTTTTTGATGGATGTACTTTTATCAGTGTTTTATTGGTGTGCTAATAAATAAAAAATGGTGGTTGATTTATTCAAGTTTGTCTAGGACAAACATGCTTCTTAAAAGCAACACGTAATGATGTATCCGTATTTGGACTTTAATCAGGGTTTTTTTGGTTTGTTTTCTTCTAGTTTTTTTTTCACTTTTTTGTTTTGGTGGATGGAGACAAGAAAGAAAAACACATGCTTTGATCAATTTGGAGAATAAATCAAGGCGGTTGATTTTATACATTTTTTTTAAACGATCGTGGGAAAACAACACTGCCGTTAACAAGGGGGGGCGTAGATTGATACAGATGGCACAGAGAGAGAGAGAGAGAGAGAGAGGGAGAGAGAGAGAGAGAGAGTGAGATGAGAGAGAGAGGAGATGCGAGAGAGATCGAGGAGAAGAGTGAGAGAGAGAGAGAACGAGAGAGAACTCGGAACTCAATAAATTGTTTTCGCATATCGGCTTGGGGCTGTATGGGGGTGGAAGAGGGGGGGATGGGTTAAACATACATTCAAAAGCTTTGTCCGACCTTGGGAACGCAAAATGCACACCCCTACATGCATATTGAATGCCAAAAATAAGTGTTGACGGGTTTTTTGTTTTTAATGGTAAGAAATGTTCAGAGTTGATTTTTTACCCTTCTTTTTAAAAGGGATTTACAAACCCCAAATAACAATGAAAAAAAAATGATATTATTAAGGAGGAAACATACATAATACATAATCTACTTACATACTTACTAAGACAGAGGAAGCAGACAGATAGCAGACAGACTGTTTGACAGACCGACGGGACAGACAAAATGAAGGCCGAAAAGGCAAACAAAGGTTGTGGATGAACTGGTGGACAGACGGTTCTTATTGACAGACGGACCGGAGGGAAGAAACGGACAGACGGACAGAAAAGGGGAGGGCGAGAAACACGTTATTGAAATGTAATGGTACAAACTTTCTCGTGTCAGGATAAAAGAAAGAGCGAAATAATGGGGGGAACTAATGAAAGAAACAAGACGGTTAGAGAAGAGCAAATAAAATAATGAAAGAAAGGACAAAAAGAGGGAATAAACGAAAAAGAAGAAAGAAAAGGGAAAGAAAAGAAAGAAAGTAAAGAAAGATGAAAGAAAGAAAGAAGACAGAAATGAAGAAAGAAAGATAAAGAAAGAAAGAAATCTTTAAAAATACAGAAACAAAGGGCAGGCGAATGTATGAATGAATGATGATAAATGATTAAATAAATGAATGAATGATGAAATATGAAGGAATGAAGGACAAACAAAAAAAAGGAAATTTTAAAAACAAAAGCAAATACAAAAGATGCAATAAAATCAACATACATTAACGAAAAAAAGAAATTTTATAGATAGAAAAGTGCAAAAAGAAAACATTTTCGAGGAGGCAAAGAAGACATAAAAAAGAGAAAAGAAACAGAGAAAAAAGAAGCAGAAATAAAAAAAAGGAAAAAAAAGAAAGAAACAAACAAAGAACCAAAAAGAAAAAAATCCCCAAAGGAATAAAAGAAACAACTGAAAAAAGACATCACTAAATGAGACAAAGGGGGCAAAAATTTGCGGAAATTTCAAAAATAAATGACAAAACAAAGAAAACAACAAGAGACAAACAACAAACAAACAGATGTAAGCTATCCCATGACCCGCTGAAAATGTGACAGAATGTTCATTCTTTAAAGAATTTATCCGCTAAATGATCGGCCCTGGGAAAATAATTGAGAATTTTTTGCACTCCAAATGAGCTTCGGGTTTCCATTATGTCACGACCGCGGCAAAAAAGTGAACCTTTGAAGCATTTTTGTCCACCCGGAGAGAATCATGTATGAATCAGATTTGCCTTGGAAAGATTTAACAGGGCTGTGTTTTGGGTGTTGTGGTAAATGGGCTTGTGTGTTATGTGTGTGTATGTGTGGTATGTGTGTGTTTTGTGTGTGTGTGTTGTTTGTGTGGTTTTGGTGGTGGTGTGTGCGCGCGCGCACGTGTGTGTGTGGTTTGTGTCTTTGTGTATGTGTTTGTGGTATGTGTGTCTGTGTTGTTTTGTCTGTGTGTCTGTGTGTCTGTGTTGTGTGTGAAAATAAAAGTCAAAGTTAAAAAAAGAAAGTTTTTTATTGTAGATGTACTATCTAAGCAATGCATTTGATTTTAGTCATAAGCCATCCCATTTATTGTGGTTGGTGTGTGTGTGTGTGGTGTGTGTGTTGGGGTGTGTGTGTGGTGCGTTGGTGTGGTGTGTGTGTGTGTGGGTGTGGTGTTGTGTGTGTTGGTGCGTGTGGTGTCTGTCTGTGTGTCTGTCCCTCTGTCTGTCTGGGTCTGTGTTCTGTGTGTGCGTGCATGGGTTGTCTTTTTGTGCATGCGTGTGTGCTTGCGGCCTGCGTTTGGGGCGTGCGTTTGTTAAACTATAAAATACGGCCATGAGGGAAAAAACAAACAAATCGGACCTTCTTATTAATGAGGCAATATACATGCATTTTAGAAGAGTCATGAAAAAAGAGAGTTAAGTAGATAAAAAAAGGTTATAAAAATGAGCCAAAAAACACAAGATGGATGGTACTGATGAATAATAAGGATGAAAACATCCACACGAAAGAAAAAAACAAATATTAAAATCACTATTCATCATTTCCCCTTTATTGTTTACATTATTCAACGAAAAGTAAAATTTTCCCCTGATTAGGAAAATCCTAGTGCCCCTTTATTTTCCGTGACCCAAGATTGATTTTCTCTATACTTTCATTTTAGTGTCAAAAGCATCTTGCGGGCCTGGGTTAAGGCCGGGATATTACCCATGGTAGGAAGCGTAGAGTACACTACAGCACTGCTAGGTAGTTTGTTTTTATTTTGATTTTATTTATTTTATATATTTTATTATTTTTATTCTTTTATATGGAGGATAATTGTATAAGCACTCATGTGCTTTTTTACGTCTAGTCCCCGTGTGTATGCAGTTTTGTAAATCTTGTCATCTGTTCCCACCGGCACACAATAGCCTACTCATACGAAATGGGAAACAGGATTTAACGTTGTGTGCAAGACGTACTGCGTGTGTTTCGCACACGGCACCTCAGTTTATAGTCTCATTCGCGGGACTTTGGGAGACAGTGGAGTCAGCACTGATGTTAACTCCAGGAGAAAAATCCCCTCGACCGGGAATCGAACCTGGGTCTTCAAATTGCGAGCGCAATGTTCTGACCACTAGGCCTTTTCCCGTTCCCCGTTATTCACCCAACCAGTCTAGCTCTGCAGCTACATGTCTTGTGTCATGTAGGCAGTCCTGGTAGGAGGGCCGTCTTGCGTATGTCGACATCGGTGCCTGCACTTGTTAACACTATTGAACACTATCTGAAACCACTATCCTCGAACATCACTGATGTGATCCTAGCAGCAGTGCAGGGCCGCCTTTGGCTAGTTAGTCTCACGACCATCCTTTACTGCAAGGAAGCCTAAATCTATCAATCATCTGATTGTCTTACTATTCTGTCCGTCTGCATTGCTGTTGATTTTCCAGCTGGCTGTCTATCTGTCTTTATGTCTTTCAGTTGATACTGATACTATTTTTCTGTACAGGAAGGAGAGCCAAATGTCTCCTGTCTATCTGTCTGTCTGTTTATCTGTCAAATATTTGATACAGGAGAAAGGGCCAAATCTATCTTGTCTGTCTGTCTGTTTGTCTTGTCTGAATGTCAAATGACATTGATACCCATCTCTGTACAGGAGAGAAGCTAAATCTATCCCGTCTAAATTTGTCTATATTCAAATGACAGTGATACTTATCTCTGTACAGGAGAGAGGCTAAATCTATTCTGTCTGTTTGCTTATCTGTCTATAATATGTCAAATGACATTGATACCTATCTCTGTACAGGAGAGAGCCCAAATGTATCCTGTCTGTCTGTTCGTCTGTCTATACTATGTCAAATGACATTGATACCTATCTCTGTACAGGAGAGGCCAAATCTATCCAGTCTGTTTGTTCTGTCTATATGTCAACTGACATTGATACCTATCTCTGTACAGGAGAGAGGCCAAATCTATCCTGTCTGTTTGTCTGTCTATACTATGTAAAATGACATTGATACCTATCTCTGTCCAGGAGAGAGGCCCAAATCTATCCTGTCTGTTGCTATCTGTCTATACTATGTCAATGACATTGATACCTATCTCTGTACAGGAGAGAGGCCAAATCTGTCCTGTCTGTTTGTCTGTCTTAATATGTCAACTGACATTGATACCATATCTCTGTCCAGGAGAGAGGCCAAATCTGTCCTGTCTGTTTGTCTGTCTATATAGTCAAATGACATTGATACCTATCTCTGTCCAGGAGAGAGGCCAAATCTATCCTGTCTGTTTGTCTGTCTATATGTCAAATGACATTGATACCTATCTCTGTGCAGGAGAGAGGCCAAATCTATCCGTGTCTTGTCTGTCTGTCTATACTATGTAAAATGACATTGATACCTATCTCTGTCCAGGAGAGAGGCCAAATCTATCCTGTCTGTCTGTCTGCTATACATGTAAAATGACATGATACTATCTCTGTGAGGGAGAGGCCAATCATCCTGTCTGTTGTCTGTCTATACATGTAAAATGACATTGGGTACTACTGTGCAGGAGGAGGCCAAACTATCCTGTTGTTTGTCTGTCTTACTAATGTAAAAGACATTGATACCTATCTCTGTGCGAGAAGGCCAATCTTCCTGTCCTGTTGTCGTTCATGTCAATGACTGATACATACTTGTCCAGGAGAGAGGCAAGTCTACCTGGACGCTGCCCGAGGTATGGGGTGCCAAGGAGGGCTATGTGTGGTACTGTCCCACTGCTATGGGGGATGCCTGAGGGACAGCGCCAACTCTACCCCTGGCACTTGGTCAGTCAATGAAACATATGTGCATGGACTGTGTGTGTGTTTATGTGCTCATTGTTTATGCACAGTGATAAGAAATTCTTGAAAAAAAATTACAAAAAACGATTAACAACCAAAATTTGTAAAATATGTGTCTTTTCTTCTCATTAGAGTTGCAAAAAAAATCGCTTGACAAAGCAAATGCGAAAAATATCTCCAACATACAAATACAAAACTCTTTAAATCTAAAAATACGAAAAACATTTTGTTATCTATAAAACATCAAAATCTGTTATATTGTAGGAAATGCAAGTGCAAAACATTTCAGGTTTACATAATGGAAAAAAAAACATATTTCTAAACGAAAAAAAAAATGTTCGTTTACTTTCAAATCAGAAATAACGATTGCAGTCCCACACTTCCCTGTGTCTTGACTGGATCTATCTGTGATCAATTTCAAATGATTAGAATACGGACTTCAAAGATGAGTTTGAACCTCAACATTGAGCAGGGTTTAATCTTCAGCCGTTTTTAAGCTCTGTATAGTCGATTTTATTTTCAAAGGCCAAAGATGCTAACCTCTTTGCAGCCTAAATTTTGAAGAGAAGAACAGGATTTTTCTTAACGTTTACGCTAATTACTCCCGATGGATTTTGCTTAATGTCATGTAATCGACTGAGAGAGAGAGAGAGAGAGAGAGGAGAGAGAGAGAGAGAGAGAGAGAGAGAGAGGAGAGGAGAGAGAGAGAGGGAGAGAGAGAGAGAGAGAGAGAGGAGAAGAGAGAGACGAGAGAGGAGAGAGAAGAGAGACAGAGACAGAGACAGAAGAGAGGGGGGGGGGGGGGGGGGCAGAGACGTATGAGGTAACTGGTATGCAGTCTTCCCTTACAGCTGTTTCTAGGGCAGCGTCTGGAGTGAATGTAAAAAAGACAATCGGCTGTGCTGCACTTGGCCCAGTTCAAAAAGCTTTTTGTGTTTATTTCTTAAAACTGAAACATTTTCTTCACACACTATTAATTTTTAACTTTTTTTCTCTGAGCACGTTTCTAAATGCTGCTATTTGATTTATTCATAACGTGATACCCTCTTCAACGCAAAGGGGAAAAAAATTCAAGTTGAGTCTGAAAAAAATGTGGCTTATTGTGGTTTTTTTTTATTTTCTCTGGTGTGTTAAGCACAGACTTGTTCCAAATAAGAGAACATATCTCACTCACACCTACAGAGACAAAAATACAACGAAATGCTCTCCCCATATATCTAAAAATAAAACAAGGAGAAATGCAGGAAACTGGACATTGTTTCAGGGTTATCACTTTTCCTTTGCTGTTCTTCCAATCACACACTTCACTTTTAGTTCGTTGCGTTGTTTTTGATGTTGGATATAAAAATGAGTTCTTTCCTCTCACACACGGTGCAATCAAATAAAAGAAAAAAGACAGCGCAGGGGACATTATTATAAATTTCAACACTTAAAACAGACTGCTTTCGAAGAAATTGTTGTTGTTTCTGCTGATTTTTGAGAAAAAAAAAGTGATATGTAAACACTTTCTTTTTGCATATTGACAAAACTCTGTGCATTGTTAAACAATAGTAAGGGTGGAATAGTAGGTTGTGTTTTTAATACAGACTTTTACCCTGAGGGCAAATTCTATGTGTGTGCAAATTCACATAGCTATCTCAGTATCTGTTTGTCTGTCTGTCTGTCTCTATATGTTTGTCTCTGTCTAGCTCTGTCTGTCTCTGTCTCATTCTGTCTCTGTCTGTATGCCTGTCTCTGTATCTATGTCTCTCTCGGTGTCTCTCATGCTTATTCTCTGTCTCTGTCTCTGTCTGTCTGTCTGTCTGTCTGTCTGCTGTCTGCTGTCTGTCTGTCTGTCTGTCTGTCTGTCTGTCTCTTCTCTTCTCTTCTCTCTCTCTCTCTCTCTCTCTCTCTCTCTCTCTCTCTCTCTCTCTCTCTCTCTCTCTCTCTCTCTCTCTCTCTCTCTCTCTCTCTCTTCCCCTCAAAGGGATTTTACAGAAGAACCACGGTCCCTAACGTTTAGTACATAGGAGGAAGACGAGTGGATTTCATTGTCACTTGTTATTGATCAATGTCCTCTGTATATATGACGGCTGTCCTTATCTCCAGCTGTGCTGAATCGTTTTGTACTAAATACTGGAGTCAAAGTTGACATTGCTGAATCCGAAGAACTGACTTTTTATTTCCCTGTAGGATGCAGAAGCCAGACACACGAAATCTGTTATCTGAAAGACCGATTCAATAATCGTGCTTGCAAGAGGAGACAATCCCCTTGTCTACTACAGATAGCTGACCAGACTGTAGACAGTGTGGAGTTGATCTTTTTTGTGTGTTAATGTATTTCATTTGCCGAAACTGAAATATATAATGCATCACTTATATACCTAGCGCTTAGCGTTCTCCTTGGGTTACCCCATTTTGGTACATTCGCTGTTGATGTACTGATTACTGTAAGTGCAAGTATCACTTGTTTTTCTTTTGCTTTCTCTTCTTCTTAATTGTCGAACACTCAGACAGAAACCATTGTTGTCTGTGATTGAGTAAAAATGCGTTGTACTGCAGTTAAGCACTTGACAGTTGAGAGAATTATATCTTTGCAGTCTTTTGTGGGGGGGGGGGTGTCAGGAGAATGAATCAGGAAGGTAAAACTAGACAAGAAGGAGGTGACAGGCAGGACAAAAAAGCAACACAAAAATCAAAGATAAAAAGGAGGGAGTGCCTGGAAGAACGGAATTACCGGAATGCAGGAGTGATAGTTGTACTGACACCCCCACTGGTAATTTACAGGGTAAGTTGCTGCTTTTAAAAAAATGACATAATAGACACTTGACATTAGGCAATTGAACAACATTACGTCACATTGGCAACAGAGAGCTACATGCCAGCTTTAGAAGCATGTACAAGCTTATGCAAAGTGGGCCAGCTGCTAAAATAGCATTCAATTTTGAAGATCAAAAGTAGTGATGAAGCTACTTCCAAAACAGTTACGATTTGCCAGCTCACAGTGGGTGTAAGTATGATATGATAATGGAAGGGTTGGTGTTTAAAAAAGATAGCACTAAGAGATAACATATGAAATTTATCCAATCGCTAAGTAAGAACATGGAGTGCAAATATGCTATGATTGTGTTAAATGTTGCCAGTTGGCCATGTTGATTTGTTTGTATTTTGTGATGCAGACTGTTAATTAATCCAAATGCACTTTGCCATTCCTCCCGACTTGGTGATAGTATCGAAAGCAGCATCAGGTAAGATAGATGGCATGATAAGGAATGGTATGGTGGTACCATTGGTATGCTGCGCTTGTGAGATGCGCGTAAAATATCTGATTTTTGAAACTTTATGATGCCACTGTTAGCCATTGGTTAGTTTGGGGTTGCGATTGAATGGACTATGGGCTAAATCCTCCTATTTGATCATCGGATTTTCTTGAATGTCGCATTACTAAACTGCAGTAATATTGACATGGATATTGGAACAGGACAAGCAGCTGTATTCCCATTTCCACAGTTATGAATTTTGCAGCCACTTAGCAATTATCTGACGTCATGCCAGGAAATACGTGTAATGGGCGGGCCCAGTTGATGGGGAATAATTTTTTTTTTTTTTTTTTTTTTTTTTTTGCCCCTACCAGGTATTTGCGCGCTGTAGCTTGGTTCGGCTGCTGTTGACCTAACTAACGGTTGCGTTTCATTCCCCGCCACGCTATACCGTTCGTGTGTCTCTCCCGGGGCTTCGGATTTCCTCAGACCTCCAATATCCGTGTAACGGGGAGGCCAACCTTGCGTGGGGGTTCCCACTTAATGGGTCCTTTGGGGGTTCATGATGCCTGTTCTGCTTAACCAGAAACCGGGATACACCGCATGAGCCCCTTTGCTCGGACAGCTTAACTTTACTCATTGGGACACTGAGGCCAACATCACCCACTAGTGGAGCCAATCTTAAGTCCTCTCAATACTGACCGCATCCCCAGAACCTCTCATCCCCAAGGTTTACCTGAAATTACATGCATCAAAGCGGTAATTATATATCGACTAAGAGCGTAGTTCTCCATAACGTAGTCCAATCAGATGCACATTCATAGCATAATCTATCATCATTATTGTATTATGAATGAAAATTGTCTCTGAAGTGAAATTATCGATACAAGTACACTAAACAAAAAAATGGCAACTCAGCGATTCTTAACAAATAAAATGTATTTTGACATCTTCGAGTCTGCTTGGATCAGGTAAAAATCATTTTAAATTAATGGTTGGATCTCAAATAACTTAAAGGGTAAGGGTGCCGCAACCTAAGCGTCAGTAGAGCGTCAGCTTCTAAGGCTACTATTGAGGAGGCGCCCATATGTCGCATCGCCTTTCTTCCCTACCCTCGGCTTTCCGGTACCCATTTACCTAAAGAGGGGATGGGCATCAGTGCTGGGGTGCGGGGGGGCCGTACTAAGTAAGGCGCACAAAAGGTCTCCCATCCAACTGTAACGACGCACGACGCTGCTTAAGTCACCTGTGCGCGCGTGTGTGTATGTGTATGCGTGATGCGTTCAGTTTTCTACTTTGATAGACATGTATATTGATATACCCTGCAAGTAAAGAAAACGTTTGACACTATCTGACTTGGTGGAACTTGACATCAGAAAAGCGAGCGCTCTGACCACTGAGCTATCCCGCCCCCTTAATTATCACAGATATACTGACGGTATAATTATGCTTTGTGTTTCAGCGGTGACCTACGACTCGCAGGTGTCGGACATGAGGGGGGTGATAGAGCGCGGGCATCAAGGTGTGGCTGCAGGCCATGGTGGACATGGACAGGCAGGGGCAGCTGACCTCGGGGCACTGGCGCTGGGACACACAGCTCGCCTGCCAGCACCCACACTCTCCACAAATGGCCGGGAGGAGAGCTGCTCTTTCAGTAAGGCTATGTGAAGGAGAGGGGTCACAGTAAACAAACCCAATATCACTCAGTCAAGAGCGCTATATTTAGCGTGCCCTTTCATTTTACCTTGTCCAAGTGTGGCCAGTTCTTGCTATAAATAGCACCAGCTGGCCCCCCCATCTGGGCTTGGATGGGATGGATTAATTAGCGCTGGGAGGAGCTGAAAGTGGGAGGAAAGGACAGCTGTGGGGTGTGGATGGATGGGGGTGGGGGTGGATGATGGTAAAAGTGGTTAGAGGGGTCAGCTTTGCTATGATTGTGATGATGTTTGTGGTAGTGGGTGGGATGGTGGTTAGTGAGTGTGGGGGTGGAAGTGTGTTCATGGCGTTATTGTGGTGTTAGTTATTGTGTGGGTGGGGTGGGTGGGGTGTGTGTGTGTGGGTGGGTGGGTGGGTGGTCGGGGGGGGGGGGGGGGGTACAATGGTGGTGATGGTAGTAACGGGATATTTTTGTGTGGCGAAGGGGTGATTATGAAAGTTGTGCTGCTGTTGCTGTTGTTGTTGTTGTGTGGTGGTGGTGGTGCTAAGATTATGTACGTAGCTTGCAACCATTTGTTCATCAAAGCAGAAACACTCGAATCCCGTTAGTATGTTCTAGAGTTGTCGCTTTTGCTAGCTGCATATTGTTGATTGTGTGATTATATGTGTTTTTATTACTGATACTAACAGAATACTTCATAAGTGTTCTGTCATAATATTTCTTAACTTCCTTGCATTATAAGAATTTTCCTCAAACCTCTAAGGAAGACAAATGGTAAAAAAAAAGACAATCTTCTATAACAGTTTGTAAAGTTTTGTTCAATTTTAAGTATTTCAGTTAGCTTCTGATAAAACAAGCAATTAAAAAAAAATGAAAAGCATACTAAAAGAGCAAATGCATCATCAGGATGATCATAATTATGTCCAAGTTTGCAACACACCTTTCTCATTAAAGTTCTGTAATGGCTTATTTCTGTGACCTTTCCACTTTTTCACGCTGAGTTTGTGGAATCGATTTTTTTTCTATTTAAGCAACATTTTACGAGCAATATCAAGTTTAAATTAATACGCGTATTTTTTTTCTGCAGGCATTGAAAAAATTCCCTACACCCTTCCTTACAAAAAATGATCAGAAAATCTAGAATCATAGTCATAAGTGTTTCGGATTGGCATATAAATGATCAACATATCGATTTTCTGTTTCAGGTATCTACGAAACGTGACCCTACCAGGCACGAAAGATGAAATGGCCACAGAGTTCAACGACACGGGGATGGTCAAGCTGAACAAGCTGTCCATCCTCAACGTGATGAGGGAGGTGGACAACAACCCCATGGTCCACACCTTCTCTTCTGGAAAACCAGCTTGGGCTCACGGCAGACGCCGCCGGAGAAAACGATCAGCGAAAAAGGACCCTGGTTCTCCAGGCACGTCACACACACCGCTGTCATCACAGCCTGACCACTTCTGGGAACAAGTCGTTCGTCGTGCGAAAAGCTCTTACAATAAAGAAAATGTACATGGAAATCTTTTGATTCCTGGAAACAAAGTCTACAGTGGTGGTGGTGGTGGTGAAAACGCTGTGTCGTTTTCTGAGTCACAAATCGCAGAAGTTCGGATCAGAGTGTTTCTGACGGAGTGCAGATGATCAGTAAGCCCGGTGGTGTTCAGTTTGATGCCGTGAGTTCTGGTGAACCGAGTTCTGTTGAAAGCTATACAGATGGTGAATTAGGGACTGGTTTGGATGTGTCTTCTTCCGCTGGTGTTTTGGGGGAAGTGTCATCTTCACTAAACGAGTTTATTGATATTGTGATACCCTCTTCAGTGTCATCGGCTTCTGAGAAAATGGCAGATTCCAGTCTGGATACTTCTAAGGA
>CM060316.1:76675928-76678428 GCA_030674155.1 Stramonita haemastoma | reverse complement strand
TGTGTTTTATTTTTACCAACAGTCTGAAACACTGAAACTGAAATCATGACGACAAAGCTCTACTGATGCTTACTTATATCCACATTATTATAAATAATCTATTATACTTCTCTATTACCTGGGGACTAATTTTGTCTGAAATATGAATGTGATTCATAGGACTATAAACATCAATTCTGGTTAGATTGCTCTGAAATATTGACAATGGTTGTACGACTTTTTTGTGCTCCAACATTTTATATCCTACACAGATTTTCATAAACGGGATTTTTTTTAACACAATAATCAACGTGTTTGTATTCATGTATTCAGGATCTATGTATAGGAATTGGTTTCTTCAGAACCTATATCAGTTCTGCCAGTTTTCTGTCCGTGTAGATCAGAGGACAGATAGTCTGACCACACAGCGAGACAAAACAGGGGTTGGGGATAAAAGCAACGCCTGTTCTTTTACTGCCATGGCTTCTTCCAGCCCATCAGAAATGCAGGACAAATAAATAGAATAGAGCGAATTAGGAAAATCAGAAGAAAGACAGACGGTTAAGATAGTCTTAAGGGAGTGTGGATACCGTTTCTGGGAGTGCGGAATAGAATTTGTACGTGTTCAACACATTGACTGTAAATCATAAATGGGAGATTTGAGTGGGGTAAAAACGAACAACAAAAATGCCGCATCACTATCAATCATTATGATGGGTAGTTAGCACAAACGTGCACACTCATGGTGTATACGCTGCAACAAAACCGACGTCTGTTCATAATGAACTTGATTCAAAACGCCACAGGTAAAAACTATTAAATGTGTTGAAGATAGTATCATTCAGTGACTTTATGAAATCAACAAGTAAATAGTTCCCTGCACATACATAGTTACAAGTATACCTGTTTTCTAAATATGGCTACCAGTAAGATAAATATACGTCATTTTTATCCTTAAAAATGCCACATTATGTAAAAATATAGGATAAACATCATAAATAAGTGTTGAAGATAGTATCATTCAGTGACTTTATGAAATCAACAAGTAAATAGATCCCCGCACATATATAGTTACTGTGTCTTCCTGCGTTCGCTTTCAGCGCGCACGCGCGCGCATGTGTGTACGTGTGTGTGTGCGTGTGTGTGTATGTGTGCGCGCGTGTGCTTGCTTGCTTGCTTGCTTGCACGCGCGCGCGCGCGCGCGCGCGCGCGCGCGTGTGTGTGTGTGTGTGTGTGTGTGTGTGTGTGTTGTGTGTGTGTGTGTGTGTGTGTGTGGTGTGTGTGTGTGTGTAGGGGATCTCCAATGTTCAAGATAACGGAAATTTGTCGCATGTATTTCTACATACATACAGGAAGTTGGGAAGGGAAAAGGTGCGGGAACATACTGTGGGGTTTGGCATAGACCAGTCTAAAATGTGTGCCAGGATGAACACATGATTAGTAAGTACCATGTGGGTGTATGTTTGATAATATATTTTACCTGTGGCGTTTTGAATCAAGTTCATTATGAACAACCGTCGGTTTTGTTGCAGTGTATTTACTATTAGCGCGCACGTTTGTGCTACCCATCATAATGATTGATGTGATGCGGCAGTTTTGTTTTCTATTTTACTCCACTCAAATCCCCCACATATCATTTAAAGTCAGGCTTTAGCCCCTACTAGGAGTAATCAAGTTCATTTTTAGATAGCGAACAGTTTCTGTGTATAGCAGAAAAGTTGTGTTTTTCCAATCTATCATACCGTAATTTAGTTGGTTTTTTTAGGTTGTCACAGAAGTCTGCTTTATATGCTATTTGTTGGTGCGAAGTTAAGTTCATACAAAAAAAAGACACTTTGAATACTAACAAACATATTAATATCTTTCAACACAAGCTCATTGCTCGTCCATGTTGCAAAAACCTCGCTTCTCCTAGTGTACATGTCTGGGAGCTAAGCGTCTGCCGGCCCCTCTAGACACAATCCTCAGCTTGAAAGCATCGAATTATACACGTCAGCGTTATCCTTCGGTGTATCGCCATGTACAAATGGCATTTTCATGTTAATACTGGGAGAAACAGACAGCTGTTATGTGGATACTGCTTGAGTAGTACCGGTTTTGTGTGATACACTATTTCTTTTTTTTTCTTTTTTCGTGAATACCCTGCGGCCAACAGGAAACTGTTTTCTAGGAAAATCAAGGATTGATATGCATATATTCCCATTTCCTGTTTTGGAATGTGTTTTCTGGGAGCAGCTATCATGTCATACTTTTGTTTCCATTTACATAGCAAACCGATTATATGACTACTCAGAAAGTTAAGGACAAGACGTTTGAATGAATACACGCCTTGTCTTATTGTTTTATCTATCGAGGTAGGATGAGGATAAGGCCAGACCAACGACATCGTGTTTAAAAGCACAGACATAGGCGACGCGTTTCAAAACAGGAACTGAGCTATGGCAGTGTAGGTATTTCCCCTGTGCAGATGCCGGGGACCTGCCAGTGTAAACAGTGTCCCTGCTTTCTGGAAGGTCGGTGC
>CM060316.1:76658428-76673428 GCA_030674155.1 Stramonita haemastoma | reverse complement strand
CAATAAATAAGTACACACACACAGACACACACACAACACCACCAGCGAACAGATAAAAAAAATATGCAAGCGTTCTACTATGAATCATTGAATGTGTGTATTTATGCACATAAGCACGCATACACACACAAATCACTCGTGTGTATACATACATGCACACATACTGGAGCGCAAACGAGCACATGTACACACACAAACACATACACACTCATACATGCACACACACACGCGCACACACACATAAGCGCGCGCGCACACACACAAACCCACACACATACACACACACGCGCACACACATACATACACAACCACAGACGGAATAAAACAATAAAAACAAACAAACTTATACACAACCCAACACAAACACAACAAATACACACACACACACACAAACACACACACACACACACCTCTACTCTCCAAACCTCCCTCCCCTCCGCACACACACACACACACACACACACACACACACACACACACACACACACACACACACACACACACACACACACACACACACACACACACACACACACACACATGTTCTCTAAATGTATTACGATTATATAAAGTATCTTTTTGTGGTCTAATAGATCTATCACATTATGGGACCAGGAGTTGAATTAAAGAAGGAATGTTTGAATCACACCCACCCCCCTCCATTCCTCTTCCCCACTACCATAATTAAAGAAAGGAAGTGTTCCACTTGGCTGGTCATGTGTAAGTTGCTTAGGTCAGAGGTTTTAAAGAGGGATCACTGTTTTCTTGTTAGTTTCTCTCCATCAGAGAGTTGATTCAACTGCTAATTTGACACAGCCTTTAATTAAACACATCACCTAGGTGTACCTAGGTCCCGTTCTAACCCATCAATTAGAGATGAGGTGGCTGGCATTTCCTCCTGTCACTGTTGAAAGGCCAGTGGAGGTGATGTCAAAGGAAGTGGCAAACCCAGAGTTAAGCCCTGCTGTTACCTGTGCTGGGGTGCCTAGGAGATAATCCCCTCTGTTCATGTCAGCTTGCCTCTCCTATCAGGTAAAATAAGGGGGGGAGGGATTGTTGTGTAATTAGGCTAATAAATTGTCTTAGTTATACTGTGTGCGTGCCTACCTACGTGCATGCGTGTGTGCACGTGCATGCGTGCGTGTGTGTGTGTGTGTTTGTGTGTGTATGTGTATGTGTGTATGAGTGTGTGTGTGGTGTGTATGAGTGTGTGTGTGGTGTGTGTGTGTTTTGTGTGTGTGTGTGTGTGTGTGTGTGTGTGTGTGTGTGTGTGTGTGTGTGGTGTGCGTGTGCGTGTGCTTGTGCTTGTGGTGTGTGTGTGTGCGTGTATGTTTGTGTGTGTGCATGTGTGTGTGTATTTGTGTGGGTGAGTGTGTGTATGGTTTGTGCTTGTATGTGTGAGTGCGTGCGTATGTGTGTGTGTGTGTGTGTGTGTGTGTGCGCGTGCGTGTGTGTGTGTGTGTGTGCGCGTGCGTGTGTGTGTGTGTGCGCGTGCGTGTGTGTGTGTGTGTGGTGTGTGTCTGTGTGTCTGTGTATGTCTGTGTGTCTGTGTGTGAGCGAGTGTGTGTGTATGTGTTTGTGTTTGTGAGTATTGAGTAAGAGATATCACCGAAGGAAACAATAGAATAATTACATCTTCGATTTAAAACGGAATAAGCGAATTCAAGGCAATAGAAAAACTGATATAACAGCCAAAATATGAGACAGAAAACATGACACCAAACAAAACTATGAACTTACAAATATTTGAGGAGAGAGAGAGAGAGAGAGAGAGAGGAGGAGGGAGAGGGGGAGAGGGAGAGGAGAGGAGAGAGAGAGAGATGAGAGAGAGAGAGAGAGAGAGAGAGAGAGGAGAGGAGAGAGAGAGAGAGAGAGAGGGGGGGGGGAGGGAGGTCAGCCTTCTTTCTCAGAGTTTGAAAAATCGGAAATGTGAAGTGATAGACTTGTGCATGCTTTTGTGGTTCATAAATACTGCTTCTTGATCTAGTCCAGTGGTTAATGCAAGGGTATTGGGCAAAACCTGCAAATGAGAGTGACAGCCTGTTTGTCAGCAAACGCATACTTTGGACACTCCTGTACAATACTGGCATAGGAAACGCCATGTTGTCCATCTGTTTCCCCACTTCTTTATTTTGTATTTTATACCACATTATGTCACAGCAGATTATTCTGCGTGAAATTCGGGCTGCTCTCCCCAAGGAAAGCGCATCGCCACAAGTGCAGCACCTACCTTTTTTTTTTTTTCATGCATGCAACTGTATTTGTTTCCCTATCAGAGTGGCTTATTTTGACAGAATTTCACACCCCCTCCCCCCCTCCTCCTCCTACTCCCCTCCACCACCCCCCCTCCCCCCTCCCCCCTCCCCACCCCCTCCCTCCCTCCACCCCCCTCCCCCTGACCTCCCCCCTCCCCCCTGACCCTCCCTCCTCCCCCACCTCCCCCTCCTCCCATCCCCCTCCTCCCCTGACCCCCTCCTCCCCCCCCTCCCCCCTCCTCCCCCCCCCCCACCTCCCCCTCCCCCCCTTCCCCACCCTGCTCCCCTCCCCTCCACCCCCCTGACCCCCCTCCCACCCACCCCCTGACCTCCCTCCTCCCCCCTTCTCCCCCCTCCTCCTCCCCCCTCCTCCCCTCCTCCTCCCCCCATACCCCACCCCTCCACCCCCCCCTACCCCCTCCTCCCCCATCCCCCCCCCCCCCCCTCGCCCCCCTCCTCCACCCCCCCTCCCTACCCCACTCCTCCCCCCCATGTCACCCCCTCCCCACCTCCTCTTCCACCCCCCTCCTTCCCCTCCTCCCTACCCCCCTCCTCCCCCACCCCCCTCCCTATCCCCACCCCCCTCCCTACTTACCCCCTCCCCCCTCCCCCACCCCCTCCCTATCTCCCATCTTCTCCTCCTTCCCCCTCCTCGTCCACCACGTTTTCCATCATCCAGGCACGAACACAGAAGATAGACAACACATCTCCTCCAAAGATCAGAGGATTAGAAGTTAGGGGGAGATCTCCATAGAGATCTGCCATTTCTAACTCAGCTTAAGTTACTTGCAATCTAATTTTTAGGGCATGTTATCAAACAAACAATTCCAAACTTTAAAGGTGTTTTCCTGTATTGGTTTAAAAATGAAGAAAAAATATATATTTACAATCATTTACTTCATCTTGTACTTGTTCAAGACAGGTAAACAGCAACTCCTACAAATTCATACAAACGTTGTTGCTTCTTTTCCATAATATGGCAAGTTTTATCTGGACTACTAAGCAACATTAAACAATTAAAAGGGATTGAATTGTTTAAGATAGTCTGTGAAGGGGAAGTAATATTGACATGAAATAGCCACACAGCATGTGTGTGTGTGTGTGTGTGTGTGTGTGTGTGTGTGTGTGTGTGTGTGTCGCGTGTGTGTGTGTGTATGTGTGTGTGCGTGCGTGCATGTGTGTGTGTGTGTGTGTGAAAATCATGATGTTTTGCAAAAAAGATCTTGTAGCATGTTTATATAAGTTGGAAAAACTTCGGAAGTTGTTAACTATTTTAAACATTTACGAATTATTTTCAGTAAGAGGGGCAGTTTTGCAAAGTATAAGGAACATGCTTAATAAAGCTACTAAAGTCATGTTTATTCTGATAAGGACTGCATTGCAAAAAGAACTACTTATGCATGTGACACCTGATTTCTTCGATAAAATTGTTTTACCCATTTTGTTGTATAGGTGTTAAATTTGGGGTTATGAAAATATCACTCACTCACTCACTCAGTCCCATGTCCCAAAGGACGTAGGGGGGACATGAGAGAAGACGCAACGGAGATCTTTTTCCATGCTTCACGATCCTGTGTGGCTAGTAGGAGGCGTTGCAGGGGTTGGGCAGTCCAGTCTTTGATGTTGTCAACCCATGATTTCTTTTGGCGGCCTCTTCTTCTCTTGCCCTCGACTGTTCCTTGCAAGATGGTTTTTGTAGGGTGTTGTGTCTTGTGGTGTGACCAAACCACATCAGCTTTCTCCTCTTTATGGTGGAGAGCAAAGGCTCTTGGGGGCCCACACGCTTTTTGATTTCTTCTTTCACATAGTTATTGGTCTTGTGTTCTTTGTATGATATTTTGAGGAGTCTTCTGTGGCACTTGTTCTCGAATGCTTGGATTCTTCTCTCTAACTCTGCTGTCAGAGTCCATGATTCACAGCCATATAGGAGGATAGATATCACGAGGTATTTGTAGAGGTGGTATTTGGTGCAGAAGCTGATGTTGTTGCTTCTGATGATCCTCTGGAGTCTGACTAGAGCAGATGTTGCTGTTGCAATGCGAGCTTTCACCTCATTGTTTGATGTGCCATCTTTTGTTAGGATGGAGCCTAAGTATTTGAATTGGCTCACCTCTTCCAATATTTCTCCAATCATCTTTATTTCCGTGCTGTCATTACTCGCGCTGTTGACCATGATCTTCGATTTCTCTGTACTGACCTCCATGCCGTATGCGCTCGCTCGGTCTGTTAGACTGTCTGTGAGGATTTGCAGTTCTTGTTTGCTGCTGCCCATGAGGTCAATGTCATCTGCAAATCTGAGGTTGCAAAGGGGTCTTCCACCAATGGAGATGGAAGTGTGGTGGTTTTGCAGTGTCTCTGTCATGATGTTTTCGAGGAAGAGGTTGAAGAGTACAGGTGAGAGAAGGCAGCCCTGGCGGACTCCAACCGTGGTCTTGAAGAACTCGCCCACGTGGTTGTTCATGAGAACTGCACTTCTTGCATTCTCGTACAGAGCCTTGATGACTTCAATTAGGCAGTTGTCAATGTTGAAGTGCCTGAGTACTTGCCAGAGGCCGTCATGCCATACCCTGTCAAAGGCCTTTTTGAAGTCTATAAAATTGTGGTACAAGTCTTTTTGGTGAAAAGACAAAAATATATATGAACATATAGTAATAGTTAAAAAGTTTCTATTATATTTTTTAAATATATTTTTCGTTTAAAGCGTATGATGTCAAATTCGTTAGTGTATGGAGAAGAGGGCATAAAGTCCTTGTCTATTTCTGTTCCAATGGTTTGTTTCTGGATGCAGGTGCTTGACTTTCATCCTGGAAAGCTATCGTCACATGTTTACCAGAGGATGAAAGATTTACATGAAAATCTCTGATTCACTCAGCATGGCTAAATAAGATACAGAACATTTTAGTGCAAAGCAGGTTTTGACTTTGTGGGAGAGACAGTTTTGTTCAATTATCAATTCTACTAGTTCAAGTAATTATCAAAACCTTCTTAATAGAAAAGTTTGTTAATGAATGGAGAGCTGAACTGTGGGATAATAGTAGATGCAGTTAGTACAAAAACTATAAAACCACTTTTAGTATGGAAAAATATATAACTTGTTTGCCAGATGTATATGTTTACACTCTTATGAAATTTAGTTGCAGTTGTCACAAGCTTTCTATTGAGATTGGATGTTTTCATAACATACCACAGGAAGAAATAGTATGTTTAAAATGCAATATGTCTGTTTAAGAGGAGAAATTTATTTTTTTAAATCATGGACTGTTTCCTACTTTAAACATTTACAACAAGATTTTATTCCTCAGCATTTTCTTCAACCCATGTCCAGTTATGATTTTTGCAGTCTGTGGAAATGTAAATCTTGAAAAGTTCTCCAGTCTCCTCAAAGCTCATAACATTTGAAGGTTTTTCTTGAAATTTCATTTTGTTGTCTTTCACAAGTGTACATTGTGTCTTTTACATAAATTGATATACTTTAAAAATTTAATGTCTGGAGTCTGTAATATTGTTTGCTTATCATGTTCTTTTCAGTTCCTGTTAGTATTGATAATACTAGTATCAGTACTGTTGAATTAATCTGTTATCTTCCATGCCCAAAAGGAGTAAAGGGAATTAAATCTTGAATCGTGTATGTGTGTGTGTTTGTGTGTGCATATATATATAATATATATATATATATATATATATATATATATATATATTATATATGTGTGTGTGTGTGTGTGTGTGTGTGTGTGTGTGTGTGTGTGTGTGTGTGTGTGTGTGTGTGTGTGTGTTTCTCTTTCTCTATTTCTGGTCCATTTGTCTGGAATGACCCTCCCCCCTCTCCCACTTTGCTAAAAGCCTACTTATGACAGTTTTCAATCCAGTCTCAAGATATACTTATTTCAAAAATAAAATTTCCCCTCCTGTTTCATTTATCTATTCCTGCATTGCCCCCATATAAAAACTGTAAGTTGTTTAACCTGTGTTAATTTCTGCTGCATGTATTTAGAATTTCTGACACATTATATATGAGTGATAACACGTTTAAAAATTACCCCCTTCAAAGGCTGTCATAACAGTTATGTTCCTTTTTATTGTTTGAAGTTACTCAGAAGTTCAGAAGAAAATCTGTATCTAATGTAAATGAAGCAACATTTTTTTTTCCATAAAATTGTAAACTGTGCTATTTTACCTTTTTCAAATAGGACATGGTGATAAGAAATGTTTCAGATTATACTTTTTCTTTAAATTTCTGAGCAGACATGAGAAAAAAACCTTTTAAAGTGTGAAATTGTTAGTGTAGTAATATGCTGCAAAACTATGAAGGCAACAACTTCAGCTTAAAATTAGGAATGGCAGATCTGTACAGGGATCGCCCCCTAACTTCTAATCCTCCGAGCTTTGGAGGAGATGTGTGGTCTATCTTCCCATGTTTGTGCTTAGGTGAGGGGGATAGGTGGGTGGAGGGGGGAGGGGAGGGGAGGGGGGGAGAGTGGGGAGGGGGAGGAGGAGGAGAAGGGGGAGGAGGAGGAGGAGGAGAAGGGGGATGGCAGAGGGAAGGGGGGGAGGGGGGGGGGGGGAGGGGGAGGAGTAGCGGAGGGGAGGGGGGAGGGGATAGAGGGGGAGGTTATGAGAGAGGGGAGGGGGGTGGGAGGGGGGAGGTTTATGAGAGAGGGGAGGGGGGTGGGAGGGGATAGAGGGGGGAGGTTTAGGAGAGAGGGGAGGGGGGTGGATGGAAAGGGGACGGGGAGGGGATAGAGGGGGGAGGTTTAGGGGAGAGGGGAGGGGATAGGAGGGGGAGGGGAGTGGGGGGGGGAATAGAGGGGGAGGGTGGGGGGGAGGAGGGTGGTAGGGGGGGGGGGGGGGAGGTGGGGGGAGGGATGGGAGGGGGGGGAGGGAGGGGAGGGGAGGAGGGGAGGGGGGGGAGAGGGGGAGGGGGAGTGGGGAGGGGAGGGGGGGGGGAGAGGGGTGAGGGGGAGAGGGGGAGAGGGGGAGAGGGGGGGGGGGAGAGGAGGAGGGGGGGGGGGAGGTGGAGAGGGGTGGGAGGGGGAGGGGGGAGAGGGGGGAGAGGGGGAGGGAAGTGGGAGGGGAGAGAGGGGTAGGGGGGACAGGAAGGGGTGGGAGAGGAGGGGGATAGGTAGGGGGGAAGAGGTGGTTTTTGAGGATTTAAAGTAACAAAATAACCCATTTCCAGTTCTGCATAACTTTACTGTTTACCATAACTCCCAGGGAGCACAGATTCATTGTTTCCCTCGCTAATAGTGTTAACTGTGATAGCAGGTATCTGTGTACAAACTGACTTGCTGTCACTCTTCATGTCAGAATTTAACCCTTGGCGGCTGTGCTAATCTCCTGCATTATCTGAGAGCAAATTTTGTTTCGATGTTCTGAAATAGGCCTAGTCGCTTCTCACGGTCCCTGATTTATATAGTCAGTGATGTAAAACAACGGTAAGAAAGATTTAAACCACATTCCATGGTCCCAGTGAGAGGGAGAGCTGTCCAGCCTAATTGCCCGATGCCAAGTCGCTGCTTCCAGCGGTAAAGAAGCTGGCAGGCTGGACGCTTGCCCGACACACTTCAAGTAGACGGCCCTTCAGGCATCCTTAGTTAATTTTGCTTTCCCACCACAGCCCATTGCCTGTGCCGCCCTTAGCAGGTTCGGCAATCAGAGTGGGCGATTTTCGTTTCACTTATCATCTTTCCAACTTGACTAGCTCCTACTGTGGTTGATCAAGAAGGTGTTATTCAATAAAAACAATACTTGTTGCCATCGAAACGTCATATATGAATGGCAAATTTATGTAACAAAATAATTCTGACTGGCTAAAGGATACAGCATAAAAGGCACAAAGCTCACAGTGATGTGAAACTTTCAAACGCCATTTTCTCGAAACTGCGTCAAACCGCGATAGCCGCTTCTGGGAGGTAACCCTCGATATATATATATATATATATATATATATATATATATATATATATATATATATATATATATATATTCTCTGACTAGGCACTCATTACCGTTAGCGTAAAAAATTGTGTCAGTAATATCACATCTCCACACGAAAAAAACCCAAAGGCACACATATATGCAAGCAAGCACGCTTATTTATTTGCTCTGTATATTTACTTTACTTAGATCTTGATGACGAAGACGGAGTTTTCATACGCTACCGCACAGATGGCAGCCTTTTCAACCTGCCGCGTCTTCAGGCCCACACCAAAACCCTGGAGCAACAAATTCGAGAGCTACTTTTTGCTGATGATGCTGCCCTTGTAGCCCACACAGAAACCGCCCTGCAGCATGTAACATCCTGTTTTGCAGAGGCAGCCCAGCTCTTCGGACTCGAAGTCAGCCTGAAGAAGACAGAGGTTCTCTACCAGCCCGCACCTCAGGTAGCGTACCACCCACCTCACATTACAATTGGTGAGACAGAACTGAAAACAGTCCAGCAGTTTACCTACCTGGGATGCACAATCTCCTCTGACGCAAAGATTGATAAAGATGTAGACAACAGACTGGCAAAGGCAAACAGTGCTTTAGGCAGACTCTACCACCGTGTCTGGAAAAACAAACACCTGAAGAAAGACACCAAGATCAGTGTCTACAGAGCCGTGGTACTGACCACCCTCCTGTACGGCTCTGAGTCATGGGTCACATACAGACACCACCTGCGAATTCTGGAACGCTTCCACCAACGCTGTCTCCGCTCCATCCTCGACATCCACTGGAGCGACTTCACCACGAATGCTGAGGTGCTGGAGCAAGCAGGGATCACCAGCATTGAGGCCATGTTGCTGAAAACGCAGCTACGCTGGGCAGGGCATGTCTCTAGAATGGAGGACCATCGCCTACCGAAGATGGTTCTCTACGGTGAACTTTCCACCGGACACCGCTACAGAGGCGCACCAAAGAAGAGATTTAAAGACTCTCTGAAGAAATCTCTGTCAGCCTGCCTCATAGACCATAACCAGTGGTCAGTCCTTGCTGCTGACCGGCAGGCCTGGCGACACACTGTGCATCAGTCGGTCTCCTCCTTTGAGGACAATCGCAGAGCGGCCCTTGAGGAGAGGCGAATGAGGAGGAAGAACCGTGTCCCCTCTACATCAACCCAGAATCGACTTTCCCCTGCAGCCGCTGCGGCCGGGTTTGTTTGTCACGCATTGGACTGAACAGCCACCAGCGAGCCTGCACCAGACGTGGACAGTGCCCTTAATCTTCGTTCGCGAATCCAAGGCATGATGATGATATTTACTTTTGTATATTTACTTTAAGTCATCCAGCGAAAAACAAATGCAATCAGACGAACAGACAAACAAACAGAAAATGACAGCCACAAGCCATCACCACCACCACCTTCATCATCACCACCAGCTTGAAGAAAATAGTTTTGCAATGGGAAATTAAACCCAAGGAAAACATGTGTGTTTACAACATCTCCCCTGATTTTTTTCATTCAGGTTCTTTCATGTCGGTGGCCATATAATAAGCACACCTGCTATGTTCAAGTTATTTTTTAGATGACAAGATTGACAAAACTGCATGCACACGGGGACTGGATGTAAAAATTCACACGAATGTTTATTCCATTGTTCTCGATATAAAAGAATCAATGAATAAATAAATAAGAAATAAATAAATAGACTATACACCACAATCTGAAAAAGCAGTACACAGTCCCAAAACATACTTAGCACAGCACGCAGACCTCAATTCATGGCAAAAGGCCCCACAATCACAGCAGAGGTGTGTTTCCAAAATCTCAGGTTGGAACAGGGAAAAAAAGAAGAAAGAAAGAATGGAAGGACGAAGACTCCTGCCCCCCTATCAGACCCTGCATCGGAAGACCCCAAAAAGCAAATGTCCATTGTGCGTGCATGAGCTAACGAGCAATCTTCCAGCTGATGGCCTCTCGCCGCTGGCACTGCTGCTTATTTTCTGTTATTTATCTGGCCACTAAATTGTAATGACGCTTTTTTCTTGGGTGTGTGTTTCCTCCATAACGATCTTCGTGGTACAGTGCCATGGATGCTCGTGTGTATTGCGTTAAGCGCAGTTGTATGGAAAGGTGTTGTTGTTTTGTTTTGCTTTGTAAATAGAGGGATGTATGATCTTTTT
The DNA here is from genome assembly GCA_030674155.1 of Stramonita haemastoma. NCBI lineage: Eukaryota > Metazoa > Mollusca > Gastropoda > Neogastropoda > Muricidae > Stramonita > Stramonita haemastoma. Next base: position 76,663,070 of record CM060316.1, on the reverse strand, counting down.
TTGTAAATGATATGAATATGCGTTGGCATCATCATCATCATCATCATCATTATCATCATCATCATCATCATCATCATCATCATCATCATCTTCATCTTCATCTTCATCATCGTCGTCGTCGTCGTCGTCACCATCATCATCGTTGTCGTCGTCGTCGTCGTTGTCGCCGTCGTCGTCGTTACCATCACCATCATCATCATCATCATCATCATCATCATCATCATCATCATCATCATCATCATCATCGTTGTTGTCTTTAAAATTTAACTTGTAGTAGTAGTAGTAGTAGTTAGTAGTAGTAGTAGTAGTAGTAGTAGTAGTAGTAGTAGTAGTAGTAGTCGCTATATCAATAGCGGTAGTTGTAGAAGTCATAGCAGGAGTCGTAGCGGTAGATATAGTAGTGGTGACGTCGATGTTGATGTTGTCTGGACTTGTATTTCATGGCACAAATCATTATTCACCAACCTGAAAGATATCAGCTCCAGCCAGGATCAAAAGCTTAGTCAAATTTTGATCTAAGCAAAGTGTCAGGATTTCTGTGAAAATGGTGTTAAATATTTAAAATCACGTAACGTTTACTTTCATCTGTCACCCAATATTTGCATAATTACATATACCCTCCATTAGAGGAGAAAAAATGTTTTTTGGTGTCAGAGTAGGGGTACCTGTATAGCAAGATTGTTGAAAGCAGTCATACACGCACATTTCCCATCTCAGTGTGTGGTTATAGTTCCAGGGGCATTCTCTGAGGTGATCGGTGAGACAGTGCACAGTCTGGATGACTCCTAGAGTGTCTGGCTTGGAAAACACCAAACATAATCATTGCTTGTCAGCTGGTAATTGTGTATCACCCGAAAGTTTTCACACAACTAACTTTCCTGTTTTTTTTATCACTTGCCCCCTAACCAATACCCATACAAGGATGCACTCGCGCACGTGCCCACCCCCCCTCCCCCTGAATACAGACACATACACATACATACACAAACACACTAAAACACTAAATCACATGCAGAACATCTTGCAGATATTTTAAGACCTGCTTTGCTTTTAGTGAAAGTATGCCTTTGCAATTTGGTTAAAATGGATATCAAAATTAACAAAACTGCATACAGTTGGGCACTGGGTTAAAAAAAAACACATGAGTGCTTATTCCATTATTCATGAAATAAAAATAGGTCAATAGAATAGGATTCTCTCACACACACACACACACACACACACACACACACACACACACACACACACACACACACACACACACACACACACACACAGCATATTATCCCATACACGTTGATCACATTACCCTATTATTAAATTAGCAGGAGTGACTAGCCTGCCTCTTCTTGTAATAGCAGTGTAAAAAGGGAGACTTGAACAGGAGAGAGGAGGCAAGGTAATGGACTGGCCTGTATTCAGGACACAGCACGAACATGTTACCTATCTTCAGGGAGAAAAAGGGATTGGAATATGATACATTGCACAGGGTCCACATTGCCGGGGCGTCATGTTGATGGTGTATCATACCCAGTGACATCTCCCTTGTTGATGCATTTGGCAATGCTCAGCCTTGATCTAATCACAGATATCAGTCGTGGTGCTGAAATGCTCTTTTTGCTAATGGATCGAGGTTTCATAAAGTGCTGCAATCTTGAATGCATCTGTCAGACGTGGACATGCATGCATACGTGCACATGGAGAAATGAACACATGCACACATATCTAAACACACACACACACACATATCTACACTCACACACACACACACACACACACACACACACACACACACACACACACACACACACACACACACACACACACACACACACACACACACACACACACATCTACACTCACACACACATACACACACACATTATCCCACATCAGTCTTGGTGTGTGCCTACATCACCAATCTAAATTTTGTTATTCAAGCCTCATATAAATTTATCCAATAACAATGTCTTCTACTATAGACACATGGCCTTCTCAGGAAGGACTTCGTGTAGGATACCTAAATATCAATAGTGCTAGAAACAAGACAGAGGAAATATCATCAATTATACACAATAAAGGAACTAGCTTTCATGTATTTTGTGTAGCTGAATCGAGACTCAACAATTTAATTTCTGATTCAGATATGTATATCCCAGGCTATGACACTGTACGGCTCGATCCTGTGACTGTCAGATCTACTGGTTTGCTTTTATACTGTGCATCCTCTCTGTCGTGGAAAAGACTAACACATCTTGAACAGTTTCATGTAGAATCTATATGGGTAGAAATCACGTTTTAGACGCTGTAAATCCATTATACTTGGCTTCATCTATAGGAACCCAGCTGAAACAATTGACTGGTATGATAAATTTAATTCAATGATGGATGCCGCAATTCTAGAGTCCAAAGAAATCTTTCTTATGGGAGATTTCAACATAGATCTGACAGTCCCTGGAACAAAGTGGAATATTAATTATGCCATGTATGTTTTGGAGCAAATAATTGATCGTCCAACTCGCATTACTAATAACACTAGCACCCTCATTGATCACATTTACACTACTTCAAAGACCAACATAGCAGAAACATGCTCAGTGCAGACAGGCTGTAGTGATCACTCTTCCATTTGTTTTACATGGTGGAAAAAAGGAATAAAGATACCCAAATCAGGACACAAGGAGATATCCTACCGCTCTTTTAGACTTTTTGATAAAGATGCCTTCATTAATGATATTCTTAATTCAAACTTAGACTATGTTTATCAGCTTACAAACCCAGATGATGCTATTAACTACTGGATAGAGACGTTTATAGCTACTTATGATAAACACGCTCCATTTATTAAGAAAAGAATAAAACATTTCATGAAGCCTCCATGGTTAACAAAAGAAATCGAAAACGAAATGATTCTAAGAGACTATTAATTTTTGTTAAAATCAAAGCAAAGACATGAATATAAAAAGCAAAGGAACAAAGTCAATTCAATGAAGCGCAAAGCCAAAACAAAATACTTTCAAGACTTGCTGTCTTCAGCCCAGAATCCAAAAGCGATTTGGAAAGCCATTAATACCTTAACTAATAAATCAAGACATAGCACCCAAAAAGTCATAAAAGAAATATCAGCTGAAAACCTGAATTCTCACATTGCAAACATTGCTGACTCTATAATACCTAATGATAAAACAAAAACAAATGAGCTGAAAGAATTGAAACAATACTGTTCATCAAAGAGCATCTCATCTGATTTTACCATACCCCCAATAACAGTAACAGAAGTGCTAAATAGCTTACTCAAATTGAAACAATCAGGATCAAAAGACCTTGACAAAATCGATAGTAAAATATTAAAAATCAGTGCATATGCTATAAGCGATACCCTAACGTACATATTTAACTTGTGTATTGACAAACATTATTTCCCATTGAAATTTAAACAAGCAAAAGTAATACCCTTACACAAATCAGGAGACCCTACCAATCCGTCGAATTATAGACCAATATCCATACTGTCAGTCCTATCTAAACCATTAGAAAAACATATACATTTTCACTTACATTCTCATTTTAAAATATATGATCTAATTAATGAAAACCAGTCAGGCTTTCGTGAAAACAACTCCTGCCATACAGCCTTAATACAACTTATTGAGCATTGTCTTTTGAATATCAACAATAATGAATTTACAGGAGTTCTTTTTCTAGACTTTGCGAAAGCCTTTGACGTTATTAGCCACTCTCTCCTCATCAAAAAATTAAAATGCTATAAAATCTCCAACCAAGCATTGTCATTTTTAGACTCATTTCTCACTAATCGCCATCAACGTGTTGAAATCGGGCCTAGGAGGTCAACCTTACTACCCATCAAATATGGAATACCACAGGGATCAATACTAGGACCACTTCTTTTCTCTATTTATATTAACGACCTACCTCTGTATATCCATTGTTCATGTCAAATGTTTGCTGACGATACATCAATTCAATGTAACAGCGATGATCCAAACCAGCTTGTGAATGATATGCAGGCAGATATCAATAAACTTATTGAATGGACAGAACTCAATCATATGTCTCTTAATTCAAATAAAACAAAATGTATGTTTATAACCACTCGGCAAAAAAGACAGAAATTGCGTTCTCCATTCGGGCCAATATATGTCCATGGACAACAAATTGAAGAAGTTGTCTTACACAAAGTACTAGGTGCAGTGATTGACAACGACTTGTCTTGGTCAGATCACATAGCCACGTTAGGAAAACGAATCTCAGTAAGATTATATCAACTTAGAAAAATCAAGAATTTTCTAAATCTACAGTCACGAAAACTATTCTTTCACGCCCATATTCTATCTCTTATAAACTATGTCTCTACCATATGGGATAGTGCAAGCGAAACAAACTTAAAGCATATAAACCGCCTGCACAAAAGAGCTGTGAAACTAATCCGTTTGAATCCTAATACACTGACCACCACCAACTACAAAGAACTAGATATTCTTCCACTCAAAGAAAGACTGCAGTTCAACAAGTATCTATGTATGTACAATATATTAAACGGGAAAGCCCCAAAGAAAATCTTGGAAAAATTTGCTGTTAATAAAAACAGGCCTACCCATAGACTGTTTTTGCCCAATCTCTA
>CM060316.1:76648428-76650928 GCA_030674155.1 Stramonita haemastoma | reverse complement strand
GTTTGAACAGAGTTCTGTATCACACAAACCAGTAAAGTTGCTGTATTTTGAGACAGATGCCAGAAAATAAAGGACACGAGTTTACAGAGCATTACCCAGAATAAAAGAAAACAGCCATGGCTGAAGGTCTCTCGGGGGTAGGGCCTGTTTGAAAACCATTCTCGTTCAAGCATGAGGACATTTGCAAGGGCAACAACTTTGATATCGATTAACCCCGCCTCCCCAAGGTCATATGTTTATTGTCAGTAAATGAGCTTGCTGCTCACTGATAGCGGAGACAGGGAAAAAGCAAAGGTAAGGTAAGTGACTGAATAGCATTCCGCACATTCTGGCTTTCCGGGGCCAATGCGTGTTGCAATGCCATGAATAAGAAAATTAGATGACGTAGCTGTGAGCAGAAAGACTGATATCAGATCTTAACACAATTCAAATGTTTCTTTTTATGTGTCCAATGATGACGATGGTTTTTTTTGTTTGATTTTTTGCCAGTGTGTTGATGTTGCACCAAGAGAACTGCATTTTTATTGTTGTTCTGTCCCCTTTTATTTCGACTGATGGAGTTTCAAACAAACACACACGCACATTAACACACACACATTAACACACACACACACACACACACACACACACACACACACACACACACACACACACACACACACATTCACACACACACACACACACACACACACACACACACACACATACACACACACACACACACACACACACACACACACACATACAGGGGGACGGATAGCCTAGTGGTTAGAACATTGCCCTGGCAATTTGACGACCCGGGTTCGAGTCCGGTCGAGGAGATTTTTCTCCTGGAGTTAACATCAGTGCTTACTCCCCTCTCCGCAAAAGTCCTTCGGATAAAATTTTAAACCGAGGCCCTGTGTGCGAGCACACGCAGAATACCTTGCGCACACGTTAAATCCTGTTTCGCTTTTCGTAAGAGTAGGCCATCGTGTGCCGGTGGGAACAGATGACATTTACAAAACTGCATACACACAGGGACTGGATGTAAAAAAGCACAAGAGTGCTTACTCCATTATCCTCGATGTAAAAGAATACATAAATCAGTCAAACAAAATCAAACATACACACAGATACTGTAAGTGCTCTCTCCTCATCTCTATATACAGTACTTGCCTTATTGAAAAGCTCCACACGTTGTCGCTTTTTAGCCAAGAGCCATAAGCAGCTTTCCTCTAGTATTTTGCCAACAGTAGTTGTTCCAACTGGCGCTGTCACTGGACATTATTCAGAATGCCAGGCTGAGAATACTGGATGTTTTCTCTCTCTCTCTCTCTCTCTCTCTCTCTCTCTCTCTCTCTCTCTCTCTCTCACCTAATGACTTAGTTTATGGGGAAACTAACAGGTATCCAATAAGTTTAATTTCCATGGTTAAGTGTATTCGTTACTGGCTGAAACTGTCACAAATGGAACCACATAGATTGCCATATAAAGCTTATAAAATGTTAATGAATTTAGAAGCAAGAGGTAAAAAAAACTGGGTCTCAAACATAAAATTAAAGCTATATGAATTTGGTTTTGGGGTTGTGTGGGAAAATCAAGGTGTAGGGGACATAACTGGGTTTATTCATACATTTCGGCAAAGACTGGTAGATTGTAGATGGCAGACTTGGTCTTAACATATTCAAGAGAGTGATCGATTTGATGTGTATAGAATGTTGAACCCATTCCATTGTGTTCCAGTTTATTTATCTATGCCCTTAGAAAGACATATGAAACGCTTAATGACTAAATTCAGATTTGGTATTTCTGATATATATTTACATTCTTATCGTTATAAATCTGTCAATGATCGTAATTTGATGTGTCCATTGTGTCATGATGCACTTGAAAATGAACTTCATTTTATTTTGTCTTGCCCGGAGCTAAAAGAGCTGCGAGAACAACTAATTCCTTTGAAGTATTTTCAACAGCCAGTGTTGTTCAGATTAGTGATACTGATGACGACTCCTAATGAAAATATTGCAAAAAAACTTGCTGTATACTTATACAAAGCATTTAAAGTACGCAGTATGTTGTCAACATAATAATTATGTCAGTCTGTGAAAACTTACAAAGTGTGTGTGTTTCTATCTTGTATGTAAACCCCTTCTAAGGGGCAATGGCCTTTGTGAATAAAATTATCCGAATCCGAATCCGAATCTCTCTCTCTCTCTCTCTCTCTCTCCTTCTCTCTCCTCTCTCCTCTCTCTCTCTCTCTCTCTTCTCTCTCTCTCTCTCTCTCTCTCTCTCTCTCTCTCTCTCTCTCCTCTCTCTCTCTCTCTCTCTCTCTCTCTCTACGTAGAGTTTGATAAATGTTGTCTTAATATCTCAATGTTTTAAGTTTAGTTAGTATGTGGCGGGCGAAACGTTGTGAGGGGCTGGTGCATTCTTAACCACCAGTAGGAGTCTTGGAGAGGAGATGGGCGCCACCAAGCTTCCTCAAGCCCACTGCAAGGACATGATGAGTAAAACAAAA
>CM060316.1:76625928-76635928 GCA_030674155.1 Stramonita haemastoma | reverse complement strand
AGCTCGACATTTGACACTCCTGTGAATGATGTCACTGTGCAGACTACAGTTGAGGATTCCCCTTCTAGTGGTGAGGGTGACAATGCTGCGGGATTGCACGTGCAGGGCAATTTATATGTGGGCCAAGAAAACAGAAATCGTACGCAGAGACGTGTCAGCACAAGATCCAAGTCCTTATCAACTGACCGACAGTCTTCTCTTCCACAGAGAGGGGCGAAAGGCCTGCAGCCTAAAAAGAACTTGCGTGTACAAAAAACAACAGGCCAAGAACTCTTTGGTAAAAAATGACGACATGGCCCGGACCCTATTGACATTGTAAAACCTTCTAAAAACAGTTTGTTTTCTATGGTAACATATAATGTGGAGGGAATTATATCAAAATTGAAAGATTCTAGTTTTGTTTCTTACATCATAAACTTTGACTTTATTTGTTTAGTGGAAACGTTTGTAGATGCTTTCTCATCCTCTTTATTTCCATCTCACACAAGTTTTATTTCACCTGCTATAAAACTTTCACACCATGGGAGGAGAAGTGTGGGGGGGGGGGGGGTCGTGTTAGTGAAAGATGAGTTTTTGCCATACATCAAAGAAGTTCCTACAAAATATAATAACATGGTCGTTCTTCAAGCTGACAACAGTTTATTTTATACAGAATCAAATGTTTTTATTGTCAGTGCGTACATAAATCCAATTAATAGTCCTTTTTATGGCACTACCGAAGCAGACAACGGGATTTCTATATTAGAACAATGCTTGCTGGATATCACAGAACAACACCAGGATCCACTTTTCCTACTTTGTGGCGATTTTAATGCAAGGACCAGTAAAGTTTTCCCTGTACAACTTGACACAGAGTTAACTCCTTATGTGGCTTGTGATGAATCATATTTATTCTATAATAATGATACTGTAACACATAAAAAGCGTTGTTCAGAAGACAAAGTTATTAATGATTATGGTGGAAAACTACTTTCTTTGTGTACTAGTTTTGGGATGTACATACTGAATGGGGTTTGTGAAGGGGATTTGGGGGGATGTTTTACTTATATTTCTTCTGCAGGAAATAGCGTTATTGATTATTTTATTTTGTCTTCAGCACTAGACATGTTACCATTTAAACTGTTTGTTGATGAACAAATCTATTCAAAACACATGCCTGTTGTTTGCCATATATTTTTGTGTAAGCAGCTGAAAGAAAATAGACAAGACGACATGACAACTGTCTCTAAACTTGTTTGGTCGGAAGAAAAAAGAGAGGATTTTTTCACTCAGATTAATTTGCCAAACAATACTGCTGCTTTAGAGGAAGCAAAAGAACTAATTGATCAGGACATTAACAAAGCAGTGGAGTCGTTTACTGCAGTCCTGAAATCTGCTGCCTCTTGTATGATTGTAAAACACAGGATTAAAGATGTCATAAGAGGTCAGGTTTGGTTTGATGCCGAATGTCGGGAGAGTCGGAAGAAGACCAGAAAAGCTCTTCGAGAGTTCAAACGATTGCGGAAAGAAGACCCAACAGCAGATGGTCGACCATACTTTGAGCAAAGAAAAACATATAAAAGATTATTAGCAGAGAAAGAAAATGCATACAAAAAGAATTGTAGGGCAGAGCTCGAACAAAATATTAATGATTCCAAGTTCTTTTGGAAAAAAATTAAGCGCTTTTCATCTAAAAGTAAGAAAACTGGCAATATTACAGAGGAAGAATGGCTGCAGCACTTCAAGGGGGTTTTTGGAGTTGGAGATCAAATTACTCCTGATGAAGAACTTATTGAGTTTAATACTGTAAATGGGGAACATGATGTTGATCCAGATGATAATTTATTGAATAGGAAAATAACTGGACAAGAAATACAACACTCTATAGATCATCTGAAACATGATAAAGCAGCGGGTCCAGATGGCATTATACCCGAATTTTTTAAAAATTCTAAAGAAAAAAATGTTCCTTTTTTATTCCATCTTTTCAATGCTGTATTTGCATCAGGCCAGTACCCTGAGGCATGGACCGAATCAATTATTCACCCTTTGCATAAAAAAAGGCAGTATACACAAACCAGACAACTACAGGAGTATTTCACTTTTGAATATATGCGGCAAGTTATACAGCTCCATCATCAACAGGAGACTGTCTAAGTGGGTAGAAAATAAAAATTTATTAGGGGAAATTCAAGCTGGTTTTAGAACAGACCATTCTACAATAGACCATATTTTTACGTTGTTCTGTATGATTCAGAAACATTTACTACTGAGGAAAAAGTTATATGTAGCTTTTATTGACTTTCGTAAGGCTTTCGATTTTATTTCACATAGTAAACTCTGGCCCATACTACACAAATCTGGAATAAGAGGTAAGATACTACTGACCATTATGAGTATGTATAAAACCGTGAAAGCCCGGGTTAGATGTGGAGGTAGGGTTTCTGATGCTTTCTTCTGTCAGAAGGGCTTGAAGCAAGGTGAAATTACAAGTCCTCTACTTTTTTCTGTATTCATAAATGAACTTGCTAGTTGCGTTATAGAAAACGGGCGCCATGGCATACAACTGAATCCAGGCATGACTGAATTGTTTATTATGCTTTTTGCAGATGATATTGTACTTCTGTCAGACACTGTCATTGGCTTACAAACTCAGCTTAATACTCTTGCTACTAAGGCACTTGAATTAGATTTACAGGTCAATCTGGAAAAAAATCTAATATAGTTATTTTTAGAAATGGTGGTTACATTTCTCGGCATGAAACATGGACATACAATGGTTGTAAAATTGAAATTGTGAATTGTTATAAATATTTGGGTCTGGTTTTCAGCACCAGGCTATCCTTTTCAAAAGCTGTTGGTGAGATGTCAGTTAAAGCAAGGAAAGGGGTCATTGACATTTTTAGAACCCTCTGGAAACTAGGTGATTTTTCAGTTGATATTTGTCTTAGATTATTTGATTCACAGATAAGACCTATTCTTTTGTATGGTTCTGAAATCTGGGGCATGACTTACTTTTCTATATCGGAGAAAGTACACACGTTTGCCTTAAAAAAGCTGTTAAACGTCAGCCCCAGAACACCAAATGATATGGTTTATGGTGAAACTGGGCGATACCCCCTCTATATATTTTCTTATATGTCATGCATAAAATATTGGCTACGTCTTACAAGAATGAATCAGGCCAGACTCCCTCGTCAGTCCTATATTATGCTTCTAACATTATGTGATCAAGGGCGGATGTGCTGGGCATCACATGTGCGCGACACATTGTATAAATTTGGATTTGGGTTTGTTTGGGAAAACCAAGGTGTGCAAAATATAAGGGGATTCTTATCTACATTCAAGCAGAGATTGATTGATTGTCACAGTCAAAATTGGCACGCGCATATTCAAGAAAGCAGTAGGTTTGCAAGTTATCTGAATTTTAAATCCTCTATATCACTGGAATCGTATTTCACCGTTATCACTAACAAACACATCAGAGATGTGCTCATCCGATTTCGAATCGGTGCAACTGAAATACGTACACATAAAATGCGATATGCTACTTTCAATCCGGGTGATCTGAAATGCCCCCTATGCAATTCTTGTCTTGAAGATGAAATACACACTTTATTTTACTGTAAATCTCTGAATGATTTGCGACAAAAATACATCCCATCTCGTTATAGGCAATACCCTTCAGAAAAAACATTGAAACTTATGATGCAAGATGACAAAAGCCTTCATGACTTAGGACGATTCATATATCATTCCAACAAAAGGCGTTCTGCTTTAGAATGATGGCTGTAGCAAAATGATTAACGTATTTCTCAAGTTGTTTCAGTGTCTTGTGCTACTCTGTGTACAATTTGTGCCCTAATTATCAATTCTCTAATCAATTTTTGTTATTCATTCATTTATTTATTTATTTAGTTAGTTACTAAATTTATGTTTAGTCTAAAATGTTGCAAACATTCTAATCAGATGTATGCTAATACCACAAGTGAATGTTATAATCGTTGTGCTTGGAAGTGTTTTCAGGTGCATTCTTGGAAAGGATTGAGAACGAAATTAATGTGTGGGGGGGAGGGGGGGGGATAGCGAGTGTGTGAAATTGTAATGGGTCCGGTGGCCTTCTACAATAAAATCGTTCAGAGTTCAGAGTTCAGAGTTCTCTCTCTCTCTCTCTCTCTCTCTCTCTCTCTCTCTCTCTCTCTCTCTCTCTCTCTCTCTCTCTCTCTCTCTCTCTCTCTCTCTCTCTCTCTCTCTCTCTCTCTCTCTCTCCTCTCTCTCTCTCTCTCTCTCTCTCTCTCTCTCTCTCTCTCTCTCTAACCCCGCTAAGTGTATGTGCGCAAACTATTAAACGAACCATGCATACTTTAAAAAATATATATATATTCAAGAACAAATTTATACTTGCTTCGGCGCGTCTTCTAAATCACAGTCATAATTTATATTCCCATGGGCATACATACAAGGATCTATGCATTCATTGCTTCATTTCATCGCCCATTATGTCTGACCCTACAGTCTTCAGGCTTTTCCCTCACCAATATGGGTAAAAACATTGTCCAATCTTTCGCCCCCAAGAGTTGTCAGAGGTATGTGAGAGAGGCTGTCTCTTGTCAGTGGCCCTAAGGCCAACCATCATCCGACCCTCCACCCCAAAAGATAGGAACCCCGTGCCAAAGATCAGACACTGTTCAATCGATATGGAGGAAAATTTAAGGCTTCGTTTATCTATTGTCTGATTGTAAAATGTTAAAAAAATATTGACCGAGATTTAGGGACAGATTTAAGAGATTATTAAAGTTTGTGTTTTAAAAGATGAGTACCTTTGGCTACCTTTGTTGTTGTGTGTATGTCACGTTCGAGTATGTGGGTGTGCGAGTGTTAAGACATACACATGCATACACAGACAAACACACACACACAGACACACACACTTACACACACACACACACACACACACACACACACACACACACGCGCGCGCGCGCGCGCGCGCACACACACACACACACACACACACACACACACACACACACACACACGCGCGCGCGCGCGCGCGCACACACATACTATACACACACATGGCGCGGATTTGGAGAATGATTTAGATTTTAAAAAAAAACATTTGGTCAAGGGTGCCTCCGGCTGCCTTTGCATTGCGCGTATGTCATGTTCACACGTGCACGCAGATACTAAACACACACACACACACACATACACGCACGTGCGCAAGTCCACACGCACGCAGGCATGCATGCATGTATGCACGCCCACACGCATGCACACACGCACACATGCACGCACGCACTCACGCGCGCACACACATATCCCTATGATTGATGGACTGTGCAGTACAGGGATAGACCAGGGCTGATAGACTATATCCCTATGATTGATGGACTGTGCAAGTACAGGGCTGGTAGACTGTACCTTTATAACTGATTGTGTTTCACAGGGATAGGACAGAGCTGGTAGACTATATCTCTACCATTGATTCTGTAGCACAGGGCTGGTAGACTCTATCTCTACAACTGCTTGTGTAGCACAGGGAGAGGACAGAACTTGTAGACTATATCTCTATGATTGATGAGCTGTGCAGCACAGGGAGATGACAGGGCTGATAAACTACATCTGTATGATTGACTGTGTAGCACAGGGCTGATAGACTATCTCTATGATTGATGGACTGTGTAGCACTCTATGGTTGATTGACTGTGTAGCGCAGGGATGATAGACTCTATCTCTATGATTGATGGACTGTGCAGCGCAGGGATGATAGACTACACCTCTATGATGGATGGACTGTGCAGCACAGGGCTGATAGACTACACCTCTATGATGGATGGACTGTGCAGCACAGGGCTGATAGACTACACCTCTATGATGGATGGACTGTGCAGCACAGGGCTGATAGACTACACCTCTATGATGGATGGACTGTGCAGCACAGGGCTGATAGACTACACCTCTATGATGGATGGACTGTGTAGCACAGGGCTGATAGACTCTATCTCTATGATTGATGGACTGTGCAGCACAGGGCTGATAGACTCTATCTTTATGATTTACGGACTGTGCAGCACAGGGCCGATAAACTATATATTTATGACTGATGGACTGTGCAGCACAAGGAGAGGGCAGGGCTTATAGACTATAACTCTATGATTAATGGTGTATCACGGGGCTGATAGACTCCATCTCTATAATTATTGATTATGTGGCGCAGGGAGATGACAGAGCTGATAGACTACACCTCTATGATTGATGGATTGTGCAATACTCCAATAACCCGGAGTGGACAGGGCTGATAGATTACAATCATAATTATCTCTGTGATGGACTTGCAGTACACCATCAACACAGAGTGGACAGGGCTGATAATTTATAATTATATTTATAATTGATGGACTGTGCAGTACACGAACAATACGGAGTGGACGAATCTGATAGATTATAATTATCTCTATGACGGACTGTGCAGTATACCAACAACACGGAGTGGACAGGGCTGATAGATTATAATTACAATTATATCTATGATGGACTGTACAGCACAGGGCTGATAGACTCTACCTCTATGATGGATGGACTGTGCAGCGCAGTGCTGATAGACTCTATATCTATGATGCACGGACTGTGCAGTACACCAACAACACAGAATGGACGGGGCTGATAGATTATAATTATAATTATCTCTATGATGGACTGTGCAATACACAAAACAACACAGAATGGACAGGGCTGATAAATTATAATTATGATTATATCTATGATTGATGGACTGTGCAGCACACCAACAACACGGAATGGACAGGGCTGATCGGGTATGTGATGAAGGGGGGTGCTGACGTGGCCATGGCGGCTATCTCCATCACCCCGGAGCGGGAGAGCGTTCTGGATTTCTCCATCCCCTTCCTGGAGACCGGCATCACCATCGTGGTGGCCATACGGGAAGGCGCTATATCCCCCACCGCTTTTCTGGGTATGATGTTCTTTTTTTTGTCATTTTTTGTCTTGTTGTTGTAATTGTTACTTTGGGGTTTTTTGATGATGTTGGTGTTGTTGTTGTTGTTATTTATTATTGTTGTTGTTGTTGTTGTTGTGGTGGTGGTGGTGGTGGTGGTGGTGGTTGGGGGGTGATGGGGATCGTGGTGGTGGTGATTGGCAATGATGGGGGTGATGATGATGGTGGAGATGATGATGGTGGTGGTGGTGGTGGTGGTGGTGGTGATGGTGATGATGATGATGATGATGATGATGATGATGATGATGATGATGATGATGATGGAAGGTGGATGATGGAAGATGGATGATGGTGAGGATGATGAGGTCGACGATGGCTGATGGCTGATGGATAATTGATTATGATAATGAAGATGCTGATGATGAAGTCTGCATTGTTGCTACTGTTCTTTGTGCTACTGTTATTGCTGCTTGTGCTGTTATTATTATTGTTGTTAATGCTGTTGATATTCAGCTGTGTTTTATATACATACATACATACATACATACATACATACATACATACATACATACATACATACATACATACATACATACATACATACATACATTTATATATATATATATATATATATATATATATATATATATATATATATATATATATATATATATATATATATATATATATATATATATATATATATATATATTATATCCAACATGAGATGTTTTTCAACATCCGATGAAAAGCAAGAAAATCCTTAGTATAGATCAAAATCATGTTTTAAAAAAAAACATAATGCTGTATGCATGAACATAATAAATTGATATTTTTTGACTGAATATGACATTGTGATATTACAATATTTTCATTCGACGGTTCTGTAAAACTCTGTTTTACTCTGTTGGGTTGTCACTAATTCTCTGTAAAAGTTTACAACTTCTCTGTAGCCATGTAAAACTTCTCTGTAGCCATCTACAACTTTTCGGTAGCCATTTAAACTTTTTTGGTAGCCATTTACAACTTTTCTGTAACCATTTAAAACTTTCGGTATCTATTTACAACTTCTCTGTAGCCATTTACAACTTTTCGGTAGCCATTTACAACTTTTCTGGAGCCATTTACAACTTGTTTGTAGCCATTCACTACTTCTGTGTAGCCATTTATAACTTATGTGTAGCCATTTATAACTTCTCTGTAGCCATTTACATCTTCTCTGTAGCCTTTTACAACTTGTCTGTAGCCATTTACAACTTGTCTGTTGCCATTTACAATTTTGTTGTAGCTATTTACAACTTCTCTGCAGCCATGTGCAACTTTGTTGTAGCTGTTTACAACTTTTCTTTAGACATTTACAACTTCTCTGTAGCCATTTACAACTTCGCGGTAGCCATTTACAACTTCGCGGTAGCCATTTACAACTTCTCTGCAGCCATGTGCAACTTTGTTGTAGCTGTTTACAACTTTTCTTTAGACATTTACAACTTCTCTGTAGCCATTTACAACTTCGCGGTAGCCATTTACAACTTCGCGGTAGCCATTTACAACTTCTCTGTAGCCATTTGTAACTTCTCTGTAGCCATTTACAACCTTTCTGTAGCCATGTACAACTTTGTTGTAGCCATTTACAACTTTTTTGTTCTATCAGGACATCATTGACAAGTTTGTGGGGATTACTTCCAAACAATACAGTGGCCACCAGCGCTGCCAGCGTTTCCCTGGTGGACCCCACTCCTGTCCCTAGCTCCTCTGCATGCATTAGCTGGCTCCCACAAGCACTTGTGTAAAGTGATTGGAGAGCTCTTGCAAACTTCTCTGCAGTGGAATGTTCTTATACTGTTCTTCCTTTTATTTTTCTTTCTTTGTCTCTCTCCTCTCCCTCTTTTTTCTTGGCTTATTACTTTTATTTTTTCTGATTCTCATTATTCTGTGTGTGTGTGTGTGTGTGTGTGTGTGTGTGTGTGTGTGTGTGTGTGTGTGTGTGTTGTGTTTGTGTGTGTGTGTGTGTGTGTGTGTGTCTGTGGGTCTGTGGGTCTGTGCGTGTGTGTGTGTCTGTGTCTGTGTCTGTCTATGTCTCTGTCTCTGTCTCTGTCTCTCTGTCTCTGTCTCTCTCATTCTTTCTTTCTTTCGCTCTCTCTTTCTTTTTTTCTTTTTTTTGTCTTTCTTTCTTTCTTTCTTTCTTTCTTTCTTTCTTTCTTTCTTTTCTTTCTTTCTTTCTCTCTATATTTCTTTCTCTCTTCGGTCACGTCCATCCCTTATTCACACCCCTCCTCTACCCTCTCCCCTCTCCTTGTCTATTTTTCAACGAGCCTTGACAGTATACTTATGAGCATGATGATTGTGTCTTTACTTTGCTTGCTTCAGAGCCGTACGACTACAGGTCGTGGACGTTGATCTTGGTGTTCAGTGTGCACGCTACCGGAGCCTCCATCTTCATCTTTGAATGGCTCAGCCCCTATGGACTGGACCAGGGGCACACTCCTCTCAGCGGTCAGTGCTATAGTGCGATGATTTGATAATTTGATTATTCTTTTATATCGAGGATAATGGAATAAGCTCTCGTGCTTTTTTTCATCCAGTCCCCGTGTGTATGCAGTTTTTGTAAATGTCATCTGTTCCAACTGGCACACGATGGCCTACTCTTACGAAAAGCGGAACAGGATTTAACGTGTGCGCTAGGTGTTCTGCGTGCGTTCGCACACGGGGCCTCGGTTTAAAGTCTCATGCGAAGTATGGGCCTCTGGTGTGGTCACTGCTACAAGTGTGGCTTACAAAATATATGTTTCTTGGTGTGCTTCGATTAAAGTTGTTGTTGTAATTGTTGTTGTTCTTGTTGTTGATGTTATGCGTTCCCCAGTTTAACACTCTAGGAATCACCCAGAATGTGCTCTCTGACTCAACCATCCCACCAGGAAATCAATGTGATGTTGAAATTTGCACACTGAATGAAACTTATAGAAGAGTTGTCCTTAGCAATTTTTTTTGGTTAAAAAACAAAACAAAATCAAACTTACTCTGATAGGGAAACAAATTACAAATTGAGACAGAAAAAGAAAA
>CM060316.1:76610928-76623428 GCA_030674155.1 Stramonita haemastoma | reverse complement strand
ATTCATTCATTCATTCATTCATTCATTCATTCATTCATTTACTCACCCACGTCCATCCAATGCACACGTTTGTCCCCACAGCTGAAGAACCCTCATCACCGTCCACCCCCGTTCAAATACGCCACCATGCCCAACGGGTCCACAGAGCTCAACATCCGCAAGAACCACAAGGACCTGTACGACCACATGAAGAAGTATCCCCAGCACACCGTCAAGGAGGCAGTGGCCTCGCTCAAGGAACAGTAAGTGACTGTGAAGTGTGTGATAGGCGGAGTTTGGGGAGACCTCAAGGTATGTAGGATCTTGGGTCATAAGTTTGAGTTTTAAAGAAGAAAAGTGTGGCTGTTGCAGAGGGTTTTTTTTTATAATGAAGGAGTTGACTTTGGTGTGAGTGTTAAGTGACACTCTTTTCAAAGTTGTTTTTTTTTATCAATGCACTGAGTCCTTTTGCTATATCCTGTCAAAGAAAGTAATATATTGATATAATTATTTGTTGAGTACAGTTATCCTTAGGAGACTAACTACTGTAGACAGTTGTATTTTCAATAAATCTTGAACTTTTATAATCATATTGAATTTAATTCTCGAAACCCTAATGTAGCTACATTCATGGATGGCAAAAACGGTCACATACACACAATCTCACTATTGCTGAACCTCAGGGCGTCAGTCGAGGAACGAAAACAGTAAACTGAAGTTTATCAGGAAATAAAATACAACAATGCCTCCGATGTAAAAAGAGAAAAAGTTAATCGTCGCACAAAAGCTATAGATTTTGACTCTAAAACGGACACGACTGAATCTTTTTTGTATTAAAAGAATTTTTAAAACTGAAAACAAATCGTAAAAAAAATCACTTCCTCCGAAGTGTTTATTTCTGTACATAGAATGTGCTTTTTGTTGAACATTAATTTGTTATCATGTTTTGGATTGATGAAGCATAGGTAACGCAGTAGAAATCAGAGATACACCAAACAGACAAAGGGGTTTCAGTTGTTTTCGCTGTGGCGTTCTTTCTGTTCAAGCTCAAGGGACTTATGCAAATGTGTGAGTGAGTGTCAAGGCTGTGTTATCAAAGTTAGGACTGTTTCCAGACTTAATAAAGAATCTTTCTAAACGTTCAGCGTTTAAACCGTTACACTGAAATTCTTACAGACTCGTGAAACCGTGGAAGCAATCTTTTCCCCTAGAGGACAGTTGTGTGGTTTTGCAGAAAAAGGGCCGTCTGTGGGGAATATTGTGTTGTTTACGCTTTAATGATTCATTGTTATGCTTTTTGGTTTGCTTTGATTTACATCGCTAGCGCTTTACTTTGGGGACTTCTTTTATGTATGAAGTAATCTTTCAAATAATTCTGTTCTGGTGGCGTTTACATTCGCTGGAAATACCATCATTAGCAGCAGTGCATATTTGGCTTACTGAAAATAGTTAAAAGTAGTTTACATACATTGCTCTTATAGTCCTCTCATCTCCTTCCCTGACCTGTAAACTGGGCTGTTACTGCTATAGTCATATCTCCTCCCTGTGGTCAGGAGGTCTTCGTAAGGACAAGAGTTTTTCTAATCCTGTGAGAAGGAAGGTGGCAGGATGGTTAAGAAGTTCATTTGCCAACAAGTAAGCCTTGAGATTCTGGGTTCTATTCCCAGTCTTGTCTTTTCTTCCCAGTTTGACGACAAAACCGAACTGAATGTCAAGGTCATTTGGATGAGACTATGAACCGAGGCCATGAGTTTGAACGCATGCAGAACATCTTGTGTACTCGTCAAAGACTCAATCCGCCTTTAGAAAGAGCAGATCATTTTCTACCGGTACGGGTAGATGACAACAAAATATAAAAAAACAGCATGCACACAGATGTGTTAAGACACCATCTCTGAGAAAAAAAACAACAACACAAAAACGTCGGGGAATTGGAGTCCCTAACTCAGTTCAGGGTTGTATATGGCAACGTTCTTCCGGATCTCACAATGGCACTGGAGCCATGCGTATCGGCGATTGCCTTTCCGATAGACCTTTCGAAAGGTGTTGACAGGGGGTTGGAGGGGGGGAGGGGGGGGCTAAGTGTCCGCTGCATGGGTAACAACTTGTCCTGCATACTTACTTACCCAGGCTTTGCACTCTAGGACAGAAAGTCAGGCAGACAGACAGAATGACAGAGTCAGGCAGACAGACAGAAAGTCAGTGAAACAGAGACGGCGAGTCAGGCAGACCGACACACAAAGACAGACAAATGAAGCAAAATATTGACCCACAGACAAAACAGGATGATGTCTATGTGTATGTGTGTGTGCGCATGTGCGCGTGCGTGTGCTCACGTGCGTGTGCGCGTGTGTGTGTGTACATTCGAGTTTGTTAAAATTATTTATTGTTATTGGTTGCATATTGTGTGTTGTATAGGTCGAATGCAAGCTCTTTGATTTGATTTTGCAAGATATAGCGCTATGTGAATTCATTGTATTAGTATCATTACTATTAACGTTACTCCCACAGAACAAGGGATATAGCCAAAACATCCATACAGACTTCAAAACTATCATAACGATACACCACCCTCTCCTTCCCAAAATCAACAACACTTTCCATGTAGGCTAGCTAAACCTACTCCCTGTGTGTGTTGCCCAGAAAAATCCAGGCCTTCATCTACGACGCCACAACTCTGGAGTATGCGGTGGGGCGTGACGCGGGCTGCAAGCTGAAGTCAGTGGGCAAGCGCTACGCGGAGACAGGCTATGGTGTCGGCTTCCCCAAAAATTCACGATGGACCAAAAAGTTTAACGAGGTGCTTCTCCGTATGCAAGATGAAGGTGCCTCACTTATTTTTGTGTGTGTGTTTTCTTGGCTCTCCTGTATATGTGTGTCAAGTCAAGTCAAGTCAAACTTTTATTTCCAGATGGTACATTGAATAAGCAGTACAATTGCTTTTTTTTCCATCAAGCCATCCATCTAAGAAAAAAAAAGGATATTTGAAAAAGAACATTTAAGAACTTTTAAGAACTCTGTGTGTGTGTGTGTGTGTGTGTGTGTGTGTGTGTGTGTGTGTGTGTGTGTGTGTGTGTGTGTGTGTGTGTGTTATTTTTTTTCACGAATCTATTCTTTGTTCCCACAATCCAAGGGACAAAATTCGTTTCCAAATGCGGCCTGGCAATGTCAGAGGTAGCTTCCCTTGGTATTTGCGTTAAATCCTTCTCTCTCTCTCTCTCTCTCTCTCTCTCTCTCTCCTCTCTCTCTCCTCTCTCTCTCTCTCTCTCTCTCTCTCTCTCTCTCTCTCTCTCTCTCTCTCTCTCTCTCTTAGAACGTAGTAGATGTTCATTTTTATGACTATATAAGAATTAGAGAATTGTGTTACACTAGCTAGTGCTCTCTCTCTCTCTCTCTCTCTCTCTCTCTCTCTCTCTCTCTCTCTCTCTCTCTTCTCTCTCTCTCCTCTCTCTCTCTCTCTCCTCTCTCTCTCTCTCTCTCTCTCTCTTAGAACGTAGTAGATGTTCATTTTTATGACTATATAAGAATTAGAGAATTGTGTTACACTAGCTAGTGCTCTCTCTCTCTCTCTCTCTCTCTCTCTCTCTCTCTCTCTCTCTCTCTCTCTCTCTCTTCTCTCTCTCTCTCTCTCTCTCTCTCTCTCTCTCTCTCTCTCTCTCCTCTCTCTCTCTCTCTTCTGTCTGTCTGTCTGTCTGTCTGTCTGTCTGTCTGTCTGTCTGTCTGTCTGTCTGTCTGTCTGTCTGTCTGTCTGTCTGTCTGTCTGTTTGTCTCTCTCTCTCTCTCTCTCTCTCTCCTCTCTCTCTCTCTCTCTCTCTCTCTCTCTCTCTCTCTCTCTCTCTCTCTCTCTCTCTCTCTCTCTCTCTCTCTCTCTCTCTCTCTCTCTCCTTGCACCCCTTTGCTTTCCCCTCCCCCCCCTAACAGATGTTGCATTGCTTTTGAGGAGAAGCACTCTGCCTCGGAAGAGAATCCTGTGTTTTACGGAGACCGGTTTAGACTGCTGCTACTACTACAACCTGCTACAACTATTAATAAAAAGTAATGATGAAACTAATAGTACAAAAGATAATAATGCAAATAACAGTGCTAATAATACTAACATTAACAAAGGAAGACGGCTCACAAGAATGATAATAAACTCAACTCCACTCAACGGTATCCATCGCCAATATAATCAGAAGAAGCTTCACGCAATGCCACCAGTGTTCGATCTATTTCTCTGTCTTTGTCTCTGCCGAGTATTGTCTACCTCCTTTAGCCTTCCCAGACCACAGATCTTATGGACATCAGCAATGTGGTCTGGGAGGGCTTCAGGAGATCGTAACGCTCAGCAGAGACAATCAGATGATAATGATAGCTGATCATAATGATTGTATACAGTATACAGTACACATTGCACAGATTGTACACAGAACTCAGTATATAGTGTACACAGTACACCGACTATATACAGTACACAGTATACAGTGTACGCAGTACACAGATTATACACAATACACATTATACAATACACAGTACATATTATACACATTCACATGATACAGTAAACAGTACACATATTATACACAGTACATAGTATATAGTACACAGTACACATTATTATACACAGTACCCAGTATACAATGCACAGTACACATATTATACACAGTAATCAGTATACAGTGCACAGTACACATACTATACACAGTACACAGTACACAGATTATTCACAGTGCACTGTACACACTACACATGTTATACACAGCACACATATACAGTATACCGTATACAATACACAGTAGACATATTAGACATAGTACACAATATGCAATACACAGATTATACTCACTGCACAGTGCACACACTACACACTACACACACTACACATACTAAACCCAACACACCACTACATCTCTATCCCCCCTCCTCCTCTAACCCCCAGGTGAAATAGAGCGGCTGCAGAAGTTCTGGCTGGCAGGGGCGTGCCACAAGAAGCGCCAGCAGCGAGGGTCCTCCAGCCACACCCTGGGCATCCTCAACTTCACCAGCGCCTTCATCCTGCTGGGCGGGGGCGTGCTGCTGGGCGTCATGCTCCTCCTGCTGGAGCACGCCTACTTTCGCTTCCTCCGCAAGTCCCTCAAGAAGTGGGACAAGTGCGGCTGCTGCTCGCTCGTCAGTCTGGTGAGAATTCTTTTTCGGGGGGGAAGGGTTTGAGGGTGTGGGGTGAGTGGGGTGGGGGGTGGGGGTGATTGGTTGGGTGTGTGGGGTGGTTCGTGGTGTTGTGTGTGTATGTGTGTGTGAGGGGAGGTGTTTATTTATTTATTTGTTTATTTATTAATATCGAGAATAATGGAATAAGCATTCGTGTGCTTTTGTACATCCAGTGCCCGTGTGTATCCAGTTTTGTAAATCTTGCCATCTGTGTGTGTGTGTGTGTGTGAGAGAGAGAGAGAGAGAGAGAGAGAGAGAGAGAGAGAGAGAGAGAGAGAGAGAGAGAGAGAGAGAGAGAGAGAGAGAGAGAGAGAGATACTTGTGGGTGTATCTATACTAGTTTCTAATAGTAGTTAAACACTAGTGTGTGTGTCTATACTAGTTTTTAGTAGTAGTTCGCACAGCTGCATCCATTTACACATGTATCACTGGTGCTGTCGGCATTACACTAAGCCAATATATGGCTATTTTTCTTGAAAGGCCGTACAGTGGCATATCAGGAATATATACACCTTTGATGTCCTCATTGCTTCCTGAACTTTATCTCTTAGCATGACTTTTGCATCAGACTAGAAAAATACATCCCGTATGCGGAGACATGCACAGCACTACGCATAGCTATTTTTATTCAGAGTAGGCCAGGTAAGGTGTTGTTCTAGTGGGCTACCCAGCTTAACACTCTGGGGGTCACCCAGAAAGTGCGCTCTGACTCACTCATCCCGCCTAAGAATCACTGTGAGATTGAAACTGCACACTAAATAATACGTTTGCGTGTATGTCTGTTTTTGAGTACCGTGTCATATAGGCAGACATGCTCCAAATTCGAGGGACTGGTAAAGTGCTGATGTTGGTGACAATGGGGAGAGGTAGTTGAGAGGTAAAATCTACATCTCTAGAGAAGTTTTATTCTGTTTCAATATGTCACCTGCGTCTCAGAGCACTAAGTCTGCATATAGTCCTCTTAGTGCTTAGGAACAAAGATGAATTTTAAAAGGTGTTTTCTCCTTTGATCTCTTTACTTTAATTTCGTCTTTCTTTATTACTCTTTGCACTCCTTCCTTCTTACTGCCTACTGTTTTTCTGTCATATATTTTTATGTATACTTTTCTCCATTTTGTTTTATCCTTTCCATTACAAGTTGTCTAGCTGCAGACACTTTTGAAATAAGGATTTAAAAATCAATATATTGTCGTGGGTGTTTCCAAAATATCCATTTTTTAAAAACAGTTTGAACAAATTGATGTCTACTGGCGGCCGAATAATTAGACTATATCAACTTGTCATTGTCTTGTTGCTGCTCTGCTGTTAGTGTGTATATGGATGTAGGCCTACTTTCCAATGCAGCAGATCTTAAACAGTGGTCTGATGCTATTTTTTCGGATGAGACAACAAAACCAAATTCATGTGTGCAACATGTAAGACTCTTTTAATGTTCAGAAAAGTATCCAGGGCAACAGGAAAGATATCCCCAGCAAAGCCTTAAAGAAAAAAAGTCAACATTAGTTAAACAAAAGAACGAAAGAACAATAACAAACCAAAGAAATGCTAATAACGACTTTCTCTCCTAGGGGATAGCAGCTTAATGTTCACAGTCAGAAATGTACTGTAACCAGAGCACACCAGGCCCAACTTGAGCATTGAATTTTGTCAACAAAAGTCTTTATATCATTGTCTCTGTTAAAACATAAGCTACAACACAATCACTACTCATGCTCATGTCGACTATGCTTGGCTAGGCTTGCAACGTTTATCATGTTTCTACCGTTTATCATGTTTCAAGAAGCACGGTCAGTCCCGCGTACTTCATATTGTCTAATTTCTATATTTTCTTCCTTTTCAGATTTACTATTGGGGTAGTCTTTCAGTTTATTCTATTTTATTTTTGTTTTGCTTTTATCTTGTTTTGTTTTTGCTCGTCTGTTGCTCTGTGAGTGTCTGTTCGCAGATCATGGTTTTTCTACTAGCTCTACAAATATAAATGATCTTTATGGTTCACTACTTGCATAGTTTTTATGTTAGCCTCTCTGCATATACAGAGGTGTGTGTTTGTTTGTTTGTTTGTTTGTTTGTTTGTGTGTGTGTGTGTGTGTGTGTGTTTGTGTGTGTGTATGTGTGTATGAGTGTGTGTTTGTGAGTGTGTCAGTGTGTGTGTGTGTGTGTGTGTGTGTGTGTGCGTGTGCGTGTGTGTATGCTTGTTTGTTATGTGTGTGTGTTTGTGTGTGTGTATGTCAGTCTGCATGTATGTCTGTATGTCTGCATGTATGTCTGTCTGTATGTATGTATATCTCTCTGTCTGTATGTGCAGAGCATGGGTAGATCACTGACATTTGAGCAATCAGTGTTGGAGGCCATAGATTTCCAGAAACTGCACAAATGCCAGGACCCTCTGTGTGAGACCCAGCTGTGGAAAGCCAAGCACGAACTGGACATCGCCCTCCTCAGGATTGACCAGCTGCAGAAACAGCTAGCGTGAGTCAGCATCACTGACCTCATCACAGCAGGGAGGAGAAAGCAAAGTGATAACGTAATATAAACATGCTGTCAGGCGTGTGAGGAGAGGAGGCCACATCTTAGTTTCTGTATCCGTTTTTGTTTTGTTTTGTTTTTTTTGCACCAGCGTGTCATCCTACTGGCTGGTTGGAATTGCTGTAAAGCAAGTCTTTGTTTGTCATGAAGTGTGATTCTTTTATCCATGAAAGTGTAATCCTATTGTGTCCATGCGTGAAATGTGATTGTATTAGCCATGAAGTGTCATCTTAGTAGCCATGAAGTGTGATTCTATTACCAATGAAGTGTGATGCTATTAGCCATGAAGTGTGATTCTATCAGCCATGAAGTGTCACCCTATTAGCCGTGAAGTGTCATCCTTTTATCCATGAAGTGTCATCTTATTAGCCATGAAGTGCCATCCTATCTAGCCATGAAGTGTCGTACAATTAGCCATGAAGTGTCGTACAATTAGCCATGAAATGTCATCTAGTTAACCATGGAGTGTCATCCAATTAGCCATGAAGTGTCATCCCATTAGCCATGAATTGTCATCCTATTAGCCATGAAATGTCACGCCGTTAGCAATGAAATGTCACATCATTGGCCATGAAGTGACATCTCATGAACCACGAAGTGTCATCCCATGAGCCATACAATTCAATGCCATTGACTTTGCTATAACACGTTTTCATCTTTCGTGAAGCGTCATATCATTAGCTCATCGGCATAACAGTCAGACTGACGTGTTTACTCTACCACCAACAAACGATTCTGGATACATTAAAACTTGATTCTTCAAGAAATGCATCTTAGCGCTGCAAAGTGTCTGACTGTCCATGTGCTAAAACACCCCTTTTTCTCTACCTCAAAATATATTGGTTTGTAATCAACGGGGGGACACTGAGTATAAGCAAATGATCTATCTAAATGTTTTGTTTCGTTAAGATTAAACATCACTCAGATTCAACCCTATCATGTTGATTACTCAGACTCTTTACTAGAATAAATCAAAACCACGTTTATGCAGACCTAGAGATTAGCTTTTCATGCTAAACTGACAGTGTGCCAAAGTCAAGTCTTTGCGATACCGTCAGTAAATTAAAACAGTCATGCCAGCGTTTAACTCTCTTCACAATACATATTTGCATAAAACTATACAGACAGAGTATTTCTTTTATATTATTCATTTTATTTATTCTTTTATATCGAGGATAATGGAATAAGCACTCATGCGTTTTTTTTTACCTCCAGTCCCCGTGTGTATGCAGTTTTTTGTAACTCTTATTATCTGTTCACACCGGTACACTATGGCCCACGCTTAAGAAAAGAAGAACAGGATTTAACGTGCGCGCAAGATGTTCTGAATATGATAGAGATCACTGTCCACATGTCTGCCTTATGCATTAATTTTGTCTAAATCAAGTAGGCTGTCTTTAGAACAGGCTGATAAACAAGAACACCACTGCAGATAATGTGTTTCTTTATACATAACTATTCCCATAGGACGCGTTTTAAATTTATCAAGACGACACACGATGAGTTGCTATAGTCTCTTGTTGATAAGGCTACACTAACACATGCAAACTATGCACTGAAGAACATGAGGAAGCAAGCAGCAGAACCAAAATGCATGCCACTCAGAAGAACAGTCGCTTCCCTGAAGAAACGCATAGTTGGTTAGCTTTTGGACATCACTCTGCATCCTCAAGAAGAGGATTAGACATATATAGATGAAATGGCTTTGTTTATCAGTTTTGGAGAACTGCCTTTCTCTGAAGTCTCGGTTTGTTGATTGGTTATGAACTTGGTTTATGAAAGGTAATGAAGTAGTCTTGTATTGTATTCACATATCAGATCAAATGTTGATTGCTTGAAATGCATCATAGTCTCGTTGTGAAAAATGTTACTATGCCTGAGTTACATAATCATAACAAGAGGTGACAGCTTTAAGAATTCTTACAAGCAGTGTGTACTTACGTAGCTCTCTTTTTCAAACCTTTTATCCAATCAAAATGCAACGCATGTCATTCTCTTTTTAACTAGTCATCCTATAGAAATACAACGGACATCCTACATTTCACAGTTTATTTCCCTTGTTTCTACACTCTACCCAAAGAGAAACACTTCGACAAACTACCAATATCCCAACTATCACTCAGTGCTAAAACAAATGCCTCTTCTCTTCCAGAAATCAAGAAGACGGCGAGGAGGAGAGCACCGTGACAGAAACAGCCGCTGCCCAAACAGCCGAGGACCAGAGAGACAGCACGCGTCACAAAGACGGCATCCTTCGGAAGAGGGGACCTTTCCAGCCCTCCCCTCGCCCAGCCGCCCGAAAATCCAGAGCTCCACCCAGCTCCCCCTCCTCCTCAGGAGCCAACAGTCCGCGCTGTGAGCGACCTCTGTCAGCCCCCTCCGCCAGGGAACGGAACATGGCGCCTCACCCAGCCCGGGTACGCCATGAGAATAACGTGTCCCCCTCCAGAACTTTTGGTCGACGTATACGTGTCAGTGACGGCAAGATTTACGAGAATGTAGACCGTGGTATAGATATCGAAAGCACCATATAGCTTCTGGGTTTGTTTTGTTTTCTTCTTTTTTTTTTGAATTTCTTGTGCATGCCTGTGACTTGACTTTGATACGAAACTATCGTCCACTCATTGTTTTTTTTTTTTTTCTTCAGAATGTTGTTAGAATGGTTGGTTGGAATGTGTTGAAGTGTGTGTGTGTGTGTGTGTGTGTGTGTGTGTGTGTGTGTGTGTGTGTGTGTGTGTGTGTGTGTGTGTGTGTGTATGTGATTTGATACCAAGGGAAGGATACTCATTATATTGAATGATGTCATTGAAATGTAATTGAATTCGTGTTAGTTTCTTTTCAGTTCATTTGGAGGGATTGTGGTGTAGTGTTGTCTTTCTATAGAATGAAACGTGCAAGCACACCATCACAGACACACACACAGACACACACACACGCATAATATATATATATTTATATAATAATAATATTATATATATTATATATTATATATATATATATATATATATATATATATATATTATATATATATATATATATATATATATATATATATATACAATATATATTGGTTCTCTTTGTTTGTTTTTCAATGAGTGTTTATGAGATCATCATCATCGTGTGACCGAAAACACAATGTTCTGATCACAATGTTCTGATCAATGCAACGCAGTCTTCAATGACATTTTAAAAAGGAAAAAAGAAAGAAAGTATCGATTTAACCATCCCAGAGCTTTTTTTTTCAAAACAAAAAAACGTAAGCACGGATAATTGGACAAGTTCACAAAGCAAGCACTGCCTTTTATAATTCTATCAGAAGTAAACAAATAGATTATGCATCATTAAATTGACATGTTCTCACTCAGGTATTTATTCGGGGATTTTTAGGACATATTGATTTCCCCACAAAACATTATCAAATAAGTTTTCATGAAATATATATCCCTTTGGTTTTTCAATAGGAACAGTGTATTTTGAAAAGCAAGCTATGGTTTGTCAGCTGGTTAATTCTGCTCAATGAGTACAGAATATGTATATGCAGATGAAGTATGCTGCGTTGCAAAATAAACAACAAAAAGCCCCCAACATGACACAAGATGTGGTATCATTTTGTTTACTCGTGTTGGAAATAGAGTAGTTGTCAAGAACAGTGCAAGAGAATGAAGAAAATAATACCAATAGCACTACAGTGTGTTGAATTGGTGATGGAGAAGTGACAAAGAAATAATCCTGAAACAAGTCGTTGTGTAATTATAATAGCAAGTTAGAATTGTTGTAATAAAAAAAAGAGACAAATGCAAAGTATACTGAAAGAAATAGTATTACTCTTTAACAGTTATCTGTGTCAGTGACAGGTACTTTTTATATCTAACTTCTGTATACAAACCCTGTAGAAAACTACGGTTCAGGTCCCGCCGAAATGGCATGCGCTGGGCCTGACTTGTCAGGCACTTATCGGCAGTACACGCATTGATGCCCATATGACAGACAACAGTTATTGCTGTCTGAGCGTTCAACTAAAAGATTCAAGCAAGAAGTTGGAAGAAATTTTAGTTTTAAGAAACGGACGCTGTTTTCTTTTTCGTTTTTAATGTGTATGAAAAAAAAGTCTCATTCAAAGCCCTTATTGTCTAATATAAATATGGAAGGCACAGTTTTCTTCAGATGAAATACGCTGGCCATGAATTAGGAGGAAGCAGTTCAAGATAAAAGAACTGTGATTATTATAAGACATTGTTGCGTTGGTACAATTGTTTTAATTCATTTTATGGCACTGGAAGTGGCTGCATGTGTTTTGCCGCTGATTTCATAGGGGGGCAGTTAAGCTTGGTCATTAAAATAATAAACCTGTGGGTAATTGCTGAAGCCCCTGGAGCTAACATCCACGTTGACTCCTCTCCCCTCAAATTCATTCAGATTAAGATATGAACTGAAATCTTACGGGAGGAACCGACGTAAAATACAAGGACATACACGTGAAAGTTTCAGACATGTATTTTAGGAGACTATGCTACCTAAGGTTGGTGGTATAGCTTACCATACCTAGCATGCAGTCTGCAATTCGGACAGGGATGGGCTCCTCCAGGTTTGATTCACCCAAGGCATGCTTTGTGAAAAACTCAGTGGAGATGCCAAGCCTCTCCTACTGAAGTAAAGGGATCTGTTTCCGGCAAGGCCTTTATCTCAGTCACCAAATGTAGTTCTCACTTTATTTACTTATTTATTTATTCTTTTATATCGAGGATAATGGAATAAGCACTCTGTGCTTTTCTACAACCAGTTTAAGAGCAAGACAGACAATAAAGTGC
>CM060316.1:76586574-76604074 GCA_030674155.1 Stramonita haemastoma | reverse complement strand
GTGTTTGTAAAGGGGAGGGTGTGTTTGTGTGTATGTGTGTGTGTGTGTTTTCGTGTGTGTGTGTGTGTGTGTGTGTGTGTGTGTGTGTGTGTGTGTGCGTGTGTGTGTGTGTGTGTTTGTGTGTGTGTGTGTGTGTGTGCGAGAGAGAGAGAGAGAGAGGAGAGAGAGAGAGAGAGAGAGAGAGAGAGAGAGAGAGAGAGAGAGAGAGAGAGAGAGAGAGGAGAGAGAGAGAGAGAGAGAGAGAGAGAGAGGACAGACAGACAGACAGACAGACAGACAGACAGACAGACAGACAGACAGACAGAGACACACATGCAGACAGACAGAGAGGAGAGAGAGTGAATGTCTATCTGAGAAAATGTATCTAGAAAGCGGTGAACGTCCTGCAAATAGAAACCCAAGCCAGGAGTGTTCTTTTTTTCTGGAACTTTGTGATGATCTAGGCTCCTGTCTGCAGATGATGAAGGATACATATTCTTGTTCAGGAAGTGGCTTGTTAGGCAATGCAGCAAAAGGAAAGTTTTAATACGTTTTACTTTGTTTTCAAAACAATCCATTGATAAAGCATTTGATTTTTTAAAGGCATTTTATGATACTTTCTAATTTAAATCATGTTCTTTAATTGAATGCAGCAATACACTGTCTTTGATTTTTCTGAAGATAAGGGCAAAACGTATTTTATGTATGAACAAGGTGTAGACCGTTTGCCCTCAGATTGTTGTTTTATAATATCAGGCACATGATCTTCAGGGGAGTAACTTTAGCACTAATGTGAATTTCAATAGATGGCTGAACGAAGACACTAATCACACTCATACTAAATGTCATGCCTTGTGCTTCATGATCTACAAACTTGTCATATTGTCCTCTAGTGCTATAACACCGTCACCATTAAAATCTGGGATTCGACAAACGTATAAAACTTCAGTCCTCTGACTTATATTAGAAGACTTCGTTAAGTTCCAAATTAAATGCCCATCACCATTGCTCTTCCAATAGATACACATTCCCCCAATTGACTTCCATCCGCCTCCTCAAGTCGATAAGAGGTGAAGGATTGATGCTGAGGACAGCAGGCCCCGGTAGCTGGGACAGGACTTGACAGGGCAGTAATGGGAGTGTTGGTTTAGAAGCACAACCTGTCTTCTTCTCTTTGATAGCCAAGGAGTAGTGAGATGTTAGGCTTTTACCGGTTTTCAGTCGCAGAAAGACATGAGGCAGGAGCAGCCTTCACTTTGATAACAAAGGAGTATTGAAGTAGTTGTGTTGTTGACCAGTTTTCAGTCAAGGGAAGATAGTAGCATACAAGGAGTATCGAGATGTTGTGCTGATAGTCTGCTATTTCAAACTTAATTTTAAACAACTCTAATAATTATCATTGCATTTAACAATTTTGTTTTCCATTATATCCCAGGGATATTAAGAATGACAACAGCACCAAAACACTATCAAAAACACGACAAGCATTCTGTTTGCTTGTAGTCATATGGTAATGTCTTTTGAGCACAGTATAAAGTGTTTGGTTGTATGCTGGTGCTGAATGCATCAGACGATAGCACATTCAAATCCCATTCATTGTACATAGAAAACTAGACCAGTCAGTGGGATAAATGATATGAATATACCCAACATGAAAAATGTCACATATTGATGCTGTGAGCTCCACTTGGTTCATCTGGGCATTTCAACTGAGTCAATAACACACGGTCTAAAAAAAACTAGCAAAATGCGCCCCCCTCCCCCCTATCCCCGAGGCAGTTTAGGGAGACTTCAAGCCACGTCAGATCACACCCTCTAGAAGCTAGCATGCAGTTTATATAGGGAGACTTCAAGCCACTTAAGATCACACCTCTAACTAGCATCAGTTTAGGAGACTAAGCACTTCCACACCTCTAGAGCTAAGCTGCAGTTTGTATAGGAGATTCAAGCCACTTCACATCACACCCTCTAAAGCTAAGCATGCGTTTGTTAGGGAGACTTCAGCACTCACATCACACCCTCTAGAAGCTAAGCATGCAGTTGTTAGGGAGACTTCAAGCCACTTCACATCACACCCTCTAGAAGCTAAGCGTGCAGTTTAGGGAAACTTCAAGCCACATCAGGTCACACCCTCTAGAAGCTAGCATGCAGTTTATTTAGGGGGACTTCAAACCACTACAGACCACACCCTCTAGAATCTAAGCCTGCAGTTTATATAGGGAGACTTCAAGCCACTTCAGATCACACCCTCTAGAAGCTAGCGTGCAGTTATTTAGGGAGACTTCAAGCTACTTCAGATCACACCCTCTAGCATATAGCGTACAGTGACCCAGTGTGCTCACATTTTTTTCTTTTATTCTTTTATATATTTTCTATCGAGGATAACGAAATAAGCAATCATATGCCTTTTTCCATCCGTCCCCGTGTGTATGCAGTTTTGTAAATGTCATCTGTTCCCACTGGCACACGATGGTCTACCCTTACGAAAAGCGGAACAGGATTTCACATGTGCGCAAGATGTTCTGCATGAGTTCGCACACGGGGCCTCAGTTTATAGTCTCATCCGAAAGACTGTTGGGGGGAGTGGAGTCAGCACTGATGTAAACTCCAGAGGAAAAATCCCCTCGACCGGGAATCGAACCCGGGTCGTCAAATTGCGAGTGCAATGTTCTGACCACTATGCTAATGTGCCCTGTGCCTACAGATGGAGCGGTCCCTGCAGCTGGCGCCCACGCTGCACCACCAGACGGAGGCCATGCTGGCCTTCCTGAGGAAGTTCTCCTGGAAGTTCTTCTCCATGGTCACCACCAAGGTGGTGGGCCACGAGGATTTCCTGGCCGCCCTCAGGAGTCAGGAGAGGAGGTCCCGGCAGGAGGCCCAGCCCAACAAGTTCGGCTACACTGGCTTGAGTGAGTACGCTGCTGTTGATGTTGCTGTTTGGTTGAGATGGAGAGGTTTTTTGTTTTGTTTTGTGCGTTCTTTGACTTGTCTGTTTTCTATCTGTTTCTGTGTGTTGTGTGTTGTGTGTTGTGTGTTGTGTGTGTGTGTGTGTGTGTGTGTGTGTGTGTGTGTGTGTGTGTGTGTGTGTGTGTGTGTGTGTTGTGTGTGTTGTGTGTGTGTTGTTGTTTGTCTGTCTGTTGTGTCTGTCTGTCTGTCTGTCTG
Organism: Stramonita haemastoma; assembly: GCA_030674155.1. Lineage (NCBI taxonomy): Eukaryota > Metazoa > Mollusca > Gastropoda > Neogastropoda > Muricidae > Stramonita > Stramonita haemastoma. Next base: position 76,600,933 of record CM060316.1, on the reverse strand, counting down.
TCTGTGTCTGTGTGCGTGTGTGTCTGTCTAATGTCTGTTTGTCTTGTCTGTCTCTGTCTCTGTTTATCTTTTACTTTTCCTTTTATTATTTCTTCCTTTCTTCTGTCTTCCTTCCTTTCTTCCTTCCTTCATCCTTCCTTTCCTTCCTTCCTTCTATCTTCTTCCTTCTCTTCTTCATGTCTGTCCTGTCCTGTCTGTCTGTCTGTCTGTCTGTCTGTCTGTCTGTCTTTCTTTCTATCTTTCTTTCTTTCTTTTTTCTTTTTCTTTTTTTCTTTCTTTCTTTCTTTCTTTCTTTCTTTCTTTCTTTCTTTCTTTCTTTCTTTCTTTCTTTCTTCTTCTTTCTTTCTTTTTTTTGTTTTTTTTTTTGTGTGTGTTGTGTGTGTGTGTGTCGTCGTGTGTGTGGGTGCGGTGCGTGCGTGCGTGCGTGCGTGTGGTGCGTGCGTGCGTGCGTGTGTGCGTGTGTGGTGTGTGTGTGAGTGATGAGTGTGCGTATGTGTGTATGTGTGTGTGTGTCAATGCGTGTTTTGCGTGTAAAATACTCGCAAAAAACCTGCGTTTGAGCATATACATCTGCATTCGCATGAGCTTACACGGATACATGCACATGCAAGTCATAGCACAATATAAAAAAAAAAAAAAACCAGTGAAGAGATCAGGTGACTAACAGACAGGCTGTCTGTACTTTCAGATACAAGATTCTGTCAGACGTGGTGCTGAGCTCTGTGAACGAGGAGGAGAAGATGAAGCAGCAGCTGTACGCAGAGATAGACCCCGACACCCGCATCTTTCTGCTCCACGCCTCGCCGTGAGTTCCTTCACAGTGTTATTATGTTCATCATCGTTGTTGGTCATTATGATAGCATTCACAGTACTTTGCACCAAGTGTATATAGGTGGTTTAGAGCCAACCCGCCTGCCTAGAAGGCAAATAAATCCGTGTCAAATGTGACGCTCCACCACATAAAGAGTCGCATTGCGCCATAGGTCAAATTTTAAGTTTTTGGCATGTTATTAATTTGTGATAACATTCCTGTACAATAAAAAAACAGATTGAAAATCGACCGATTCTATCAAAAGTTATGACAAATTGAAATGAGGCACTGCGGGGGAAGGGACAAAATGGGAAATTGACAAGTTTAACATCCTAATTAATAGGCGAACAGAATTAGGGCCTGGATATTTAAAAAAAACACACGCGTAAAGACAAAAAAGAAACACGATTATGCCTTGATATTTCACCAGACGGTAGAATAAGTGATATAGTTATTTAATCCATCGAAATATCAAAATTGATAATCTCACCCCCAACTGCCTAAAATGGTGGGGAAAAGTGGGTCATGTGCTAAGCGATTCATTTCGTGGTAGAGCGTCACAATTATGTTCCTCTTCATTGTTGGTCATTATGATAACATTCACAGTACTTTGCAGCAAGTGGATCGGCGGTTTGAGGCACCGCACCTGCCTAGAAAGCAAACAATCCGGGTCGGAAGTTTGCGGTGGTTTGTATCCCCGTTTGGGTCAGAAACTTTTTCCCCCATCCATGAGATCCTGCGTGGTGGTCAGGGTGCTAGTCTTTCGGATGAGTTGACAAACCGAGGTTCTGTGTGCTACACAATATTACTCAGCGGATGATGAATGTGTGAGGTTGTGTATCATGTGCAAGTTTGAAATATTCAGGCCACATGGCATTTCAAGACAGTAGCAGGGCTTTTTATATGTAGTCCCCGTATTTATCAGGGATAAGGTAGAAAACGATTAACAAAAGTAACTAAAAATTAACAACAACAATGATTGTAAGCCAACTAACAAAACAACAGACAACAGCAACAGGAATACCCCTACCCCCAAAAAACCAATATAACCCATAAAAATCAATACAAAAAGACATGACAACAATAATACAATAACAACAAGTACACAGAGATAACTGATATAAGAAATAGAGAATCAATGATGAGTATAATAAAACAAAGACACAAATAAGCAGGTAGCAAACTAGAGAGAGAGAGAGAGAGAGAGAGAGGAGAGAGAGAGAGAGAGAGAGAGAGAGAGAGGAGAGGAGAGAGAAGAGAGAGAGAGAGAGAGGAGAGAGAGAGAGAGAGAGAGAGAGGAGAGAGAGAGAGAGAGAGAGAGAGAGAGAGAGAGAGAGAGAGAGAGAGAAGACAAGACAAATTCAAGACAAATTCTTTTATTCGAGGATAATAGATAAGCAATCAAGTGCTTTTTTACATCCAGTCCCCGCCCTTTTCAGGGATAACATCAAGATAAAAAGATACTAAACAGTAAAACTATATGCAGTACCAAACAACATAAAGGAATAAGAACATTATATATAATAAGGTAATGAAAATGCACTCATTCAGAAGACGAAAATCAGAAGTCACAATAACATGATTTTGATTATAGAAGAAAAGAGAAGCGTTAATAGATAAAGAGCAAACAAAGGAACATAATGAAATAAACAGCTTAGCAACCAAGAAAAGTTCACCCAAAAATATTTAGCTACAACATTGTTACAACTCATAACAACAAAATGAACTCAAAAGGAACTAAAGATAATACAATGATTATAATGATAACAATAAGAATAATATCAACAATAGTAACAATAGTATGATAATAATACACATAAAACTCACTCCTACGCGTAGGTTAACACACACACACACACACACACACACACACACACACACACACACACACACACACACACACACACACACACACAACACACACACATACATACATACATACATACATACATACATACATACATACATACATACATACATACATACATACATACATACATACATATACGCAACTCACTCACGCATGCACGCTCGCACGCAAATGCACATACAAATATCACACACACACACACACACACACACACACACACACACACACACACACACACACACACACACACACACACACAAATGCACACACACACACACACACTTACTCACACTTACATTTATAAGCACATATCCGCAGGCGCACATGTACTTGAGGTGGTGGGTTGTTTTTTTTGTTTTTTTTAAATATATTTTAGTCATAAAAAAAAGAAGAATGATAAAAGTCAAACAATCATATCAGGTGACAATATTGTCCTTTCTTTTACATTCATACTTCATATAAAAAAGAAGAAACAAAAGCAAACAGCAAAGTTAAAACAAAAAAAACAAGAACAAAACATCAAAAACTTGAGGTACAACCTATCAACAACGACAAAAAGTCATGCAAATTGTAATATTTTAGTACAAGGGGAGATGACAAATAAAAACAATTATCCACACCCACACACACACCCACACCTCCAACACACACACACAAACACACCCACCACACACACACACACACAAAAGTTCGCGCTCATGTCATCAATAAAATTCATTTTAAAGGAAGTATATGCCTAATTTTAATAAAGTCATGTAACGGAACACAAAAGGAATCCATCCGCTATAAGGCACATATATTAAGACATATATATATTCTAGTACCTGAATCTTATGATTATGCATTTATGGTCATAAAAATCACGTTCATAACCATTTTGTAATCATGATGGACACAGTTATTCAGCTTACTTGAAGATTAAAGGGTTATACAAAATCAACTGCATTCAACACATGATTATTAAATAGTACAAATAGTGAATAAGGTATTTCTCAATATGGATGGTGACATGTTTAGGCAACAAGAGACACACTGACACTGACACTGACACAGTTTTATTGTCCATACAGCATTACAGCCCTGTAGACAAGGGGGAATAACAAGTTCAGATGAATTTGTGTAATAAGTAAGAAGGAACAATCAAAACAACAACTGGAAAGAATCCCCCCAAATACAGATAGGTATAGTGATTCAACTACTCAATTGACAATACAGAAATCGGGTCTGAGCTGGTGTGGATGGCAACAGCTACTTCAAGTCAAACAAATTCGTCAGTAAGACTGGAAGTATCAATACATTTCAATGAGTGAAAAGAAAACAAAACGAAGCAAACAAATTGGAAGACACCAGAAAAGAATAATGGGGAAATTGATTAAAAGTATGCAAACTGGAGAAACAATACAGACTCAGAAGTCTGAGCTGGTATGAATCACAACAGCTGCTTCAAAGTCAAACACATTCCTCAGTAGAATCAGAAGTTCCAACACAGTCGCGTCACTTTTAGAGTCTCTTAGCGATGTGTTTCTAAAGGCCACTTGAAGGCTGGCAGGTGTCCAAAGAGAGGCAGTATTGCAACTGCCTACAATAATTACTGAGGCGTGTCTGATGACGTCAGCAGTTAGGCAATTCAGGAAACAGTCCAGGACTCACTACTCAGTGGTCACACACTTCACTGTCAGCGCTTTTGTCACAATAATGATGAGATCTGTAGCGTTGGTCAGGTGTTTACACAGGTAGGAAGAGGGGAAATCCTGGTGTGGGTTCTTCTGCTATACAGCATTCAATGTCTCTGACTATGGGCACTTTTCACAGTACAAATTCAGTGAATGACAGAATAAGCAAATGAAACCACAAAACTAGAACAGTATAATGTAAAAAAAAGTTGTTTTTTTACCAAGTACACAGTACACAGAAGTACAACCCAAAATATGTTATATAACTTATAGGGAAATAAAGGGTTAGATAAGTAGAAAAAATGAGGTGATTTTTTCCACACTTCCACAGCGACTTGTAATAGGGAACAGCAAATGAGCAAACAAGCAAGCAGGCAAGCAATAACAACAATAAAGGCTAAATAAGTATAATAATAATGATGGTGATAATAATAATAATAATAATAATAATAATAATAATAATAATAATAATAATAATAATAATAATAATAATGAACACACACAAAACAAAATCAACCAATTATAATAACAAGAGAGAGAGAGAGAGAGAGAGAGAGAGAGAGAGAGAGAGAGAGAGAGAGAGGAGAGAGAGAGAGAGAGAGAGAGAGAGAGAGAGAGAGAGAGAGAGAGAGAATAACGGTGATGGTGATGGTGACAACGACGACAACGACGAAACTATCACTACAAACCTCAATACCAATAGGTAAAGGTGTCCCATAACCTATGTGGTTGTAAGGAAGGGAGGTGTGAGAGACCTGACTTCTGCAGTGGACAGCATATTGAGGGAGGATACCATCTCCTTTCCCTCGCTGTTTCACCTTTCCTGACCCTTAAGAGGCAGGTATTCCTTGGCAGCTGGGTGAACTGGGGGACCGTACTGAAGCCAAGTCGCGTAAATGGTCACTCATCCACTTGGTAACTACGGTCGATACTGGTAACAGTAGCTTGGGGAAAGCGAGTGCTCTGACCACCGAGCCACCCCGTCCCCTGCAAAACCAATAGACCTGATGATAAATTAACTGTTTGGAAAGTACAAATGCTTTCTAACATCCTTGACCTAGATATTCAGTAACATACTTTTTTGATGATTACTTCTATCAGTGTTTTATTGTGTGCTAATAAAAAAAAAATGGTGGTTGATTTATATCAAGTTTGTCTAGACAAACATGCTTACTTAAAAGCAACACGTAAAGCATGTATCCGTATTTGCGACTATAATCAGGGTTTTTTTGGTTTGTTTTCTTCTAGTTTTTTTTTCACATTTTGTTTTGGTGGATGGAGACAAGTAGAGAACACATGCTTTGATCAATTTGGATGAATAAATACAAAGGCGGTTGATTTTATACATTGTTTTAAAACCGAACAGTGGGAAACAACACTGCCGTTAACAAGGAGAGCGTGATTGATTACAGCATGGCACAGAGAGAGAGAGAGAGAGAGAGAGAGAGAGAGAGAGAGAGAGAGAGAGAGAGAGAGAGAGAGAGAGAGAGAGAGAGAGAGAGGAGAGAGAGAGAGAGAGAGAGAGAGAGACGGAACTAAAAATTGTTTATCGCATATCGGCCTTAGGCTGTATGGGGGTGGAAAGAGAGGGTGGGATGCGGGTTAAACATAACATCTCACAAGCTTTGTCCAGACCTTGGGAACGCAAAACTGCACACCCATCATGCATATTGAATGCACACAAATAAAGTGTTGACTGAGATTTTTTTTAATGCGTACAGAAATAGTTCAGAAGTCTGAATTATTACCCTTCTTTTTAGAAGACTACAAAAATCCAATAACACATGTAAAAAAGAATGATAATGATATAGAGAGAACTACATACATAATACTACAACATACATACATACATAAGACAGACGACAGACAGACAGACAGACAGACAGACTGTTTGACAGACCGACAGACAGACAGACTGACAGGCCGACAGGCAAACAAACGGGTGGATGAACTGGTGGACAGACGGTTCTTATTGACAGACGGACGGAGGGAGGACGGACAGACGGACAGACAAGAGGGCGAGAGAACATCGTTATTGAAAATGTAATGGTACAAACTTTCTCGTTGTCAGGATAAAAGAAAGAGCGAAATAATGAGGGAACTAATGAAAGAAACAAGACAGGTTAGAAAGAAAGAGCAAAATAAATAATGAAAGAAAGACAAAAAGAGGAAATCAAACGAAAAAAGAAGAACAGAAAGAAAGAAAGAAGAAAAAAGAAGAAAGAAAGAAAGAAAGACAGAAATGAAGAAAGAAAGATAAAAGAAAGAAAGAAATCATAAAAATACATGAAACAAATGCAGGCGAATGTATGAATGAATGAATGAATAAATGAATGAATATAAAAGAAATGAAATGATGCATAAATGAAGGAATGAAGGACAAACAACAAAGGAAGTATAAACAAAAGCAAATACAAAAGATGCAATATAATCAACATACATTAACGAAAAAAGCAATTATAGATAGAAAAAAGTGCAAATGCAAACAATTTCGAGGAGCAAATGAAGAACATAAAAGAGAAAAGAAACAGAGAAAAAAAGAAGAAGAGAAATAAAGAAAAGAAGAAAAAAAAAGAAGAAAAAAAACAAAGAAACAAAAAAGAAAACAAAATCCCCAAAGGAATAAAAGCATCACTGAAAAAAGAACATCACTAAATGAGACAACTAGCAAAAAGATCTTGCGAAAAACAAAAATCAAAAGCACACAAACAAAGAAACAAACAAAAGAACAAACAAACAAACAAGCAAGATGTAAGCCTATCCCATGACCCCTGAACTGTGACAGAACTGTTCATTCTTTAAAGAATTATCCGCTAAATGATACAGGCCCTGAAGATAATTGAGAATTTTTTGCACACTCCAAATGAGCTTCGGGTTTCCAATTATGTCACGACCAGCGGCAAAAAAGTGAAACCTTTGAAGCATTCTTGTCCACCGTAAAGAGATCATGTATGACATCAGATAGCCTTGAGAAAGATTAAACATGACTGTGTTAGTGTGTGCTAGTGGGCTAGTGTTGTTTAGTGTGTGTATGTGTGTGTAGTGTGTGTGTGTGTGTGTTGTGTGTGTGTGTGTGTGTGTGGCGCGCGCGCACGTGTGTGTGTGTGTGTTGTGTTTTGTGCTGTGTGTGTGTTGTGTGTGTGTGTGTGTGTGTGTTGTGTCTGTGTGTCTGTGTGTCTGTGTGTCTGTGTCTGTGTGTGAAAGTCAAGTCAAAGTAAAAAATGAAAGTCTTTTATTGTCAGATAGTACTCTAACTAAGCAATGCATTTGATTTTAGTTATCAAGCCATCTATTAATGTGTGTGTGTTGTGTGTGTGGTGTGTGTTGTGTGTGTTGTGTTGTGCGTGTGTGTGTGTGTGTGTGTGTGTGTTGTGTGTGTGTGTGTGTGTGTGCGTGTGTGTGTCTGTCTGTGTGTCGTCGTCTGTGTGTCGTTCTGTGTGTCTGGTGCGTGCATGCGTGTTGGCTGCGTTTGCATGCGTGCCTGCGTGCGTGCGTGCGTTTGTAAACTAAAATACGAGCTAAGGGAAAAAACAAAGAAATCGAGACCTTCTCTATTAATGAGGCAATATACATGACATTTGAGAAGAGTACATTGAAAAAACGAAGAGTTAAGTAGATAAAAAAGGTAATAAGATGAGCCAAAAACACAAGATGGATGGTACTGATGAATAATTACGGATGAAACATCCACACAGAAAGAACAAAACAAAATTAACATCACTATTACATCATCCTCATCATTGCTGACCATTATTCAACGAAAAGAAAATTGTCTCTGATTAGAATATCCTAGCTGCTCTGATTTTACCGTGACCCAAGATTGATTTTCTCTATACTTTCATTTCTAGTGTCAAAAGCATCTCTGGGGCCTGGTAAGGCCGGGATATACCCATGGTAGGAAGCGTAGAGTACACTACAGCACTGCTAGGTAGTTTGATTTATTTTGATTTTATTTATTTTATTATTTTATTTTTATTCTTTTATATGGAGGATAATTGTATAAGCACTCATGTGCTTTTTTACGTCAGTCCCCGTGTGTATGCAGTTTTGTAAATCTTGTCATCTGTTCCCACCGGCACACAATAGCCTACTCATACGAAAATGGGAACAGGATTTAACGTGTGTGCAAGACGTACTGCGTGTGTTCGCACACGGCACCTCAGTTTATAGTCTCATCCGCGGGACTTTGGGAGACAGTGGAGTCAGCACTGATGTTAACTCCAGGAGAAAAATCCCCTCGACCGGGAATCGAAACCTGGGTCTTCAAATTGCGAGCGCAATGTTCTGACCACTAGGCTATCCCGTTCCCCCGTTATTCACCCAACCAGGTCAGCTCTGCAGCTACACTGCTCTTGTCGTCAGTAGGCAGCCTGGTAGGAGGCGTCTTGCGTATGTCGACATCGGTGCCATGCACTGTTTAACACTATTGAACACTACTGAACACTATCGAACACTACTGATGTGATCCAGCAGCAGTGCAGGGCCGCCTTGGCTAGTAGTCTCACGACCTCCTTACAGCAAGGAAGCCTAAATCTATCATATCAATCTGATTGTCTTACTTTCTGTCCGTCTGCCTGTCTGTTTGTTTTCCAGCCTGCCTGTCTATCTGTCTTTATGTCTTTCAGTTGATACTGATACTATTTTTCTGTACAGGAAGGAGACCAAATGTCTCCTGTCTATCTGTCTGTCTGTTTATCTGTCAAATATTTGATACAGGAGAAAGGCCAAATCTATCTTGTCTGTCTGTCTGTTTGTCTGTCTGAATGTCAAATGACATTGATACCCATCTCTGTACAGGAGAGAAGCTAAATCTATCCTGTCTATTTGTCTATATTCAAATGACAGTGATACTTATCTCTGTACAGGAGAGAGGCTAAATCTATTCTGTCTGTTTGCTTATCTGTCTATAATATGTCAAATGACATTGATACCTATCTCTGTACAGGAGAGAGCCCAAATGTATCCTGTCTGTCTGTTCGTCTGTCTATACTATGTCAAATGACATTGATACCTATCTCTGTACAGGAGAGAGGCCAAATCTATCCAGTCTGTTTGTCTGTCTATATGTCAACTGACATTGATACCTATCTCTGTACAGGAGAGAGGCCAAATCTATCCTGTCTGTTTGTCTGTCTATACTATGTAAAATGACATTGATACCTATCTCTGTCCAGGAGAGAGGCCAAATCTATCCTGTCTGTTTGCTTATCTGTCTATACTATGTCAACTGACATTGATACCTATCTCTGTACAGGAGAGAGGCCAAATCTGTCCTGTCTGTTTGTCTGTCTATATGTCAAATGACATTGATACCTATATCTGTACAGGAGAGAGGCCAAATCTGTCCTGTCTGTTTGTCTGTCTATATGTCAAATGACATTGATACCTATCTCTGTCCAGGAGAGAGGCCAAATCTATCCTGTCTGTTTGTCTGTCTATATGTCAAATGACATTGATACCTATCTCTGTCCAGGAGAGAGGCCAAATCTATCCTGTCTGTCTGTCTGTCTATACTATGTAAAATGACATTGATACCTATCTCTGTCCAGGAGAGAGGCCAAATCTATCCTGTCTGTCTGTCTGTCTATACTATGTAAAATGACATTGATACCTATCTCTGTGCAGGAGAGAGGCCAAATCTATCCTGTCTGTCTGTCTGTCTATACTATGTAAAATGACATTGATACCTATCTCTGTGCAGGAGAGAGGCCAAATCTATCCTGTCTGTTTGTCTGTCTATACTATGTAAAATGACATTGATACCTATCTCTGTGCAGGAGAGAGGCCAAATCTATCCTGTCTGTCTGTCTGTCTATACTATGTCAAATGACATTGATACCTATCTCTGTCCAGGAGAGAGGCCAAGTCTATCCTGGACGCTGCCCAGAGGATGGGGTGGACCAAGGAGGGCTATGTGTGGATACTGTCCGCCACTGCTCTGGGGGATCGCACTGAGGGGGACAGCGCCAACCTCTACCCCCTGGGCACTTTTGGTCAGTCAATGAGATACATATGTGCATGGCTGTGTGTGTGTTTATGTGTCTGCATATGTTTATGCACAGTGATAAGAAATTCTGAAAAAAAAATTACAAAAAACGATAACAACAAAATTTGTAATTATTGTGTGCTTTTCTTCCTCATTTTAGAGGTTGCAAAAAAATCGCTTGACAAAGCAAATGCGAAAAATGTCTCCAACCATACAACTACAAACTCTTTAAAATCTAAAAAATACGAAAAACATTTTTGTATATCATATAAAACATCAAAAACATCTGCTGTATATTATGTAGGAAAGTGCAAGTGCAAACATTTCAGGTTTACATAATGGAAAAAAAAAACATATTTCTAAACGAAAAAAAAATGTTCGTTTACTTTCAAATCAGAAATAACGATTGCAGTCCCACACTTCCCTGTGTCTTGACTGGATCTATCTGTGATCAATTTCAAATGATTAGAATACGGACTTCAAAGATGAGTTTGAACCTCAACATTGAGCAGGGTTTAATCTTCAGCCGTTTTTAAGCTCTGTATAGTCGATTTTATTTTCAAAGGCCAAAGATGCTAACCTCTTTGCAGCCTAAAATTTTGAAGAGAAGAACAGGATTTTCTTAACGTTTACGCTAATTACTCCCGATGGATTTTGCTTAATGTCATGTAATCGACTGAGAGAGAGAGAGAGAGAGAGAGAGAGAGAGAGAGAGAGAGAGAGAGAGAGAGAGAGAGAGAGAGAGAGAGAGAGAGAGAGAGAGAGAGAGAGAGAGAGCGAGAGAGAGACAGAGACAGAGACAGAGAGAAGGGGGGGGGGGGGCAGAGACGTATGAGGTAACTGGTATGCAGTCTTCCCTTACAGCTGTTTCTAGGGCAGCGTCTGGAGTGAATGTAAAAAAGACAATCGGCTGTGCTGCACTTGGCCCAGTTCAAAAAGCTTTTTGTGTTTATTTCTTAAAACTGAAACATTTTCTTCACACACTATTAATTTTTAACTTTTTTTCTCTGAGCACCGTTTCTAAATGCTGCTATTTGATTTATTCATAACGTGATACCCTCTTCAACCGCAAAGGGGAAAAAATTCAAGTTGAGTCTGAAAAAGAAGTGGCTTATTGTGGTTTTATTTTTATTTTCTCTGTGTGTTAAGGCACAGACTTGTTCCAAATAAGAAACATATCTCACTCACACCTACAGAGACAAAAAATACAACGAAATGCTCTCCCCATATATCTAAAAAGAAAACAAGGAGAAATGCAGGAGAACTGGACATTGTTTTCAGGGTTATCACTTTTCCTTTGCTGTTCTTCCAATCACACACTTCACTTTTAGTTCGTTGCGTTGTTTTTGATGTTGGATATAAAAAAAGAGTTCTTTCCCCACACACGGTGCAATCAAATAAAAGAAAAAAAGACAGCGCAGGGGACATTATTATAATATTTCAACACTTAAAACAGACTGCTTTCGAAGAAATTGTTGTTGTTTCTGCTGATTTTTGAGAAAAAAAAGTGATATGTAACACTTTCTTTTTGCATATTGACAAAACTCTGTGCATTGTTAAACAATAGTATAGGGTGGAATAGTAGGTTGTGTTTTTAATACACGACTTTTACCCGTGAGGGCAAATCTATGTGTGTGCAAATTCACATAGCTATCTCAGTATCTGTCTGTCTGTCTGTCTGTCTCTATATGTTTGTCTCTGTCTAGCTCTGTCTGTCTCTGTCTCATTCTATCTCTGTCTGTATGCCTGTCTCTGTATCTATGTCTCTCTCGGTGTCTCTCATGCTTATTCTCTGTCTCTGTCTCTGTCTGTCTGTCTGTCTGTCTGTCTGCCTGTCTGCCTGTCTGTCTGTCTGTCTGTCTGTCTGTCTGTCTCTCTCTCTATCTCTCTCTCTCCTCTCTCTCTCTCTCTCTCTCTCTCTCTCTCTCTCTCTCTCTCTCTCTCTCTCTCTCTCTCTCTCTCTCTCTCTCTCTCTCTCTCTCTCCCTCAAAGGGATTTTACAGAAGAACCACGGTCCCTAACGTTTAGTACATAGAGGAGGAAGACGAGTGGATTTCATTGTCACTTGTTATTGATCAATGTCCTCTGTATATATGACGGCTGTCCTTATCTCCAGCTGTGCTGAATCGTTTTGTACAAAGTACTGGAGTCAAAGTTGACATTGCTGAATCCGAAGAACTGACTTTTTATTTCCCTGTAGGATGCAGAAGCCAGACACACGAAATCTGTTATCTGAAAGACCGATTCAATAATCGTGCTTGCAAGAGGAGACAATCCCCTTGTCTACTACAGATAGCTGACCAGACTGTAGACAGTGTGGAGTTGATCTTTTTTGTGTGTTAATGTATTTCATTTGCCGAAACTGAAATATATAATGCATCACTTATATACCTAGCGCTTAGCGTCCTCCTGGGTTACCCCATTTTGGTACATTCGCTGTTGATGTACTGATTACTGTAAGTGCAAGTATCACTTGTTTTTCTTTTGCTTTCTCTTCTTCTTAATTGTCGAACACTCAGACAGAAACCATTGTTGTCTGTGATATGAGTAAAAATGCGTTGTACTGCAGTTAAGCACTTGACAGTTGAGAGAATTATCATCTTTGCAGTCTTTTTGTGGGACGGGGGGGTGTCAGGAGAATGAATCAGGAAGGTAAAAACTAGACAAGAAGGAGGTGACAGGCAGGAAAAAAGCAACACAAAATCAAAGATAAAAAGGAGGGAGTGCCTGGAAGAACGGAATTACCGGAATGCAGGAGTGATAGTTGTACTGACACCCCCACTGGTAATTTACAGGGTAAGTTGCTGCTTTTAAAAAAATGACATAACTAGAGCCAAGACAACAACAGCAAATGAACAACAACGTCAGCAGCAACAGAACAACACATGCCAGCTTTATAAAGCATGTCAGTTTCCTTGCCAAACGTGGGCCATTGCTTATATTGTTCTGTTTGTTGAGATGATCAGGAAGTGATATTAAGCTCACTTCCAAACAGTGCACTTTGCCATTCCTCACAGTGGGGTAGAGTACGATATGATATGGCATGGTAGGTCAGGGTAAGATAGAGTACGGTATGGTATGGTATGCTATGGTATTCTATGCTATGCTGTGCTATGGTGAGGAATGGTGTGGTATGTTATGCTAGGTTGTGTTGAAACGTGTTATGTTGTGCTGTGTTGAATTTCATTGTAATGTTTGTGTTGCGTATTGAATCTGACTATTTTGACTCCTTCTCCTGTTCGTCCCACTCTCTGTTCTCAATGTCATCATTATAAAAGCTGCCATAATAAAGACATGGGAGATGATGGGATAGCCCAGTGATAAGAGCGTTGTATTGCCCATATATCCCGAGTTTAAACTCGCAGCAGCCACCTTAGCGCAGTGGTTAGTGTCTCGGAATACGGACTGGAAGGGAGCGGGCTAGAATCCCCATATGAATCATAGGGATTTTTTGGAATGCGGCTGGCCCCTACCCAGAGTGAGTTTGCGCCGCTGTAGCCTAGTGGTTAGGGCGTTAGACTCGTAATCTAAAGGTTGCGGGTTCGATCCCAGCTTTCTGCTATGGCGTTGTGCCCTTGGAAAAGGCACTTTACGGCTATTTTCTCACCCCACTCCGGTGTAAAAGGGGTACTAACCTTGTGTTGGGGGTTAACCCTGCGATAGACTGGCGTCCTATCCAGGGGGGAGTCTATGACTCTCAGTCGCTTAACGCCACAGAAACCGGGATAAGCACCGGCCTGATGAGCCTTAGGCTCGGGACAGACTTTAACTTTAACTCATTGGGAACACTGGGACCACACATTCTACTTTCTTCCACTTGATGGATGCAATGTTTTAGAGTCTTGCTTCAATTATCTGACCAGCATAGCAGATACCTGTATCTCTCGGGCCCGGTTGATACCGTGATAACTATATTATGATACAAAGCGTAGAGTATACCCCTGTCACGTAGTTTCAAAGCAGATCCACTTCCATAGTAGAATTATTGCATCATCCTCATCATCATTGATTGTCATGTA
>CM060316.1:76582732-76585232 GCA_030674155.1 Stramonita haemastoma | reverse complement strand
CGCGGGCACGTGCACATATTATGACAAGGCAGGAAGAGAAGGCTAGTATCAGGCTGTTGCTGGGATAAATGTAAGTAATTTCCTTTGTCATTGTTATTGCCAGTCTGTATCCTGGCTTTAATAGTTGACTGAAATGTGTACACAACGAGTGATTCATGTGAGCTACTTCATTTTGTTTCCAAGACAGATAATTGCTACATAAAATAGTCGTGCTGTGTGTGTGTGTGTGTGTGTGTGTGTGTGTGTGTGTGTGTGGTAGGGGTGTGGTGTGGTGAGAGACAGACAGACAGACAGACAGACAAGCAGCAGAACAGAGACAGAGAGAGACAAAGAGAGAGTTGTGTACACCCATGATGACTTCTCAAGTGTCTGTATGCTCTTCTGAATTTCCTCCTTTTTTCCGGTGTCGAGGTACAGGCCAGAGCTTTTTCCCTTTAGATACAGCTACACGCACACATATAGACCCATTTTTAAAGATATATATATATATATATATATAATATATATACACATATATATATATATATATATATATTTCTCTCTCTCTCTCTCACCTCATTCTGCCTCGTCTCTCTCTCTCTCTCTCTCTCTCTCTCTCTCTCTCTCTTAACGTATGCGCAGAATGACCACTCATATGTAAGAAGTAATTGCATTGCCATGCCAGCTTTAAACAGTGACTGGTTCTCTCAGACTAAGGAAACTGAAGGGTGGGAAAATGGTTGCCACCAACAAGCCAAGGGAGGGCACCCGAGTCCGCTCATCCATGACTTGCTCACGACAACCAGAGTACGCCACTTCAGCCTCCGGGTAAACCTGGCTAATTTGTAAAGTCACGCTCACGAGTCATTGGCTGAGCTACCTTAATTGTGTGTGACATTCTAGCAACGAATAAGAACATGTACATCAACAAGAAACAAAAACAATTCCATAGCAAATTTAGAAGAAATTTCCATTTTTAATTATCATTGCTCACCTCGATGCCTGTTCAAATATTTTTTTATCAATCTAAACGGGGTCTGTCCCATACTTTATTGCCTTCGTACCGGCATGCAGTAGAACATTTTGAATGCAGTGTCCTTAGACCAACCTGCAGTACCCAACGTGATTTTCACATGAACGTCTTTGTTGAAAGCTGCTGATGTGTTTGCTGCCAAGTGCTGTGCGCTGATAACACTGTTGCGTCTATACTACTCTGTCCAGGTACGGATTTTAGCTTTCTGCTAAGAGTGTTTCTTGATATAGCGTTATGAGGTTTAGGATATGTAACTAAAGGCTCTTAATATCTTTCAAATGATCTCTGCTCTGCAAAGGAAGTCTTTAAATGGTAATCAATGCAAAGGCGTTTTTTTCAAATTTTCCAAACAATCCAGTTGCAATGGGTGAACCTCATTTTCCATGTCTGTTTTGGTAAAATACTATATACAACTTTACATGAATTCTCTTTCAAAAGAAAGTGTCTTCCACTTTTAAGGTGTAGAGTGCTGTTCACTTTGCTTTGAAACTAGGCTATATGCTATAAGCATTGCAGTTATCAAAGTGACATTTTCAAAGCGACTGTCTCCAAGCCTTGCCATTTTTAAATCTCATTAGCAACGACGTCCATTTCCCATACAAAGGTTTCTTCTTTCAAAACTTCATTCACGCACATGCCTAGAAAGCTTCAAGTTCAAGCTCGATCACCGTTTGCGCTCAAAGCTTTTACCCCCGTCCACTAGACTGAGTGTAGGTCTGGGAGCTAGTCTTTCAGATGAGATGATAAGCTGAGGTTCCATGTGCACCACGTATTTTAGTGCATGTAAAAAAAAAAAAAAAAAAAACGGCAACAAGATAGTTGTCCCTGGTAAAAAAATTATGTCGAAAAGCTACCCGATGTGAATAAAAATATACATACACACTGGAGAAGATAAAAAAAAAGATAAATGTGTGGCGATGAGTTTGTGGCTGAATGTTCAAAGGAAAAGAAGAAGAAGAAGAACAAGAAGAAGAAGAAGAAGAAGAAATAGAAGAGGAAGAATCAACAAGCACTAACATCGTAGTCTAAAACTAAACCTCATCAGATATACACTTTAACACTCTGGTCTCAGTAAAGCAAAACAGCAAAACTGTTTCCCAACCCACAATGATGACTGTATAACTAGAGTAGTATTTTTCTAAGTGTTTACCAATGCAAATGATACAAAACTGTGCATGACATTGTTTTCATTAATGTGTGAATGGCATTTAAAAAAGAATGCATGAAAATTTCTGCGATGAATCTATTTTGTAGTGGCAACTGTCAGAAATAGAACTGTATCTGACCTACACACAAAAAATAAAGCAGCACTATGTGAAAGTACACAATACTTTGTGGCTGCTAAAGACGATGAATAAATCAAGAAACAACATCCCTCCGAAAGAGAACTTTACAAAACCATATAGATAGGTGATCCAGAGGTAACACACTTGCCCACAATGCGAAAAGTCCCGATTCAATTTCCGTTTGTGCCTCTAACTCTTACCC
>CM060316.1:76575232-76577732 GCA_030674155.1 Stramonita haemastoma | reverse complement strand
TGTGTCACCACAGTAATTACGGCCGTTAAATTGCATCAAATCATTCAATGGCGTGATCGTTCCTCTTCAGCCATGTCCAGCAAGGAAATTGGCGTGACTAAAATGCTGATATGTCTGTCCATAGAGTTCATTTGTCTGTCAGTTCCTCACATCGTTCTGAGAATGTTGCCCATGTTTGATCCTGAGCTTGCTACAGGGGGTACCTATTCCAACCTGTTTTCGGTGTTGGTCAGTCTGGCGGAACTGTGCTCCTGCACCAGCTCTTGTGTCAACTTCTTTGTGTACTACTTTGCTGGATCCAGGTACAGGGAAACTCTACACCAGCTGTTGCACCGCACACCCTCCTCACTCTCCTCTGAGTCTCAAGCAGGAAAAGGAGCACTAAGTGACTTTAGAAATAAAACAACAAAAACATAGAAAAAAGAGAATAACACATCGACTTTTCGTAGCGTTGATTCTTGAAACGGATAAAAAGGCTTGTATTCATATCATTTACACTCGTGCGACCGTCCACAAAAATAAAGATGAACAGCATTTTGATCAACACTTACGTTCACATATGCGCGCACACACAAACACAACACACAAACCCCCCCCCCCCCTCCCCCCCCCCCCCCCCACAGACAGATGACAAGATTTACAAAAGTGCATACACACGGGGATTGGATGAAAACAAGCACGAGTGCTTATTCCATTATCATCCGTATAAAAGAATAAAATGAATAAATAAATATAGAATAAAGACAGAAAGCAGAGCTAACCGTCAACGCCCCAATGGTCTCTTATTAGCTTATTATGTAAAGGGCCAAATAAATTACTATAATTGATATCAGCGTTTCATTTTTATGTTTTATCTTACAACTCATCGAACTATCACAGGGCTGACAGACAAAAGTAAACACGGAAGCAGTCAGACAACAATTAAACAAAGAAAAAGATAAAAAGGAACAACTACAGATTGATGTTTATCATCTAAAAGATATGCAGCATCAAAAAAGACATTTATGAAACTAAGTTACAGTTGTTTAATGCAACAAATGTGAATTTGGACATAATCCCTTTTAGTTTTACTCATTGTGTTAGGCAACTCGGCAGTTACTGTGCATCAACTTGTTCTTCCCCATGTCATGAATTCATTAGTAAGAGTACATGTGAGATGTAGGTGGCTAGCCCTGTAGTGCTGACTCCACTCCCCCCAAAAGTCCTTCGGATGAGACTTTTAACCGAGGCCCCGTGTGCGAACTCGCGCAGATCATCTTGCGCACACGTTAAATCCTGTTCCGTTTTTCGTAGGAGTAGGTCATCGTATGCTGGTGGGAACAGATGACGAGATTTACAAAACTGCATGCTCAGTGGGACTGGATGTAAAAAAGCACACGATTGCTTATTCTATTATCCTCGAAATAAAAGAACTAAATATCAGAAATAAATGAAAAAAAGTGTTTGAGGACATATCGAATATGAACATTTAAAAAGAAAAAAGATTCTGAATGAAATATTTTAAGTTATATAATATATACTGGACGAAAGCATCAAGATTAATTTGAGCCCAGGTAGAGTGAGAAGAACACTGCACTGGCTGGTGGAGACTATGGCCAAACAATTAGACAGAAAGATGTATAAATATCATCATGTTGTTTCGAATGGAGGATGAGACGTCACCTTTTCCCCCGAAGAACCGTGCACTGGTTATGAAGAAACATGTTTCCCATTGCCAACGCACTGTGCACTGGTTTCGGTAAGGCTGAAATTATAAAGGCGTGCCGTAACCATTACACGGTCGTAATAAACAAACAAACAAAAAATATCTGTTCTCTCCTCTTCTGATTTTCCTATTTTTTTCTTATACTTTATTATATTTCATTATGCTTTGTGTGAATATTTTGCTTGCTTTTTTACATGTATGTGAAAAAATCGCATTTCATGATATACAACAATGTACAACATGATAAAACTGAATAAAAATGGTTTTAAAAAATATCTGTTGTATCGCTGATGGTCTCAGGGATGCAATAAGCCTAAATATTAGATCAAGGTCTTAGCAAATTGAACAAGTCAGTCTGCTTGTGGAAGCAGTACACTTATTGACCTGACAATAGTTCGATTAACAAACCCCAACGACACTGGAAGTGTCCACTCAGAGGCACAGTATAATTATATGGAATTTCATTTTCGCCAACATGTTTGTATTTGTGTTTTAGTACAGGTACATAATGTGCAAATTCCTTATGTGGGTAATGTACAGAGCAAAAGAACTGTATAGATATGTGTGTGTGTGTTTGTGTGTGTGTGTGTGTGTGTGTGTGTGTGTGTGTGTGTGTGTGCGTGCGTGCGTGCGTGCGTGTGTGTGTGTGTGTGTGTGTGTGTGTGTGTGTGTGTTGTGTGTGTGTGTGTGTTGTGTTGTGTTGTGGTGGTGTGCGCGCGCGCGCGCGCGTGTGTGTGTGTGTGTGTGTGTGTGCGCGCGCGCGCGCGCGTGTGTGTGTGTGCATGCGTGCCTACA
>CM060316.1:76565232-76570232 GCA_030674155.1 Stramonita haemastoma | reverse complement strand
AAAAGCCCACGCATAAGATTCGACCTGGAAAAACTCAAAGACCCAAAAGTGGTTGAGATCTTTCAAGCCAACATAGGAGGAAAGTTCGCCGCACTCACAGCCATCGACAATGATGTGGGCACATTGGCCAACAACATCAAAGAAGTGCTAACGACAGCAGCAGAAGAAACATTAGGAAGAAGCAGAACAAAGAAACAACACTGGGTGACAAATGAGGTTCTTGACCTCTGCGACAAAAGAAGAGAACTTAAGAAACAAAAGTTCACAAGTCAAGAAGCTTACAAGAAGTACATGGACAGCCACAGAGAAGTGAGGAAAAAGATGAGAGAAGCCAAAGAAGGGTGGATAGAAGAACAATGCAACAATTCGAAGCTGGAATGACCAAGGGAAACAGCAAAACAGCTTACGACACTTTGAACGCACTAACGAAAACCACACAGCCTAAAGCCTCTGTTATTGAAGACAAAGAAGGAAATCTTTTAACGGAAAACAATGCCATCCTCCAACGCTGGACAGAATATTGTGAGGGATTGTACAACTACCCACTACGCCCAGACACCAACATAGTTTCTGACAACCCCCCTGAACACCAAGATAAAGACCCAACAATACTAAGGTGTGAAGTAGATGCAGCTATTAAACAATTGAAGAAGGGGAAGTCCCCTGGAATCGATAACATCCCAGCTGAACTCATAAAAAAATGGAGGGAATGAAACAGCAAGGCGATTCACAGAACTTTGTCAGAAGATCCACGACACCAAAGAATGGTCAAAAGAATGGACACAGTCTCTTGTAATACCCCTGCCAAAGAAAGGAAACCAAGAAATGCCAGAACTACAGAACCATCAGTCTCATAAGTCATCCTAGCAAGATCATGCTGCAGGTAGTCCTCAACAGACTGAAAAACCAAGCAGAAAAACTCCTGGCAGAAGAACAAGTGGGCTTTAGACCAAAACGAAGCACAATGGAACAAATTTTCAATCTGAGAATTCTGATAGAGAAGCACCTCCAACACCAACAAGACTTGTACCACAATTTCATAGACTTCAAAAAGGCCTTTGACAGGGTATGGCATGACGGCCTCTGGCAAGTACTCAGGCACTTCAACATTGACAGCTGCCTAATTGAAGTCAACAAGGCTCTGTACGAGAACGCAAAAAGTGCAGTTTTCATGAACAACCACGTGGGCGAGTTCTTCAAGACCACGGTTGGGGTTCGCCAGGGCTGCCTTCTCTCACCTGTACTCTTCAACCTCTTCCTCGAAAACATCATGACAGAGACACTGCAAAACCACCACACTTCCATCTCCATTGGTGGAAGACCCCTTTGCAACCTCAGATTTGCAGATGACATTGACCTCATGGGCAGCAGCAAACAAGAACTGCAAATCCTCACTGACAATTTAACAGATCGAGCGAGCGCATACGGCATGGAGGTCAGTACAGATAAATCAAAGATCATGGTCAACAGCGCGAGTAATGACATCACGGAAATAAAGATGAATGGAGAAACACTAGAAGAGGTGAGCCAATTCAAATACTTAGGCTCCATCCTAACAAAAGATGGCACATCAAACAATGAAGTGAAAGCTTGCATTGCAACAGCAACATCTGCTCTAGTCAGACTCGAGAAGATCATCAGAAGCAACAACATCAGCTTCTGCACCAAATACCACCTTTACAAATCCCTCGTGATATCTATCCTCCTATATGGCTGTGAATCATGGACTCTGACAGCAGAGTTAGAGAGGAGAATCCAAGCATTCGAGAACAAGTGCCACAGAAGACTCCTCAAAATATCATACAAAGAACACAAGACCAATAACTATGTGAAAGAAGAAATCAAAAAGCGTGTGGGCCCCCAAGAGCCTTTGCTCTCCACCATAAAGAGGAGAAAGCTGATGTGGTTTGGTCACACCACAAGACACAACACCCTAGCAAAAACTATCCTGCAAGGAACAGTCGAGGGCAAGAGAAGAAGAGGCCGCCAAAAGAAATCATGGGTTGACAACATCAAAGACTGGACCGTCCAACCCCTACAACACCTCCTACTAGCCACACAGGATCGTGAAGCATGGAAAAAGATCTCTGTTGCGTCTTCTCTCATGTCCCCCCTACGTCCTTTGGGACATGGGACTGAGTGAGTGGAGTGAGTGAGTGAGTGAGTGAGTGAGTGAGTGAGTGAGTGAGTGAGTGATACATACATACATACATACATACATACATACATACATACATACATACATACATACATACGTGCATACGTGCATACGTGCATACGTGCATACGTACATACATGTATACATACATACATACATACATACATACATACATACATACATACATGCATACATGCATACATACATACATACATACATACATACATACATACATACATACATACATACATACATACAAAAATAGGTAGATACATTCAAAAATCGATACATACATAAATATATAGATATTCCTGGTGCAAAGAGATTTCCTACAACATGTTTAATCAATATATTGTATGATCAATGCATACGGGATTTTTTTTCTACAAATGAACAATAAACACGCTTTTTATGCCTGCTGCAGTCCCATGTAATCTGTGGACTGGGCCTATTTCTTGCCTGAGGACTCCCTTGGGCACATGTTTTTTTTTTTTAATTTTCTTCTTGGGGTATGGTCCCGTGGGTAAGTTTATTTTGAGAGAACCCCCCCCCCCCTTCATGTATCAGTGTGCACACCCGATAATCCTGCTCGTGTCAGCCATCACAGCTAATAGCTTGGCCACTGTTTCATGTAAGATAGATAGGATTTAACCGTCTGCGCAATATACTATACGTGTGTTTGCACTCAAAGACCTAGGTTTATATTCTGGTATGGTTGACTTTTATGGACAATGAGGCTTGTAATAGAATTAACTCCGAGGGAAACCACACGGAAACCAACAGCTCGAGGGAGTTTTGAGCCAGCATAAAGTGGAACCTCTTCAATCATATCAAACTCTTAGCATCATGTCATTACAGTCTTCACACCCCTTTCATAAAAGGAGAAAAAATGATTTTAATGTAAAAAATAAATGGGCACCTGTTTGGCGAGAAGCACGACAAGTGTTATTAGGCACGCTAACTTCTCTTAACGTGTGCACTGGCAATATCGCTGTGATTATCAAGTGGATGTATGAGTCACAGTGCATAGATTTTGGTGACCACCACGCTGTTAAGTAGGGTAATGTACATTAACAGCAGCATCAGCAGCAGCATCAACAGCAGCAGCAACAACAGCAATAATGATGATGATGGTGATGGTGATGGTGACAATAATAATTATTATTATGATTATGATAATAATAATGTGGCAGGGCGGTAATTAGATTACTTCCCTTGCGATCGGAACTGCCAATCCCAGCGTCGTGGGTGTAACGTTTGGATCCACACCTGTGAATTGTGGGTGTAACGTTTGGATCCACACCTGTGAATTGTGGGTGTAACGTTTGGATCCACACCTGTGAATTGTGCGACGTTCTGTATCGTTGGGGGGGTGGTCGAAAGCCATCCTCTGCATGCACTTTGCCCATAGCGGTAAAATGTAGTATTTATGCAGCCTCTTTGTAGAGGCCACATTCCCACTGTCTGACCGTGCTGTCGTCGCCGAGAAGTTGTACAGAGTCGCGGCAGATCAAATATCTGCTCTCTGTTACAAAGTGGCGTCGCCGACAGGATGGAAAGAACTTGGAGCTACTGATCTGAGCGTCAAATACGCTGGTCAGTACCCACTGTGCTTCGGGACGCGGCACAAAGTCAGCGGTGGTGGATGTGGCAGGGCAGTAATTAGATTACTTCCCTTGTGATCGGAACTGCCAATCGCAGTGTCGTGGGTGTAACGTTTGGATCCACACCTGTGAATTGTGCGACGTTCTGTATCGTTGGGGGGGTGGTCGAAAGCCATCCTCTACATGCACTTTGCCCATAGCGGTAAAATGTAGTATTTATGCAGCCTCTTTGTAGAGGCCACATTCCCACTGTCTGACCGTGCTGTCGTCGCTGAGAAGTTGTACAGAGTCGCGGCAGATCAAATATCTGCTCTCTGTTACAATAATAATAATAATAATAATAATAATAATACACGGAATTTCGTGCTGTATCTTGCAAAAACAACTCAAAGGGCTTGCATTTGACTTACACAACACACACGCAACCAACAACAATTAATACCTTTAGCCAATTCGAATGTTTTGTTTTTTTAAGTATTGTCTTAGATTTTCTTTTGAAAAGTAGGAACTTTCGTTTTAACATAAGATTTATGTTTGAAAACATTCGTTATGTTCCTGAAGATTCGAAACTTACAAGTAAAAGCAGGCACAGGTCACAAGATCTTTCAGT
Organism: Stramonita haemastoma; assembly: GCA_030674155.1. Classification (NCBI taxonomy): domain Eukaryota; kingdom Metazoa; phylum Mollusca; class Gastropoda; order Neogastropoda; family Muricidae; genus Stramonita; species Stramonita haemastoma. The sequence goes on along the minus strand of CM060316.1, from coordinate 76,565,860 downwards.
TCCTGATGCAAACAAACTGAAACGCCAACATTATAATGTTTTTATTCTTTAAAATCTGATAATAGGTCTGTTATCATCCGTCAGAAGCTTTTAGCCAATACATCTATACTCGTATCTTCGTTGTATTACTGGTTTTATGATGATGAGTGGAAAAGATTCATATAAAGAACCTCCCATCCAGAGTACACATTTAGACTGACTGTGAGTCCGTGGTGTGATGAGTAGGATTAGAGTGCAGTCTGGGCATCCCTGAGGTACGTAGCTGCGGAACAATCGAAAACAACAACAGTAGCAATAACTCACTCACTCACTCACTCAGTCCCATGTCCCAAAGGACGTAGGGGGGACATGAGAGAAGACGCAACAGCGATCTTTTTCCATGCTTCACGATCCTGTGTGGCTAGTAGGAGGTGTTGCAGGGGTTGGGCGGTCCAGTCTTTGATGTTGTCAACCCATGATTTCTTTTGGCGGCCTCTTCTTCTCTTGCCCTTGATTGTTCCTTGCAGGATGGTTTTTGCTAGGGTGTTGTGTCTTGTGGTGTGACCAAACCACATCAGCTTTCTCCTCTTTATGGTGGAGAGCAAAGGCTCTTGGGGGCCCACACGCTTTTTGATTTCTTCTTTCACAT
>CM060316.1:76540232-76555232 GCA_030674155.1 Stramonita haemastoma | reverse complement strand
CATTTTGTCATTTCCTGCAACATAGCGTTTCAATTTGTAATGATGTTTGATAGAACTGTTCGATTTTCATTCTGTTTTTTATATTGCATAGCCTATTTATTGCAAATTCATAACATGTCAATAACTAAAAATTGACCTCTTGTGCAATGCGACTCCTTATATCACATATCAAATCTCACTAGCCTTACCAAACTCAACTGGTATAGAACATCAATGTCATCGCAAGTGGGCTTAGCTACCAGAGGGGCTATGCAATCTTGTTCAATCGTGCATGATGGGTTGGTGAAAGTGAAAAGTGCAAGTTTGATCCACGCTTGCACCCGAAATTTTCCCTATCCATTAGACCTTGAGAGGTGGTTTTGGTGCAAATCTGTTCGTTGGGACGATGCATAAATAATGGTTCTTCTGCATCACGCATCTGCAAAACGTAAATAAACCATGGCATAAATCCCCAGCAAAATGTTTTAGAATAAAGCTAATCTCAGTGCAAAATAAATACAGATACCCCATCCTACTAGAAGAAGGTGAAGCTGCAGCAACATCACTGAAGAAAGCAAAATCGGAAGGAGTGGACAAAGTTTCATAAGAGCTGATCCAGGCAGGAGGAGAAGCTAAGATAAATGTGCTACTCATCATCTGATCTGCAGCGTTATCTGGCAGACAGGTGAGTAGCCAGTATCTTGGACTCAGTGTCTGTTTATCGTTCTCCTGAAAATGGCAGCTTACAACAAAACTTCCCTACCATCAGCCTGATCCATCATCCAGGTAACCTCATGCCATAACTGTTTCAAAATGATATGAAGCTACAAGTCGAGGAGATTACTTAAGAAGGAAAAGTAGGCTCCAGAGCAAAACTGAGTACAAGAGAACACATTTTCAACCCTAGAATATTCGGTAAGACTCGCCTGCAACACGGGCACGATTTTTACCACGTTTTAGTGAACTATAAAAGGGCGTTGAACAGACCTTGGCATACAGTTTAGTTGTAACCATGAAGCTGAATGAAGCAATTACCAACCTGATCAAAACCATAGAATACCTCTATTCTAGGGTAACCTGCCCAGTCTATTGCGACAATATTGCAAGGAGAATGGTTCCGAACTTAAGTTGAGTTCGCTTAGGATGTCTGTCTTCCAACACCCCTCCTCAACATCTTAATGTGTGTGTGTGTGTGTGTGTTGTGTTGTGTGTGTGTGTGTGTGTGTGTGTGTGTGTGTGTGTGTGTGTGTGTGCATTTGACTTAGTTAAAAATCTAAATTGTTATCGGTTGCATGCGTAAAAACTGGTTGAATGCAAGCCCATTGATTTGTGTCTGCAAGATACAGCACAATAGAAAATTTCATTTATTTTGATTTTTGTTAGTAGTAGTAGTAGTAGTAGTAGTAGTAGTAGTAGTAGTAGTAGTAGTAGTAGTAGTAGTAGTAGCATTAGCATTAGCATTACTAGTATTATTGTATTAGCATTATTATTAGTAGTAGCAGTATTAGTGATAGCAGCAGCAGCAGCAGCAGCAGCAGCAGCAGCAGTAGTAGTAGTAGTAGTAGTAGTAGTAGTAGTAGTAGTAGTAGTACCGTAAAATCCCTAGCATACGCCCACCCCCCTGTGCACGGATTTAGGGCAAAATTGTGGGGTGGGCGTTTGCTAGGGATATACCCCTTTGCACAAAGTAATTTTTGTGCTCAACCGTGTAATTGAGTGAATACAAACCCCGGAAGCATGTAAGTTAGGTAGGTTGTGTGAGTAGAAGTGGAGGAAAATAGAAAAAAGGGACTTTGAGGCAAAGAAAGCCAACAAGTTCCATCGCTTTCCGTTGTAGGTCCTTGTTTTCCAATACCCTGCCTTCAGATCTTTCATCTTCCAGATAATGCAGCACACCTTGGTCGACATGTTCAGATCTAACTGCTGGTCCTTTTGACAGTTTCCGTTTTTGTTTGTCTTTTCCTTACTGCTGTTCAAGTCTATCTCTGTCTTCACTCCATTCCCTGATCCTCTTCCTATCCACAGACAATTCACGGGCACACTCCGAAACATTCCCACCTGCTTCGTTATCCAGATAATGGAGGGCTTCCAATTTGAAAGATACAGTGTAAGACTGTCGCTTCAGCATTTTGCAAAAATGGCACAGGGAGATTCAAGAACCAACTTCTGGCCATCAAGAAGAGTCGTCAAAGTACCGGTACGTCACTGACAGACAAAAGATGTCAGTGGCAAAAGCATGACGTAATTTTAATTCACTTTGTTGGGGATAGGTGGGAGTAAGGAGAGGGAACAAAGAATACGAAAATAAAGGAAAGAAACACGAAAAGGTAAAGGAGGGGAAAAAGATGACTTTTAGAACAGTCTGCACAAATCCTAGTGAAAGTGAGCAGTGTTTTTGAAAAAAAGCAGCGTGGGCGGTTGCTAGGTAGTTTCACCTGTGCAAAACTTTTGGCCTAAAGTGGGGGGGTGGCGTTTGCTAGATGGTGGGCTTATGCTAGGGATTTTACGGTAGTAGTAATAGTGGCTAACACACTAGTAGACTTTTTTTTTATATGTTTATTTGCACTCTGCCATCACAGTGAAATGTAATTTATGCAACCTCTTTTCAGAGGTCACATTCTAAACTGACTAGCTGTGCCCTGTTCCCGAGGTTTGTGCAGAGATGGGACATCAAATATGTCCACTCTGTTACAAGTGGTAGTATGGGTGGGGTAAAAGACCCGAGTGGGTTTATTAGTAGTAGAGAGCAGTTGTTAAAGCTACTGGTTTTTCAGCATCAAATATGCTGGCCAGGTAGCGTTCCTATGGGTAGGGTGAAAGACACAAGTAGGATTATTTTTTTGTGGATAGTAGTTGTAGGGGCTACTGGTTTTCAGTATCAAATATGTTGGCCAGGTAGCGTACCTCGGTACAAGTTGACCGGTGGTGATGTGATGGGGTGGTAAGTAGATTATCTCCCATGAGGTCAGAGCGCAACAATTGCAGCTTCGTGTTTCTTTTCTTACACATGAATTACAGAGGTGTAAATGGGACATCATAGGGCTTGCGGAAGTCAGATGGATTGGCTTCGGAGAAACAACCACGCAAGACGGCCACAAAATATGGTACAGCGGAGAAGAGAAACTACATCAACATGGAGTAGGCTTTATTGTCAGGAAAGAGATTGTGTCAAGCATCATCAGCTGCACACCAGTATCCAGCAGACTCATCTCAATCAGAGTTTCTGCAAAACCCCAGAATCTCACCATCATCCAAGTGTATGCTCCAACATCTGACTACGATGATGATCAGATAGAAGAATTCTATGAAGAACTTGAAAACGTTATCTCCAAAACGCCCAAAAAAGACATCCTTATTGTGGAAGGCGACTGGAATGCTAAGGTGGGACATGATGCCTATGACACCTGGGCAGGAACCACAGGACGATTTGGACTGGGAGAAACAAATGACAGAGGACAGCGGCTGCTGGAATTCGCAAAGAAGCACAAACTTACTTTGGCTAACACACTCCACCCTCACAAGCCATCCAGAACATCAACCTGGCACTCACCAAATGGTCTGATTCATAATCAAATTGATTGCATTCTGTCACCCCAAAGATTCAAATCCAGCATAAACAAGGCAAACACAAAAACATTCCCAGGAGCTGACATTGGCAGTGACCACGACCTTGTACTTACCACCATCAGACTGAAACTGAAAGCAAAACAACAGCCCAAAAGCCCACGCATAAGATTCGACCTGGAAAAACTCAAAGACCCAACAGTGGTTGAGATCTTCCAAGCCAACATAAGAGGAAAGTTCGCCGCACTCACAGCCATCGACAATGATGTGGACACGTTGGCCAACAACATCAAAGAAGTGCTAACGATAGCAGCAGAAGAAACATTAGGAAGAAGCAGAACAAAGAAACAACCCTGGGTGACAAATGAGGTTCTTGACCTCTGCGACAAAAGAAGAGAACTTAAGAAACAAAAGTTCACAAGTCAAGAAGCTTACAAGAAGTACATGGATAGCCACAGAGAAGTGAGGAAAAAGATGAGAGAAGCCAAAGAAGGGTGGATAGAAGAACAATGCAACAACATCGAAGCTGGAATGACCAAGGGAAACAGCAAAACAGCTTACGACACTTTGAAAGCACTAACGAAAACCACACAGCCTAAAGCCTCTGTTATTGAAGACAAAGAAGGAAACCTTTTAACGGAAAACAATGCCATCCTCCAACGCTGGACAGAATACTGTGAGGGATTGTATCTACCCACTACGCCCAGATACATAGTTTCTGACAAACCCCCTGAACACCAAGATAAAGACCCACCAATACTAAGGTGTGAAGTAGATGCAGCTATTAAACAATTGAAGAAGGGGAAGTCCCCTGGAATTGATAACATCCCAGCTGAACTCATGAAAAATGGAGGGAATGAAACAGCAAGGCGATTCACAGAACTTTGTCAGAAGATCCACGACACCAAAGAATGGCCAAAAGAATGGACACAGTCTCTTGTAATACCCCTGCCAAAGAAAGGAAACCTCAAGAAATGCCAGAACTACAGAACCATCAGTCTCATAAGTCATCCTAGCAAGATCATGCTGCAGGTAGTCCTCAACAGACTGAAAAACCAAGCAGAAAAACTCCTGGCAGAAGAACAAGCGGGCTTTAGACCAAAACACAGCACAATGGAACAAATTTTCAATCTGAGAATTCTGATAGAGAAGGATCTCCAACACCAAAAAGACTTGTACCACAATTTCATAGACTTCAAAAAGGCCTTTGACAGGGTATGGCATGACGGCCTCTGGCAAGTACTCAGGCACTTCAACATTGACAGCTGCCTAATTGAAGTCATCAAGGCTCTGTACGAGAACGCAAAAAGTGCAGTTTTCATGAACAATCACGTGGGCGAGTTCTTCAAGACCACGGTTGGGGTTCGCCAGGGCTGCCTTCTCTCACCTGTACTCTTCAACCTCTTCCTCGAAATCATCATGACAGAGACACTGCAAAACCACCACACTTCCATCTCCATTGGTGGAAGACCCCTTTGCAACCTCAGATTTGCAGATGACATTGACCTCATGGGCAGCAGCAAACAAGAACTGCAAATCCTCACAGACAATTTAACAGATCGAGCGAGCGCATACGGCATGGAGGTCAGTACAGAGAAATCAAAGATCATGGTCCACAGCGTGAGTAATGACATCACGGAAATAAAGATGAATGGAGAAACACTAGAAGAGGTGAGCCAATTCAAATACTTAGGCTCCATCCTAACAAAAGATGGCACATCAAACAATGAAGTGAAAGCTCGCATTGCAACAGCTACATCTGCTCTAGTCAGACTCGAAAAGATCATCAGAAGCACCAACATCAGCTTCTGCACCAAATACCACCTTTACAAATCCCTCGTGATATCTATCCTCCTATATGGCTGTGAATCATGGACTCTGACAGCAGAGTTAGAGAGGAGAATCCAAGCATTCGAGAACAAATGCCACAGAAGACTTCTCAAAATATCATACAAAGAACATAAGACCAATAACTATGTGAAAGAAGAAATCAAAAAGTGTGTGGGCCCCCAAGAGCCTTTGCTCTCCACCATAAAGAGGAGAAAGCTGATGTGGTTTGGTCACACCACAAGACACAACACCCTAGCAAAAACCATCCTGCAAGGATCAGTCGAGGGCAAGAGAAGAAAAGGCCGCCAAAAGAAATCATGGGTTGACAACATCAAAGACTGGACCGCCCAACCCCTACAACACCTCCTACTAGCCACACAGGATCGTGAAGCATGGAAAAAGATCTCTGTTGCGTCTTCTCTCATGTCCCCCCTACGTCCTTTGGGACATGGGACTGAGTGAGTGAGTGAGTGAGTTTCTTTTCACAGACACACCTGTGAATTGTCGATGCTCTGTTTCCATGGGTATGGTCGAAAACGCTTAGTTGCGTACACTTTGCCTTCATGGTGAAAGGTAGAATTTATGCAACCTCTTTTTAGAGGTCATGTCCTAATTGGCTAGCTGTACCCACCCGAGATGCTGTGCAAAGATGGGATATCACATCGGCCAATGTCCACTGTGTTACAATGGTGTCAGAAGCGGGATTCTTTCCCCACATTGTTTGCCACCCAGGTGCTGGTAACGTTGCGTTGAAACGCAACTGGCGGGGTGATGATTGTAGAGGCTACTGGTTCCGAGCATCAATTTGCTGGCCAGGTAGCGTACCTCGGGATGTGGTACAAGTTGACTAGTGATGGATGTGATGGGGTAGTAAGTAGATTATCTCCCATGTGATCAGAGCGCAACAATCACATAGCATCTTGCGCACACGTTAAATCCTGTTGCGCTTTTTGAAAGAGTAGGCCATCGTGTGCCATGGAAACAGATGACGTGATTTACACAAATTGCATACACTCGGGGAATGGATGTAAAAAAGAATATGAGTGCTTAATCCATTATTATTGATATTAAGAAAATAAAATAAAAATAGAATAAAATAAACACACACAAATTTAAGACATGTTTGCACTACACCACAGATGGAAACGTTTGGTGCCACAAGGTAGTCTGGTTTACCATTAACTTGTGTTTGTTTATTAGCAGTGCCAGTTGCTTGAAAGCAGCCATCACTAATGCTGGTCCAAAACAGCTAAACATGGTTATCATACTCTTGCCCCTGAATAATCTGTTGTGGCTGTTTTCCATCAGGGAAAAAAGAAACAGTAAGTTATACACGACACAAACATATCCACTATAGATGGCCATGGAGCAACCGCTGAATGGCAAAGACTTTTCGCCTTCAATCCCATGAAGTCGTAGGTTCGAAACTCTGTGGTTTCTGGAGAATGAAGAATGATGGCTTTTATCATCTCTTGGCTGGTACATGTCACTACATACAAATACCACTTCTGTCACAACAGATAAAACTGCTTAACTTCTTATTAAGCCCATTGTTGCTTTTCCTCCGCACACCATATCGGTATGGTTGGCCGTGCTGCCTTCACATGCACATGGCCTTTAAAGAGACGAGGCTTTGTCTATCATTTACCCTCAGCTTCTGAAGCCTTGTCCCTATGTTCTCTCAACTCGTCTTTTGACCCATGGCTTTTCATCCTGGTATGCTTTAAGAAATACTAGACAAAAAAAGCGGATGGGCTTCTAGCCAATGGGTAAAACGTTGACATCTGCATCCTCGTCTGAGATGATGCAGATCTGGTTCAAGGCGATAGTGCGAAGAAGAGTTAGATATGACCACCGTCAACGTTTTAAACAGGAATTAATAGCATACGCTAGCACATTTCTGTGTACTGTGTTGTGTGCTTTTGCGCCAAAGGAGGGCAGTAGTTACACAGGAGATCATTTCTGAGCGTATGAATAGAAAATATAATCATGCTCTCAGAAATTCATGATCTCATGCGCACTCACACACACACACACACACACACACACACACACACACACACACACACACACACACACACACACACACACACACTCTCTCTCTCTCTCTCTCTCTCTCTCTCTCTCTCTCTCTCTCTCTCTCTCTCTCTCTCTCTCTCTCTCTCTGCAGAACATATTGCGCACACGTTTAATCCCTTTCCGCTTTTCGTAACAGTAAGCCATCGCTTGCCGGTGGGAACAGATGACATTTACAAAACTGCATACACACGGGGACTGGATGTAAAAAAGCACAGAGTGCTTATCCCATTATCCTCGATATAAAAGAATAAATCAAATCAAAATAAAATCTTTCTCTCTCTCTCTCTCTCTCTCTCTCTCTCTCTCTCTCTCTCTCTCTCTCTCTCTCTCCCTCTCCCTCTCCTCTCTCTCTCTCTCTCTCTCTCTCTCTCTCTTTTCTTCTTTCTTTCTTTCTTTCTTTCTTTCCTTTCTTTCTTCTCTCTCTCTCTCTCTCTCTGATACACACACATACACACACATATGCACACATATACACCTACCCACCCCCACCCACACACCCACACACCCACCCACCCATCCACCCTCTTCCCCCCACACCCACATACACACACACTCACGCACGCACGCACGCACACAAACACACGCACACACACACACACACACACACACACACACACACACACACACACACACACAACACACACACACACATGCAGAGTTTGAAAGCAACCTATCACCAATGCCGACCCATCGCAATCATCTAAGAAACATACATCATATTGCCCTTAATGACATACCGTGACAGACACAGCAATGTTTTCCACCAGAGAGAAAAACACATTACAGCATACACGACACAAATATATCTAGTATAGACAGACACCTTAGCTGAGTGGTCAAGACCATTGGAATTCAATCCTGATGATCCAGGAAGTCTAAGGTTTGAATCTAGGGGGTGTTTGGCAGATAAACGGTGGGAATTTTGCAAACTCCCAGGTCAATTTCAAGCGTAGAACTGCAAGTGCCTTAATTCGTTTCAATAGCATCAAATATATATTATGCAAGCTAAAGATCCCATTATTTATATCAGTTCAGGTTCCCATGGAAAAATGAGCATACCCAGGATACACTCCTAAAGTTGGAATGCGACTGCCTTCATGATGGGCAGAAACGTTACCATGTACCCGAAACTGTAGCATGCTCATCTGTTTTACTATTGTTATACCCACGGGCTCTAGCTTAAGAATTAAAAAAAATCCAGTATGGAATCTTAAGGTAAAGGTTGTTCCCATAACCTATGCGGTAGTTGTGGAGTAAGATGTCAAAGACCTCAGCTTCTGCAGGGGCCAGTAACTATATTAAGAGCAGTGCCCATCTCCCCTTCCGCAATGCTTTACCTTCCCTGAAATGGCACACTAAGGTACTGATAGGTCCAGCTTTCCCAAAATATTAAATTTTTCAGAGCAATGTGATTTTTTCAGAAAGTAGGTTTTCTTTGCACAAGTCTGGTCACTCAAGGCTATTAGCCTAGCCTGGAGAATATGCTATATTGTTTGTGAAGTCATAAAGTTTATTGACAATTTCATTGGTGTGGGTCTGTCTATTTCGGAGATGTTTTACTGGTCTTTTCGTTTGTCTTGGCAAACGATGAGCTAGATATGTATGAGAGGGAAGACAATTCACACTTCAACAGCTGATGCAGAGTCTGTCGGAATCTGGAACCCGCAAAATAGTACACAAAAAAGTTGGCACATGAGCTGATGCATACAATGAGTTCTGCCACACTGATCAAAAGTGAAAACAGGTTAGTATACATACCTCCATATCTGAGCTCAGGTTCAAACATCGGCAATACCCGTAGAATTATACCAGGAATTGACAAAATAATATTTTCCAAAGACAAGCATATGAGCATTTTGGTCACGCCAATTTCTTTGCTGGACATGGCTGAGGACGTTTGATCACGCCATTGAATAATTTGGCGTAGTTTAATGACCGTAATCACTGTGGCAATACAAGTGGTCACAGGACAGACAATTGTTATGCAAACGCCATAGAATATTCCATCCAAGATATTCAACATTTCCCTGTGTTGCCAGTAGTAATCATTAACATGTTCTTTCAACGATCTTCTACCAGTACGTTCCTCAAAGAAACACACAGTGCGATACTTAAATGTGACTACAAAACGTAGGAATGATATAACACAAAGGCTGAGGAGCAGTGCAAATGCAAACACTTTGGTTCGGATACATCTCTGGGCTCTCAACGGGAATAAGACACACACACATCGCTCTGTTGCAATGATGCTTGTTAAAAATGTGGTTGTAAACGCAATTCCATAAAGGCCTAATAAATTGTTGTTCACTATGTAGACATAAACCAGCCCAAACTGTCCATTGTTTGTAAACGGAGCATAGATACTACTAAAGCGACATATGACAAGGAAGGTCGTAAAACTGAAGTCAGCGAATGCTAAGAGAAAGAGACACAGGTTGATCCTTTCGTTCAAGCCTTGTTTGAAGAAGACAATCATGTTGATGATGTTGGCTGGAGCCCCAATGATGTACAGGATAGGAATGAGGATGACACACTTCACTGTTTCCACAAGTCTGTACGTCTCTGCACTGATCAGGTTGTTGGGGTTGTCCCAAGGGATGGTAGCGTTCCAGCCAAGGACGATACAGTCTTCTGTCTGAGTGATGTTGGTTGTGGAGACATTCATTTTGAATGAGCTCACCTCTGATGTAGGTTTAAAACAAAAAAAAGATGACGGTTTCCACTTAAAATGAAACCTGCTCCAGCATCAGCTGTGATAAACCAGATGGGTAAGATCAAGATTAAAAGAACAGGAGCATTTCATATGGAAATAATAGAAGAGAGATCGAAGGGAAGAAGATTAGGAGTGAGCTGGAGGAAAGTAGGCAGAGCGAAACAAAGGCTTAAAGTGATAATTACCAGTGATAACACTTGATTAATACAAAGCCAACATCATGTACTACCCATTGCTCAGTCCAGTGGTCATTGGAAGGCATGGTTATTGCAGTACACTTTGTGATGGATGCCCATTCCAATATTTGCTGGACGGCCTCAAGCAGGTCAGGTATGTTGGGTTGTGTGTATTCTTTGATATTTTATAATCCAGCACTTGGGTTGGCACCCTTTGTAAAAGTTTCCTATGAGAGTTCCCAAGAGGACCATTTTGAACACAGGCCTTTGGCCTGACGTGACTCTAGTTTCGGCTCCCAATGAGCCCTCATCAGAGGTCCCAATGGTGATTGAAACTCCACCTGCTGTATTTTACAGCAAGACACTTTTCAGAATTTAAAAGTGTCAATTGCATTCACAGGAATATTTGATATCCCTAAGGCCTTTCGCAGCTGCCCTCAAAAGACAATGATAAAAAGAGATAGAAAATTTGTATGCTTCGAATATATGTTGAAAAAAAATGAATAGGAGAAATAAGCACCTAGTGAATCTTTGTGCTATGTTTGGGGATCCTATTTAAAGGGTGCAAGGAAAGTCTTGAATATTATATCCAGGTAAGTGGTCAGTCCTAGCTGGATAATAAATCAAACATTGCAATACACTTTAAATGCATACACAGGTAAGAGAAGTTGGGAAAAATAAGTGGCCTAGATTTGGATCTACTAGAGATGTGATTCCCCACTTGACCACAAAGTATTATTGAGGAAAAAGTAATGGAGGAAAACCAAATGCAGGTAACAACTTCTCAATCATTTTGAAAATGACTTTTCAAGGATTTAATAAAAAAAAAAAAAAGAAATGAAAATAAATTCCAAGGAATAATGTCTTTCAGTGGCAGCAGTTTAGGCATTTTTTTTTGTAAAAACCATGCCTTTGGCCTGATCTGACTAGAGTTTCGGCTCCTGGATGAGCCCTCATCAGAGGTACCAATGGTGATTGAAACTCCTCCTGCTGTGGTACCTTACAGCAAGACACTTCTCAGATCATATATTATACGTTATACAAAGGCATGGCCTTCAGTTTCCCTTTCTAAAGGGAAAATCATAGATGCCTACAGGATACTCACGTGTGTAAAGCAGGGCAGTGTCCCAGTCCCTGTCTTCTTTGACAGCTTCGTGTGCATGTTGTTGATTGCGGTCAGTGACTTTGACAAACGTGCGCATATTTTTGTCATCAAAGTTAATCTGATGTCCTCTATCTCTTCAAACTTAATGCAATATAACTACACTTTATAATATTTTTAGGAAAACTTCTTTTCCTCATACTGTGTACCAATTGTTCTTGGATAGCCTGATTTGTATATATATATATATATATATATATATATATATATATATATATATATATATCTATTATATATCTATCTATCATCATATCTATCATCTATATCTATCTATACTATCTATCTATCTATCTATCTATCTATATATTCATATATATCTATCTATCTATCTATCTATCTATCTATCTATCTATCTAATATCTATATATATATATATATATATATATATATATATATATATATATATATATATATAATATTGCTTAATGTTTGTGGCGTGCTGGAACATCATAACCATGCTAGATACAGTAGATAACAACCATCCTGAACGACGCTCTGCTTTAGTTGCACACGAACTATCTTGACTGAATATCAACATCGCGGCTCTTAGTGAAGTCTGCTTCCCAGATGAACGCAGCCTCAAAGAACACTGCGCTGGTTACACCTTATACTGGTCAGGCAAGCCCCAATCCGAATGACGCCTTTCAGGTGTAGGCTTCATGATCAAGAACATCATTGCCTCAAAGCTGGAGAACTTACCAACAAGTCATTCAGACTGTATCATCTCCATGCGTCTGCCACTGGAGAACAAGCAGCACATCACCCTCTTCAGTGTGTATTCCCCGACTCTTCAAGCAGACCCTGCAAACAAGAACAAGTTTTACTGGGGACCTGCGCAGCCTGGTAAGAAACACCCCCTGCAGACGACAAGGTCATTATCCTTGGGGATTTCAATGCTAGAGTTGGCCGAGATTCAGAAGCCTGGAAGGGAGTTCTGAGGAAACATGGAGTTGGAAACTGCAATGACAACAGGCATCTCCTGCTAGAGTTCTGCACTGAACTGCAGTTAATCATCATCAACACAATCTTCCAGCAAAAGAACAGTCTAAAAACAACCTGGACGCATCCTTGGTCCAAACATTGGCACCTCATAGACTACGTTTTAGAGCGCTAGAAAGACCAAAGTGATGTCTTGCACACCAGAGTGATGCCCAGTGCAGAATGCCACACAGACCACCGCCTCATGCGATGCAACCTCAGCATTCACACCAAGCCCAAGCCAAAACAAGGAGGTCCCCCCAGAAAGAAACTCCAGGTAGGCAGCCTCAAGTCGGCTGAAGTGAAAACTGACCTACAGTCCAACCTCCAGTCAAAGTTGAAAGCCGAGGACTGCCCCTCTGACCCCTGTCCAGAGACGCTCTGGACCCGTCTAAAAACTGTCATCCTGCAGACCTCTGCAGAGGTCTTGGGCTTTTCCACTAAGAAGAACAAGGACTGGTTCGACGAAAATGACCAAGAAATACAAGAACTGCTGGAGAGAAGAGAAGTGCCCACCAGGTGCACAAGCATCTTGTCCAGCAAAGAAAGCTGCCTTTCGTCTTACATGCAGCAACCTCCAGCGCAAGCTTAGAGTTATTCAAAACGAGTGGTGGACTAACCTCGCCAAGTAAACTGAGCTCTGCACCGACACAGAGGCTTCTACGAAGCTTTGAAGGCAGTCTATGGACCCTCTCACCAAGTGTTGAGTTCTTTGCGCAGCACTGACGGCCATGCACTCCTCACAGACAAGATGTCCATATTGAACAGCTGGGCTGAGCGCTTGCAAACCCTCTTCAGTGCTGATCGCACTGTTAATGACGCAGTGATCCAACAGATCCCACAGCAACAGTGAAAGAAGATCTGGACGAAGCCCCAACCCTGGAAGAGGTAACCAAAGCCATATTACAACTGAAGAGTGGGAAGGCTGCAGGCGTTGACAGTATTCCACAAGAATTATGGAAAAATGGGGAACAAACACTGTACTCCAAGCTCCATGACTTTTTTGTTTGCTGCTGGGAGCAGGGAAAGCTACCACAAAACTTTTGTGATGCAATTATAAACACCCTTTACAAAAACAAATGGGAAAAATCAGATTGCTCTAACTACAGGGGGATAATCTTCTCTCCATTGCAGGCAAAACCCTTCCAAGAGTTTTCCTTAGCAGACTAGTACCTGCTGTTGCAGAACACCACCTCCCTGAGAGCCAGTGCGGCTTCAGAGCCAACAGGGGTACCACTAACATGGTTTCGTGCTCAGACAACTTCAAGAAAAGTGCCGCGAACAGAACAAGGGACTATACATCACCTTTGTTGATTTAACTAAGGCATTTGACACTGTGAGCAGGAAGGACCTGTGGCAGATCATGGAACGTTTTGGCTGTCCTACAAAGTTTCTCAACATGGTGATCCAGCTATATGAAGACCAGCGTGGCCAGGTCAGAAACAGCAACGACCTCTCAGAGCCTTTTCCAATCACAAACGGGGTGAAGCAGGGCTGCGTACTATCACTATCTTCTTCAGCATAATGCTTCAGCGGGCCACATAAGATCTTGATGACGAAGACGGAGTTTTCATACGCTACCGCACAGATGGCAGCCTATTCAACCTGCGGTATCTTCAGGCCCACACCAAAACCCTGGAGCAACCAATTCGAGAACTACTTTTTGCTGATGATGCTGCCCTTGTATGACTGCCATGTTCTGCCAATCGGTCCTTTGGCTGACTGTCATACTGCACAAACCTGTGTGTGTGTGTGTGTGTGTGTGTGTGTGTGTGTGTGTGTGTGTGTGTGTGTGTGTGTGTGTGTGTGTGTGTGTGTGTGCGCGCACCGCGCTTATGCACCCCTAACCCAACAAACATTAAAATAAAATTCTTGCAGAAAAGAATTATATAACTTCAGCAATTTATATCAGAAATTGCTGTGAGCCATATAAAGCTTCTTGAAGATATGGTTTAATTGTTACGAATACCTACCATTTTCCTAATAAACAGGTCAGCAGGAACTAGACAACCAAAAAGCACTACAAACAATTATATATAGATGTATATCCGTAGGTTGTTTGAGCCAGTTCTTTATTCAAACTGTTGATTAAAATGAAATTGAACTCGTTTTGCAGGTCTCCACTCAGTAAACAATACACGGAAGCATCAGCAGTAGCAGCAGCAGCAGTAGCAATACCAGAAGCAGCAGCAGTAACAGCAACAGCAGCAGCAGCAGCAGCAACAGCTGCTGCTGCAGTAGTAGTAGTAGTAGTAGTAGTAGTAGTAGTAGCAGTAGCAGTAGCAGTAGCAGTAGTAGTAGTAGTAGTAGTAGTAGTAGTAGTAGTAGTAGAAGAAATACAGAGACCATCTGAAGCCTTAGCCTTAGAGCTAATCAAAAAGTGCAACCCATAATTGTTGTTTGCTTTACATGGACGCTTGTACCAATTTAATGTGCACCGATCATTCCTGGGTACTTTTGTATCCATTACATTAAATTCTATTTTTGTTTTTTGTGGGGTATTTTGCTTTTCAAAATAT
>CM060316.1:76514627-76530199 GCA_030674155.1 Stramonita haemastoma | reverse complement strand
GACCAGATTCTATCTGGCAAATACAAATACAAAAGAGACATTCATTAGCCCTCACAGTGGAAGCAAATATAACTTAACCATAAAGTTTTGAGTAAGGTCTAAGGAAACAAAGATACGAATAGCTTGAAATACTAACGCTTCGTTAGGATGCAGGGAGTCTCTTAGTATAAACCGGATTCCCAATTTCTAGAAAATCTGTGCTAATAATTCCCTCTTTTCTATCCCTCTCCCTATTTCTACCCTCTTCAGCTTTTTTCCCTGTCACAGTCGTCTTGTCTATTGTCTGTTTCTTTGGTCTATTCTCCAGCCTCTATTCCGGAAAACACAGCAAAGAGAGCAATTCTATTCCACGCCGCAGTCGAATGAGGTAGGTCTGACTTGTTTGGCGTTTAAAACGGCAGCACACATCATTTTCGCTCATACGACAGACAGCAATAATTGTTGTCCAAGCTTTCGGGGAAGAAGAAGCAATACTAACGTACGTATCCAAACCGTTTGTGAATTCATTTTAAGCAAAAATACACATCATAACCATTCACTTCACTTTTGATAATTGAAAAACGATCGAAAAGTGCAACAGAATAATTAATGCAGTCACAACCAATTGGGACAAAGACTTTCAAACAAACCACATCCTGATGATCCCCAGGCCAGATGATTGAAAAGCATCATGCCAGGAGAGAACTAGGGACCAGCAGACACACGACTAACAAAAAAACAATTAAAATAAAAAAAAAGGTATATGAGCAAAACGATATGTATATTGGTTAAACAACACCTATGTAAGGAAATCAAAAGGAGTTTGAAGAAAAAAAAGGTGTTCCAGACTAAACAAACAAACTTTCCTGACAAGAATGAGAGCCGTTATGGTGGAATTGATTCCTATCTCTGCTCTACCTTTCTCAAAAATGTTGTTGAGTTCTGCTGTCCTCCCATCTCTTCCTTGGTCTGCCTCTTTTTTTTCCTCCAATCTGGTGACATGCCCATATCATTTAAGTCTACGCTTCCTTACGATTTTTTAGAAGGGTTTCGTAGGGTTCAGTGGTTTGCTGGATTCTGTTGTGCCCGTCTTCGTAGCTTATGTCGTCGTTGTAGGAGATGCCAAGAAGTCTCCGGAAGCATCTCATCCTAACTGCCTGTACTCTTCTCTCCAAATCAGCAGTCAGGGTCCACTATTCACAGGAATACAGGAATATGGCTATGACAAGGGAGAGCATTAGTCTGATCTTGGAGGTAAGTAAGATATTATTATTTTTATATCTTCAGATGATGTTCAGTTTTGGCAGTGCTGCGATTGTCTGTGCAATCCTGTATACTACTTCTGGCTCGAACCCCTGGTTTAATACAACAGCTCCCAAGTACTTGAAGTTTTGAACTGTTTCCAGCTTCTGGTCATTGACCCTGATATTGGTGCTGATGCCCTTAACGTTATTAGTTATTAGTGTGGTCTTCGCTCCACTGGTTTCCATGCCATATGTTTTGGAGGTCTTCTTCAGGTGTACAGAAGTGTATACAGAAACCAAAACTGAGTTTGCCATGACAACAGACCCACGGAGGCCAAATAATAAGGTACACTTTTTTTTTTTATTTGACTGCGTTATGATCAGTCACGATGAGGATGATATAATCATGCTACTGGTTTATGTGCTCTGAGACTATGCAGAGTGACTCGAATATATGTAATGGTTTGTATAATGGTGTGAGAAATGTGTGGGGAGAAGGGGTCTTTTGTAGTTTCTGGTCCTATCAATTATAAAATTGATAGCAAAGCTGGCAATGTTGTTGTTATCTGTTTTTAGAAAAAAAAGGACAAGTTCATGTAGGTGGTAAATTAAAGTGTTGATATTCTGCTAAAAGAGTGATGGAAAATTTTACGCCAACGTGTTTTACATTAAATGTGAGTGGAAGATTATTATATCTGGTTTTAAGAATTGGTGTTGAAAAATGTGCCTGTGCTTTTTGTCTCTTTCGTTTTTATTTTATTTTATAATGAATGAACTGTAAATTGACAAGAAAAAGTAGCATTTTGTATTATTGTGTAGGATGTATGTCAGAAAGGGTTTTATTATTTTTCTTTCATTTCTTTTTTTCATTATAACACCAACACATCAAACGTAAAGAAAACCCGAAATCTGATTCTGTGATTGCCATTAATATTGCATGCCATGTGTTTAAATGACGTTGGTGGTAAATCTGGGTACATATCTTCTGCTAAAAGATAGAATGCGGATTTTACACCAACACATCTTCATGCTATTTATGTCTTGTGGTGTGTTAATGTGCCATAGAGTTATTCTTTTAAGTTTTCAAATATAGAGTGACTCGAAAAACGTAAAGGTCTTTATATTTATGTGGAAAATGTTTGGGGAGAAGGGGACTTTTATCTTTTTATATTAATTATGTAATGGATAGCAACGCTTGTCATATGTTTACTATTTACTGGGGGATAATTACTCGAGATCATGCTGGTGGCAAATTTGTGTGTTGATCTTCTGCTGGAAGATTGATGGCGCACTTTACACCAACATATTTTACAAAACAAAAAAAAAACTTTACGTGAAAGAGTACTGGTTCTTATTTTATGAATAAGAGTGGATGAATAATAATGTATATTTTTGCTTTTCTTTATTTTGGGGTTTGGGTTGGGTATTTTTTTGATAATGAGATTGAATGTAAATTGACAATAAAAATACCACATGATGTATAATGGTCTAGAAAGTATGCCATGAGATTGTTCTTTTTTATAAAACCAAATTAAATGTGGAAACAAAACGACATCTGGTTCTGTGATTCCATCAATTTTTCCTGGCTTGAGTTTAGTTGACGTTTGTGGCAAATCTGTGTACTGATTTGCTGCTGCAAAATAGACGCAGATTGTACACCAACACATCTCTATGCTATATGTCTTGTGGTATGTAAAGCTTGCCTGTGAGTTCTGTTTTTAGTTCCTCAATGACTTGAACAAATGTAGAGGTTTGTACAATGGTGTGGAGAGTGTGTAGGGAGACGGGGTCTTTTGTATTTTCAAATCAATAATGAAATGAAAAACAAATCTGGTCATATGATTATTATGTTCTTTGCAAAGAAATGGCTCGAGTTGATGTCAAAGGCAAGTTTGTGGATTGATTTTTGATTGATCTCCTCTTAATGGCAGACTTTACATCAAAGTTTACCCCCCAAAATGTCTGTGAAAGACTTAAGATATATGATTAAGTATAAAAGTGTAAACAATGTGTTTGCTGCGTATTTTGGTTTTTGTATGTGTGGCTTTAAGTTTATATTTTTAAATGAGATGAAAAGTAAGCGGACAAGAAAACTGTAAAATACAACAAAACAAATTAGTATACAGAAATGAGTGGAAAATGTCAATGCAACAAGTGTGCCCGTGTGATTTTGTTGTTGTTGTTCTTTTGTTATATGTCTAATCATAACAATGAAACCAAATGTAAGTTGATCAGCAAACTGTAATCATTTGTAAAATTGTGTGAAAGTGTGTGGGGGAGATGACGTCTTTTTCTCAAATTACATCAAATGATCTGCGTCTTCTCTTATAGTCAATGTATGTAGTAGACTTGCTTATTGTGTAGATAAAAATTGCATTTCTTTATATGAATTTGTATGTGTTTTTAAATGTCATAAAATAAATTCTAATGTAGTGAGATAAGTGTTGATTTGTTCGTTTGTGTCTTGGCAACTTGGGTCAGAATGCTTGCATGTTGGGGTAGGGGATGCCTGTGAAAGCGTGTCAATCGGTGGATCGGTGGTCTAGGTGGTCACGCGCCTTGCCTAGAAAGCAAAAAGTCCGGGTCGGAGTGTGCGGGGTTCGCACCCAATATACACACATACACGCACGCACACACGCACACACGCACACACACACACACACACACACACACACACACACACACACACACACACACACAGACACACACACACACACACACACACACACACACCATCACACACACATACACACACAAGCACACACACGCGCACGCCTGCACGCACGCACGCGCGCATGCATTCACGCACTCACGCACACACACCAAAACTTGAACTAGGCATATGATTTACTGTGATGAAAGTCATTTAAACATAATGATGATTGACACGCATTCACAGGCATCCCCCACCCCAACATGCAAGCATTCTGACCCAAGTTGTGTGTGTGTAATCAAAACAAGACAAACTTTATTCTCAGATGGTCTCCACAGTAGGGATGCCAGGGGGCTTCCAGTATAAATAGTATCCTCCTAATAGTTGATGTCCTGAGTATGTTAGCCCAGAACAGGCACCACTTAACACCACCAAAGTGACTCAGCAGAAGTACAGGGCCCCTCTGGCTGGTGCCCCCACGGATGGGTTCCTTGTGGACTCCTGACCCTCAGGATCAGACACAACGAATCAGGTATGGCTGTGGCGGGGATATTGGGATGAGAGGCGTGGGAGCAACAGGACGGGGATGTCATAGAAGACATGGCAGCAACAAAAAAAAATATTATCCCCACCTTCTGTAAACGCCGTGCTAGAAATTTCCGCTTTTCTATCCTTCTCTTCGTGTCTTGTTTCTTTTCTTCCTTACCATTTGCTCTATTTTTCTGCCTTTTGGGTCCGTTCTTCTGCGTTTTTCCAGAACCTCTGAACTTGGTTTTAAGTTACATCTCCACTATCGTCTTTTCCCCCATCTCCATGTTTCCTTCATGCTTTCTCGGGGAGTCTATGGTTCTCCAGGGTAATAAGTCTCAGGCAGAATGTGATGCATGGAAAATGTGTGTTCACAAATAAATGATACATTTACGTTTCCCAATATATCAAGTGTCTCAGAGCTTGAACATTAACTCCTAGAAATTTCTCGAGGGCAAACAAATGTTATCTTTCAATCATTTCCCGATGATTTGAGGTATCCCAGATTTCTGAACCATATCTCAAAATAGGATGAATCTGGCAATCACATAATTTAAAGAAAACTTTAGGTGAATGTTCGTCAAGTGACCAGAGTTGTCTGTCTATTACAAACACCACTTTTCTTGTTTGCTCAGCAAGTTTGATCATGCTGTGAAGAATTGACAGTTTAGTTGGCATATAAATATTTACATTATGTGTACATATTTACGCTTTGTATTTCCTAACCTCCAAACGACGATTTTCCTTTGGATGTAATATATCCCCCCCCCCCCCCCCCCCCTCAGGAAATTAAATATTATTCTATGTCCATTTTGTGTAAAAGAGGAAAAGTTTCAGAAAAAAAAAGTTTTCAAAGCTCCCCCTCACCACCACATAAATGAGCATAAGAAGAAAGATGACAGGATGGCTAAGAGAAGACGTTCACCTGCCTAGCAAATGAACGGTGAGGTTCTAAGTTTGATTCCTAGCCTTGGCATTTCTTCGCAGTTGACGGGAAAATCGAACTGAATGTCAAAGTCCTTCGAATAAAATTATAAACCAAGGTCCCGTGTGCAAATATGCACACATAAATCTTGCGCATATGTTAAAAACCAGTTCCACCTTTCGCAAGGGTCTGCTATTTTGTGCCCGTAAAAATGAATGACAAATTAATGTTAAAAACGCATGCATACCAAAGTCGGTTTTTATTCACATGGCCATATCTGCAAACTTTGGCTTTGTCAAATTTTAACTGCTCCTTGGGGGGATATTGAAATAAAATACAATCTTGAAAATCTGGAAATCTTGTTTAGATACCATCCCCGAAGTCGGAATGCAGTTACCTTATGGCAGCGGAAGGTGGTAGGTGGGGTAAAGGTTGCTTGTGCAAAAATCTCACTATTGGTGAACCTTGGAGCTCTAGCCGAGAAGCCGCTTCCCCCCCCCCCCCCCCCTCCCCTTCTTCCGACCCCCCACCCCTCCAACTTATCCTATCTTCACTAATGAGCTTTCAGAGTGACCTCCCTTGTTGGCTGTCAGCATGATGCTCTCTCCGTCTCCTGCAGTGTATTACTTTTCTCTGTTTTCACCTGTTAAAGTCTGTCCCGAGCCTAAGGCTCATCAGGCCGGTGCTTAACCCGGTTTCTGTGGCGTTAAGCGACTGAGAGTCATAGACTCTCCCTGGATAGGACGCCAGTCTATCGCAGGGTTAACCCCCAACACAAGGTTGGTACCCCTTTTACACCTGAGTGGAGTGAGAAAATAGCCGTAAAGTGCCTTTTCCAAGGGCACAACGCCATAGCCGAAAGCTGGGATCGAACTCGCAACCTTTAGATTACGAGTCCAACGCCCTAACCACTAGACTACAGCAGCGGCGTTTTCACCTGTGCTGACTTTCAAATTGGCAGCAACGGGACTCCCAGCATGCTACAGTGTCTGCTAAATTCTGTTTTACAAGATATGGCGTTTACTATTCCCTATTTTTAGTATTGTTGTTATTTGTTGATACCATGGACTCCGGAAGGCGCACAATGTATGTTGTTTTGTAAGTTCTGTCAAAGGTTCCCACGGGCACACAATGGTCTATTTTTCAAAAAGTGAACACATTTTAACGTGTGCCAAGATGTTCTGCGTGGGTTCGCAAACGGAGCCTAGTCGCACACGGGACCTCTGTTTATAGTCTCGTCCGAAGGACTTTTTGAAAATGGAGTCGGTAATGATGTTAACTCCAGGGGAAAATGTCCCTTTAATTATTGACTCAAACCCGGGTGGTCAGATTGCAAGTGCAATGTTCTAACCACTAGCCTATCCCGCCCCCCCTGGACTGTGTGTGTGTGTGTGTGTGTGTGTGTGTGTGTGTGTGTGTGTGTGTGTGTGTGAGTGTGAGTGTGTGTTTATTCTAAAGTCAGAAGTGTTTCATTGTTTCATGTTCACTTTTTTTTTTTTCTATTAACAAATATTGCGATCAATGCAAATTTTTATTTTAGATAATGGTTTATACTTTGCAGATCAGTAGCCAGGGATTTTTTCTTGTTTCTCCTTCCCTTGTTTCTGTCTTTTTTCTGTCGCAGAGAGTGTGCCCCATACAGCCTCTACATAGCTTTACTGCCACCTCTTTTTGTTACAGCATCAGATGTGAGAGACAGGGATTTACAGTTCAGCAGCTGGTGCAGAGTCGCTCTGTATCTGGAACCAGTGATATAGTACACAAAAATGTTTAGATCTAAGCTAGTGCACATGGACAGTTCGGTCAAACTGATCAACATTGAAAACGTGTTGGTGTAGTCACCCCCATAGTTCATCTCAGGTTCAAACATGGGCAATATTCGCAGAAAAATTTGAGGGATGGAGAAAACAAGAAGTGTTATGGACTGACACACAAGCATCTTGGTCACAGCGATTTCCTTGCTGGACATTGCTGAAGAAGAATGATCACGCCACTGAACGATCTGATGCAGTTTGATGACTGTAATCACTGTCGTTATCAAGATGACCACAAGACAGCCAATTGAAAGGACAAAACCGTAGAAAACTCCATCTAGAGTATCCAGCATTTCTCTGTTCTGCAAGTAATAGTCATTAACAGAGCGTATTTCTATAGTTCTGCCTGTGCGTTCTTCAAAGACACAAGTTATACCGTACTTAGCTGTGACCACAAAACGCAGAAATGCTATCATACAAATGCCGAGGAGCAGAGGAACGGCAAAAACTTTGGTTCGAATACATCTCTGCACTTTCAGAGGGAACAGGACACATACACATCGCTCGGTAGCGATGACTGTTGATACAAACGTGGATGCATGGGCAAACCCATAGAGACCCACTGCATTATTCAACACCATGTACACAAAAACTGGTCCATACAATCCACTGTTTGTAAAGGGAGCATCAATACTACTTGCACGATAAATCAAAATGAAAGTCAGGATAATGAAATCTACCAAAGCTAATAAAAAGAGACACAGGTTGATCCTTTCGTTCAGACCTTGTTTGAAGAAGACAGTCATGTTGATGATGTTGGCTGGAGCCCCAATGATGCACAGGATAGGAATGAGGATAACACACTTCACATTCTCCACAAGTCTGTGCGTCTCTGCACTGATAAGTTTGTTGGGTTGTCCCATGGGATGGTAGCGTTCCAGCCAAGGACGATACAGTCTTTTGTCTGAGTAACGTTGATGGCGGAGGCGTTCATTTTGACTTGCGTACTTGATGTATAGCGTATGGGTATTATCTTCCTATTGCTGAAAGGCAAACCATAAAACATAATGTTTTAACAAATGTTGACAACTCTACTCAGCTGCATGTATCTATCCCTAGTCAAGGAGACGTCTGGGCCAACCTCTTCAGTGGTGCCCAACCAGTCCACCTGATCACAGGATAGGTGAAGGTAAATATGACTGTCACGTATCCATAATTTAATCGACAAGGTTATGGTTTAAAGTAATATATAAATATATCTTAGCTGTGAACATTCCTGTTTTCAGCTCTGATAGAATATCTAGTGTTTTATTTGTCTCTATAAACTGATCACCTCTGAAAATTACCAGTTTCCGTGACATGATATAAGAGTGAATATTGTGACAGTTATATAATATTTTTCAAGTGTTTTTTAGCATTTCAAGAAGAACGTACAAAGTCACAGTTCCATAAAAATATAATGTTCAATAAACCCTCTCTCTTTCTGACAAAATAAACATTGTGCAGTATCTATTATGCCCATAACATGAAGAAGAGGCAATTAGTGGCAATTCTTTTATTTACAATTCTGATTTAAAGCCATTTACATCGTACATCTCTGGTTCTATGCATCTCTCTGAATATTTTGTCCAATATCTATCTATCTATCTATCTATCTATCTATCTATCTATCTATCTATCTATCTATCTATCTATCTATCTATCTATCTATCTATCTATCTGTCTATCTCTCTCTCTCTCTCTCTCTCCTCTCAGAGAGAGAGAGAGAGAGAGAGAGAGAGAGAGAGAAGACAGACAGACAGACAGACAGACAGACAGACAGACAGACAGACAGACAGACAGACAGACAGACAGACAGAGAGGGATAAGAGTTATTTTTTCTTATTATTTGGAACAACAATTTGGCTAATTGTTTTCTAATGTTAGCAATTCATAATACCTTTTTGCTCTTTCATACACACCTAATACGCATTAAATCTTTATTGCACAAAACATACCTCCACGTTGACAAGTTTTGTCATCTATGTGAATTCCTGTTCTATGACATATTATTTTATGGAAGATATCCATCCCTTGTAGTGATAAAGTCAGTACAAAAACTTGTATCATGTAAGAATTCTGGGTATCTAATGAATTTCCCACTTTCTTTCATAAAGACTGAAGCGACAAGCAGATACCATCATTGCTGAAGAACAAGCAGGTTTAAGAGCAGGGCGTGGCACAATTGAACAGATATTTTACCTAAGACTGCTTTGGAAGAGGTACCTTCAATCTCAAGAAAACCTTTACCACATATTTATTGATTTAAAAAAATGCATTCGACAGGGTCTGGCATGCAGCTTTGTGGGCAACCATGAATTTATACAACATCAATGAAAACTTAATCAGAGTCATCAAAGAGCTCTACAACAAGGCCACACGTGCAGTGTACTACAACAGCAACATTGGAGAGTGGTTTCAAACAACAGTTGGAGTATCGCAGGGCTTTCTAACCTCACCCACTCTTTTCAATATCTTCCTTGAGAGAATCCTGGCTGATGCACTGAAACATCATAAAGATCATTCAGCACTGTTGGCAGAATGATTTCAAACCTTCGCTTTGCAGATGACATTGACGGGCTAGCAGGATCAAATCAGGAGCTTGCCAGCCTAACAGAACACCTAAACAAAGCCTCTAAAACGTATGGCATGGAAATCAGTGCAGAGAAGACCAAACTGATGACCAATAACGCCATCAGCACGGATATCAGGGTCAATGACCAGAAGCTGGAAACAGTTCAATGCATTGAAGTACTTGGGAGCTGTTGTATCAGATAAGGGGTCCAAGCCAGAGGTAGTGTGCAGGATTGCACAGACAATATCAGCACTGTCAAAATGAATACCATCTGAAAAGATAAAAATATTTCATTCAACTCCAAATTCACACTAATGCGCTTCTTTGTCATATCCATATTCCTGTATGCTTGTGAATCGTGGACCCTGACTGCTGATTTGGAGAGAAGAGTACAGGCAGTAGAGATGAGATGCTTTCGGAGACTCCTTGGCATCTCTTCCAGAGACCACGTAAGCAACGAGGATGTGCAAAAACCATTCTTCCCTACAAACACATTTTATCAGTCGTAAAGAAGCTAAGACTCAAATAATAATAATAATGATAATAATGATAATAATAATAATAATGATGATGATGATAATAATAATAATCATAATAATAATAATAATAATAATAATAATAATAATAATAATAATAATAATAATAATAATAATACATGGAATTTATATAGCGCTATATCTTGTAAAAACAAATCAAAGCGCTTGCACTCGACCCTCACATGCACAACAAACAACCAATGACAATAAATAATTCTAGCAAATTCGAAAGCACACACACTGGCATGTAACAAGATCAAAAGGACTTGCAAAAACAATACTGCAAGGCACTGTCCAAGGAAGAAAAAAAGAGGCAGATCAAGGAAGAGATGGGAGGACAAAATCAGTGAATAGACGGGCCTAGAGAGAGAGGAAAGGAGGAAACTGGTTGTCTAGTCTTCAGGGGTGCCCCCACGGTCGCCAGACTAAGGGATAGATAGATAGATAGATAGATAGATAGATAGATAGATAGATAGATAGATAGATAGATAGATAGATAGATAGATAGATAGATAGATAGATAGATAGATAGATAGATAGACAGATAGGTAGATAGGTAGACAGACAGACAGACAGACAGACAGACAGATAGATAGATAGATAGATAGATAGATAGATAGATAGATAGATAGGTAGATAGATAGATAGATAGATAGATAGATAGATAGATAGATAGATAGATAGATAGATAGATAGATAGATAGATAGATAGATAGATAGATAGATAGATAGATAGATTGATTGATTGATTCTCTCTATGCTACAGGCAGTCTTTTTATGGGAGTTCACAGAAAGTTACAGCTTTGTGTGAAGAAGATTCAGGAATGGGTGGAGTACAAAGGATTCAAGTTTTCTGCTACAAAGACCAGGTACATCCACTTCACTAACAAGCTAAGAGAACACTTTCCAGATTCTGTCATTCACGTGGGAAAAACTACCATCTCAACGGTGACAGCCAAAATTCTTAGTTGTCTTTGACTAGAGACTGAATTTCAGAAGTCATATCCTACACCTGAAAACATCCTTTCAGGAAGCCCTGAACCTCTTGCAGGTGGTTGCCCATACTGATTGGGGAGTGGATCGAATAACGCTGCTGCATATCTACAGGGCACTGGTGCACTTCAAAGTGGACTATGGTTGTCAGGTTTATGGATCATTGAGGCCTTCTAACCTTAACATTCTAGACCCCATCCATCGCAAATGGCTCAGATTCTGTCTAGGACTATTCCGAACAACACCTGTTTATAGTCTGTATGCGGAAGCGTAAGAACCCTCTTTGAAGAACTGCCATCTGAAGTTGACTCTGACCTACTGCATGAAACTATCTGGTGTACAACAGCCCTGTTTGCAATTGTGTTCTCAACCCCTGGCTTCATGTCAAGACTGAGAACTCTTCCTCTGCCACCACTCCTATGGGGTTTCAGATCCTTGCTGATCTCCAAGGGGCGAGTATTGATTTGGATGGTATCTACAACTTTCCCAAGTTCCTTGACATGCCTAGGTGAATGGTGGAAACCCTGTTTGTCCATTTTGATTTTGCACCTATGAGAATGATGTTACCAGTTTAATGGCTTTTAAGCTCTTTTTCCAAGAACTATGTTTGTCTTATCCATTCCTCACAAGCATTTTCGCAAATGGATCCAAGCTTGAGGAGGGGGTGGCCTCTGCTGCCAATTGTCCCACCATCACGGAATTTGTGCTTTCTGAGCACCTACCTTTGGACGCCTCTGTGTACGCTGACAAACTTAGCAGTCTTGTCTAGTCCCTAAAACTGATTCAGCAATCGGGAAATAAAGGCTTCTTGGTTTGTGTGGATTCACTCTTGGTTCTGGATGCTATCGCCTGTAGGAACATAAATCAACCTGCGCTTCAGGAGTTCTACAAGCTGTGTACTTCTTTGAAATGGGACAGGTGTGATATTGCTTTGGTATGGATTCCGGGGCATGTGGGCATTCGGGGAAACGAAACAGTTGACCCACTCGCTAGGTGCGCAATAGAGCAGGAGCCGGAGATTTCTCAATCTACGATGTCTTATACAGATCTCAAACCCAAAAGCGAACAATACGTGCAGTCCCTCTGGCAAAGGAAACGGAACGCTCAGACAGACAATAAACTTTTTCGGGTTCTCCCTAACCTGAAAGAAGTCCCTCACCCCATCCCGGTGTGTCAAAACCCTAGGGAAGCAACAATGCTCACCAGGATACTCACGGGTCATTCTCATATCACTCACATTCATTTGCTAAAAGGCAAGGGAACCCCATGTCGTGTGACTTGTAATAAGCGAGTAACCATCAAGCATTTGCTTCTGGATTGTCGAGATGTCCAGGATATTAGGCCCAAAGATTGTACTGCAGACTCCATTAGATTCTTTTTCGGGATGTTCCACGGAAACCATCAATTGCTATAGCTCCCTGAGAGAGTCTGGCTTTTCCCATTATATCTGAGTTGAAGTGTTACAGTCGGTTGCTAAGAACAGGGTTGCTTTTTAAGGAATTTGGTATCGGTTTTATCCCATTTTTTATAAGTGGCTGACGTTGTTCCTTCCACAACGTGGTGCCCACCCTGTGTCGACCCTTATGGTTGACCAGCTGTCAAAACTAGGAAGGGTTATAAAATTGGTTTTATACCCTGTTTTAATTTGCATATAGTTGCATAGTTTTATTCTGAGATTTAGGATTTTACGAGGTGATAGCCTTGATATGACCTGTTTGGTCAGCAGGGCTATCAACAACATAATTGGAGTGGGTTAAACAGTCTTTGGAATAGAGATTTTACAGAGTCTTGCTGATATAGCTCATCGGAAAAGAGCCTTTACGTAGTCTTGGCGCTAAGACATCTCTGCAAAAAAGCCTTTAACATAATCTTGGTGCTAAGATAGATCTTTGGAATAGAGATGGATAATACTGGAGCCCAGCATAGTGAACATAATACAGTTCTGAAGGAGTTAATGAACATCAGATATCATTTTCCGCGCAGAAATAGTGCTTGAAATTTGAGACTTTAACCTACCACAACATAAACTGTGTGCCGTGCCTTGCAAAGTATGTTTTTTTTTCTTTGTTATATTTCATTTTGCTTCTTTGTGTGGGTGTGTTTACTTATTTACCTATTTATTTATTCTTTTCAAACGAGAAATATGGAATAAGTAATCATGTGCTTTTTACATCCAGTCACCGTATGCATGGATTATTGTAAATGTTGTGATCTGTTCCCGCCGGCACACAATGGCCTACTCTTACAGAATCGGAACAGGATTTAACGTGTGCACAAGATGATCTGCTTGCGTTCGCACGCGGGACGTCGGTTTATAAACTCAT
The DNA here is from genome assembly GCA_030674155.1 of Stramonita haemastoma. NCBI lineage: Eukaryota > Metazoa > Mollusca > Gastropoda > Neogastropoda > Muricidae > Stramonita > Stramonita haemastoma. The sequence goes on along the minus strand of CM060316.1, from coordinate 76,516,649 downwards.
CCGAAGGACTTTCTGGGAGAGTGGAGTCTGCACTGATGTTAACTCCAGGGGAAAAGTCCCCTCGAACAGGAATCAAACTCGGGTCGTGGAATTGCGAGCACAATGTTCTGACCACAAGGTTATCCTGTCCCCATAGTGTGTGTGTAGTAGTAGTAGTCAATTTTACTCCTTCCACAAAAAAGTAATACCAGACAATAGTGTGTGTGTGTGTGTGTGTGTGTGTGTGTGTGTGTGTGTGTGTGTGTGTGTGTGTGTGTGTGTGTGTGTGTGTATGTGTGTGTGTGTGTGTGTGTGTGTGTGTGTGTGTGTGTGTGTTTGTGTGGAGGGGAAAAGACATTTTCCGTCTAAAAGTTTCTTCCTGCACAACATTGAAATATGTAATCAAATTGCTTCTTGAGACTATGACATTAAATGTTGCTTTCAATTATGAAGATTTTTAAAATGTTTTTATTGATTCTTTAATAATAATAATAATAATAATAATAATAATAATAATAATAATAATAATAATAATAACAATAATAATAATAATAATAAACAACAACAATAATAATAACAATAATAATAACATAATAATAATAATAATAATAATAATAATAATAATAATAATAATAATAATAATAATAATAATAATAATAATATAATAATAATAATAAATAATAATAATAATAATAATAATAATAATAATAATAATAATAATAATAATAATAATAATGATAATGATAATAATAATATAATATAATAATAATAATAATAATAATAATAATATATAATAATCAATAATTACTACTACTACTACTACTACTACTATACTACTACTACTACTACTACTACTACTACTACTAATATAATGATAATAATAATAATAATAATAATATAATAATAATAATAATAATAATAATAATAATAATAATAATAATAATAATACATGGAGTTAATTTAGCGCTATATCTTGTAAAAACAAATCAAAGCGTTTGCATTCGACCTATACAACACACAAGCGATCAGTAACAAATTATAGTTGCAGCAAATTCGAATGTACATACACACGCACGCTCACACACAGGAGGATATATCGAGGATAATGGAATAAGCACTCATGTGCTTTTTCAAATTCAGTCCCCGTGTGTATGCAGTTTTGTAAATCTTGTCATGTTTCCACCGACACACGATGGCCTACACATACGAAAAGCAGAACAGGATTTAAAGTGTGAGCAAGATGATCTGCGTACGTTCGAACACTGGGCTTCGGTTTATAGTCTCATCCGAAGGACTTTTGGGGAGGATGGAATCAGTACTGATTTTAACTCCAGGGGAAAAATCCCCACGACCGAAAATCGAACCTGGGTCGCCAAATTGCGAGCGCAATGTTGTGACCACTAGGTTTTTGATTAATAGAACTTCTCCGGACAAATTTTGCTTAAAGGGAGATATGTTTGTTTTTCAAATTCCAGGTTCCACATACATAGTTGATAAAAGGTAAAATTTATTATAGGAAAACAAAGCTGGCTGCATAATACCACTGACTAATAATCTGTACTGCTGGTTTTCTTGGTAACTGTGTATGCTTAGAACAGGGAACTATATGTGAGGTTTGAAAAAAGACAGGGTACATGCCATGTAAAAAAAGTGGATATAGATTGAAGCACCTTCAACCCGATATCATTACCTGGAAATGTCACTACTAATGAGCATGTTTTTTATAGCTTTGAAAAGTGGGTGGTAAGTATAACGATTAAACGTCAGAATGAATCTGAAAAAAAAAACAACTAAGCTAACAATTCTAATATTCCTATTAAATTAATGGCAACAGAAAACGCAATACTGATAACTGACAGCACGCAGCAAGAAAAAATAAAGATTTTTTTTTTCAAAAGATAGGAACAGCCCACGCTATGGTATGTCCTTTAAAAATTATTTCTTGTAACACTGTATGTATGTATGTATGTATGTATGTATGTATGTATGTATGTATGTATGTATGTATGTATGTATGTATGTATGTATGTATGTATGTATGTA
>CM060316.1:76492127-76504627 GCA_030674155.1 Stramonita haemastoma | reverse complement strand
TCAGATTTTGATTAGTTATGAAACAATAGCCATTATTCTACTATGTAGTGCAATATCAAGGTATAGTTTTGTTCCTTTTGTCTTAAATGTGTTTTAACTATACCAAAGCCTTCATTCTGATCACTATTAGGATGCTAAACTTCTCAGTTTCTCATATTTGTCATTTTCTACAGTCTATTATTTTTGCACATGGGGCCTTGGTTTATAGCCTCATCCCGGAGACCTTTGGGCAGAGTGGAGTCAGCACTGATGCTTATAGGTTACTAGTGATGGTGAGAACCTCTTGCTTGGAAATGGGATCATAAAAGAGGGTGTCAGGCATGTTTTTCTTCTTTGTAATCTTCAGAGTCATGCGTATCTTCAGAATTGGACACTGGTACAGAATCATGGAACACACTGAAAAAAATGTCTCTACCACTGTTCAGTACTGATATCATTGTAGATAATTGATTGTGTATTCACTTATCCAATTGTTTGTCAAAATAATTTTGGATTATCTACTGACTGTTTCAGCTTTGTTAATCTTGGTTGATCACTTTTTTTTTTTTACGTAGTAACTGTTTGTATTCCTTCCTTTCTTTAATATATGCGTCTTTTTCAATCTTTTATATTACACTGTTTTATCCTGTTTAAATTTTCTTTACAATCTTCTCACTGTTTTTCTTTTTTGGTAACATTTCTCATTATGCCAGTCATTATGTTTATTTTATTTATTTTATTTTATGTCACAGCAGATTTCTCTGCATGAAATTTAGGCTGCTTTCCTTGGGGAGAGCGTGTCTCCACAAGTGCAGTGCCTACCCATTCTTTTTGTTTTCTTTTTCCAGTAAGCAAGTGTATCTGCTTCTCTATCTATCTGAGTGGCTTTTTCTACATAATTTTGCATGGGACAGCTCTCTTGTTGCCATGGGTTCTTTTACGTGTGCTAAATAATGCTGTGTAGCACACGGATCCTCGGCTTATTGTCTCATCCAGAAGACTAGCACCCAGACTACCAATCATGGTCTAATAGATGAGGGGAAAAGTTTTGGGCCCATGTGGGATTTCAACCACCACACATTCTGACAAGGACTTTTCGCATTCTAGGCAGGCAGGTTACCTCTAGACCACCGATCTATGATTCTTCATTTTCCCCACTGTTTTTATAATGCATACTGCTGCACTGTATAATAATTGTACAAAGATTTCCATGGAACTCTTTATGTCTGAATCTAAGGCTGCAAATTCTTCTTGAATACATCGTTTAAAATTAGCCAACTTTTGATCTTCCTTATAATGTGGCGCACACTTCTCAGACCAAATGATAGTGACAGAAGAGGTATTTCCCTAAGGTCAAGTACAATTTATCCCATTGCCTGTTGTTTTCTCTTCAAATTCTACAGGTAAGAGCCATGAGTCAGTGCAATCACTAGTACACATGTGACAACAGGTTCTAGAAAATTTATCTTCTCACATAACAACATAGTCTACCACACTGCAGCCATGTGGAGATATATATAAATAATCATCTGCAAATTCACTACCACAACATCCATAAACAATAACACAGTCAAACAAAAAACACAAATTCAAAAAAGAGCCTCCAAACCAGTTAATGACATTATCTTTTGACTTCCTTTGTAAGCAGTTAGAATTACCAGCATCATCAACATCTTCAAAATAATGAGGGGAATAAGTGATCATTTGCTTTTCTATAGGTTGGCTGCTTGCAGTTCTAGTGTTGACGTCAACGTATATCATTGTATTTAAATCCTAATCTTGTTTTGCATATGAAATATAGATTTGAAAATACCATCCTTAATTACAATTCGATCATATAACGTCCATTTACTGGCACAACACAGCATGCAATTAGAAGAACATCTTTACTAACATTAAACACTGATTTGCTGACTCTGAATGCCACAGTACTGTCACAATTTGCTATAATGCTGGATACAAAATAACTGACTGATTTTCTAATTAACAATAAAACACCACCTGATTTCTAACCTTGTTGGAGAAATCTTTTAGTAGGAGCAAAACATTTTATGTGATCATGAAAAATACCACCAGAGTAAACAATGTTATCTTCAAAAGTCCCTGCAAGGCAAACAAAATCACAACTTGAAACATAGTTCATGGAAGATGATTCAGTAATATGTGAATATAAATTATCAACATAATATAGCAGAAAACTAAACAGATCAAAATGATCTTGCCTCTCCTAGCATGGAGCACCCCTGACAGAATGTTGGGGTTGGCAAGGGTTAGAGCCAGAAATCCTATCAACAGAAGACTGGCTACCTCTGGTCTGGTTCAGATTTGTAGGGCTCTGTATCTGTTCACCACCACCCCCTCTGCCATGTGTTTTATGTGCACTGCTTGACTGTCTATCCTCCTCAAGAACAAGGCAAGTTTTTGCTATCACTTTGGCCTTTACCCAGCATTGAACCTTTATCTTTTGTTCTCTGCCCTCTGTGATATCGCTGCCCTTAGCATTGTTGGTATCATGTCCATCTTGGACACTGCTACACTGCCTGCTAGTGCTGGAGGGATGAAGAGAATCCAAGCCTTGCCCCAGTTCTTTGTCAAGGTCATGACCTCTGACCTTATGCTCACTGCTGTCTATAGTACTGTTTACCAGCCGTGGCTGCCTTTGTATTTTAAGAAACATTTTGTTGTGTTTTTTTCTGCTTCTGCTGCTGCTGCCTTGGCATAGGTCGTGGGGTCTGGTCTTAATAATAATAATAATAATAATAATAATAATAATAATAATAATAATAATAATAATAATAATAATAATAATAATAATAATAATAGTAGTAGTAATAACATCAACAACAACAACAACAACAACATCATCAACAACAACAACAACAATAATAATACATGCAATTTATTTAACTCTATATCTTGCAAAAACAAACCAAAGCCCTTGCATTCGACCTATACAGCACTCAAGCAAACAATGCCAATTAATAGTTTAAGAAAATAGCCAATTCAAATGCACACACACACACACACACACACACACACACACACACACACACACACACACACACACACACACACACACACACGTGTATATATATATATATATATATATATATATATATATATATATATATATATATATATATATATATATATATATATATATATATATATATATATATACGTGCGCATACGTGCTTCAAACACACACACATACACACACGTGCACGCGTGTGTGCTCACATACACTCATGCAGGTTATACAGGTGAAGAGGATTTCATGAGTTGAAGGCACAGACAGATGAGATGGAAAAAGAAGGCAAAAATCTTAGGTTTGAAATAAGTGCATCCTGAGGTTGGATTTAAAAGTCTCATATGTAGGCTTTTGCCCAAGGGGAGAGGGAGGTCATTCCTGAAAGATGGACCACAAATAGTGAAAGAGCGGAGGCGTATGGTAGATAGGTTCAATCTTGATACCCTTAAGGACAAGGTATATGCAGCTGAGCAGAGTGACTGAGAAGGTATGTATAAGTGAAGACATTCACAGAGGTAAGAGGGTGCTGTTTTGTGGAGACATTTGTAACAGATAGTACTGATCTTTTAGTTTACTCTATGTTGTAGGGCAGCCAGTGGAGAGATTGCAAGAGAGGGGTAATGTACTCAGTTTTTTTTTCTTTCTGAGGACCAGTCGAGCTGCAGAGTATTTAATATTTTGAAGGGAGTGGATAGATGATGCTGACAGACCAGCCAAAAGAGAATTGCAATAGTCCGGTCTTCTGGGCCAAACGTCAGCTTGCAAAAAGCCACCTTCTCTTCGCTCCTTGCTTCTGCACCAATACTGGCTTCTTTTCAGTCGGGTCATTAGCCGGCCACCCTGACTCCCTTTTCTTCCAAATGTTATCAATAGTTCTTGTGAGTAAGCACATACATTTTATCACTCTGATGACTGAATTTCACTATCATTGGTTTAGGGTGACAATCTCGACTCTCTTCTACTTTGTGTGCTCTGGAAAAATCATCTTAACACCACTTATTTGGTGCATTCACACTGTTTAAGTTGTCAGCAACTAACTTGGCATAGGTATCATAACTCTCAAACGTTTCAGTCTGAGGCATCCTGTGAAAGCGGAACTTGTCCCTTGATGAAAATTTTTCTAGAGTGTTACAATGCTCCTTTAAGCTGTCAATTTATGTTTTCATTTTATCCATTTCTGTATAGTTGCTGATAATTGGTCTTCATTCTGTCTACGTGCATGTGATATTCACAGAGATCCTCTTTCGTGTCATTCACTGATGATGACAAACTTTTGTTTTCTTCCTCTAACATGTCACAAAGTTTGCCAATAATTATCACACATCATTTTTATGCCCAATATCTGATTTGGTAGTACTGATATCTGACTGCATGCATGATGTGTTTTTTGAAAGAGATTCAATATGTTCACTTTGCTTTTACATTGTTCTACTTTGCGTTTGCATCAGTACATTTTGCTTTTGCATTGTTTCTACAACTTGCCTTACCGATAGATGAAGCATCAAGACTTAGCACAGAAGAGGACAGGGAAGAAAATGAAGTTTCACTACACCTCATTGCTTTCTGCTTCTACCCTGTCTTCTTCTTCTTCATTCTGCTGCTGTTGGTGGAGTTACTGTCCATTGATCCAGGGTTTACTTCCAGTCACGACAGCACAAGAAGTACGAAGCTACAAACACAAACAGCAGTACATCCAGTCTATTCGATGCAATCAGGATTCTCATCTGCATTCTCATCACGAACTGCACATGCTTGGTCATGAAGCTGAAGTAAATGGCCAGATATAGTCTACAGGTCACAGAAAAACACAAGTTGCTAACATGCATGATTGCTTTCCTCATGACATTTACACCACTGTGATCTGCACACTTTTTAGGAAGGTCACTGTATACATTAAACTTGAAAGCTGTCTTAATTAATGCACTAATTACCAATAATTAACTACATCCAGGACCACACAGGTAAAAAAGGCGTCTATCTCTCCAGTGATATCAACTCATCCCAGAGAGAGGGACACAGAGACACAGAGACAGAGAGAGAACTATGAACAATGAACAATGTTTATTCTTCAGGCCTCCAGCCCCTAGAATGGGGTCAAACAAAGTATAGCAAAACAAAACAGAAGCAACATAAAACAAACACGAAAATGACTGCATAATGTAAGTGGCATCTGCCAATGCATGAAAGACTGTGGAGTGGGTCCTTCTCAATGTATTGGACAAATGACCTTTATATAATCATATTCTGAGAGAGACAAGGCAAGGCAAGGCAAGGCAAGGCAAAATTCTTTTATTCGAGGATAATAGATAAGCACTCATGTGCTTTTTTACATCCAGTTCCCGCCCCTTTCAGGGATAACATCAAGATAAAAAGACAACCTCAACTAAAACAAGAACAATTATAATGATCCAATCACCAAGAGCAAACCATACCAAGTATCAAACAACAGGTAAGAAATAAGACAGAGATACAATATTAAGGTAATGTTATAAAAAAGGCACTCATTCAGAAACGAAAATAAAAAGTAAGAATCAATGATGATTTTGATTTGAATAATAAACAAGCAAACAAACAAACAAAGAAACAAAAACAAAAACAACAACAACAACAACAACAAACCAAAACAAAAACAAACAAACAAAAAACAAAACAAAAAAAGGCGCAATGATTATATATCAAACATGAGAATATGATGAGGTTAGATGACTGAAAACATCAATCCACCACCATCTATCATCAAAATATATCCCATAAAACATAAGATTTTGATAAAGGGTGAGAAAGAGCAACAACAACAGGTAAGAAATAAGACAGAGATACAATATTAAGGTAATGTTATAAAAAGGCACTCATTCAGAAACGAAAATATGAAGTAAGAATCAATAAAGAATTTGATTTGAGTACAGAAAAACAAACAAAAACCAATCAAAGCAACAAAAAAAGGCGCAATGATTAAAGAGCAAACATGAGAATATGATGAGGTTAAATGACTGAAAACATCAATCCCACCATCTATTATCAAAATAAGTCCCATAAAGCACAGTTTTTGAACAAAACACCCCCAACTCACACTCACACACACACACACACACACACACACACACACACACACACACACACACACACACACACACACACACACACACACACACACACACACCTCACTTAGTCTTATGATTATAGTCATAAGATCATCATAATCTGAGAGAAGTGAGGAGGGAGAGGGCAGATAGTTTGAGAGGGGAGAAGTGTGGTTTGTTATTTTTGATTCATCAAGTAGATAAGAAGGTGATTGTTTAAGGTTGTTAATGATTGATACTGTTTAATTGAGTCAGGGAGGGAGTTCCATAGCGTAGGGCCTGAGTATAGTAAGCTAGTTTTGAACAAGTCTATTCTTGGGATTGGGACACTTGGCTTTACCGTATTTCTGGAATGATTCACTGGGAATTTGTCTTTTAAGGATGTGGGGACATTTCCTGTCAGTATCTTAAACATCATGATGCCTTTGTTATATTTTAGTCTTTGGTGTAGGGGAAGGATACTTAACTGAGTATAATCCCCTTCTAGCAAGGTTGTTTTCTTCAGAAGGACCAGTTTGAGACCACGTTTATACAGACTTAGTAATGGTTTCATGATATTTGCACTGGCAGAGTCCCACAGGGTTGCAGCATAGTCTATTGAGGATTGTATATAAGCTTGAAAAAACAGTTTCCTTGAATGAAAATCGAGAAAGTGTTTAATTTTAATCAACTGGTAGACTTTTTTGGACAAGTATTTGCATAGGTGATATATGTGGTAGAACCAGCTGAGATTTTCATCAATTGTCACTCCTAGAACTTTGTGGTGAGGGGTCTGTTCGATTGCTTCCTTTTTTATGTGAATTGGAAATAGTTTATGTGGTAAATTTTGTCGCTTTTGTCTGGTTGTGATAAGCATGCATTTTGTTTTTTGGGATGGATAGTCATGTGGTTCAGTTCAGTCCATTTGACAAGGTCGTCAGCGCTTTTTTGTAATAAAGTTGTGAGATAGTCAATGTCATTATGGCTCGTATGTATGGTTGTGTCATCAGCAAATAGTTCACATTTGGAATTGATATGTAGAGGAAGGTCATTTATGTATAATGAAAAGAGAATAGGCCCCAATATGGATCCCTGTGGTACTCCATAATGAATGGGCTTTAGTTTGGATGTTGATGTAGCTATTGAGACACACTGGTGCCTATTTGTAAGATATGAATTGAGTAGTCCTAGGGTTTTTGTAGAAATGTTATACAGGTTTAGTTTTTTATGGAGAAGTTTGTGGTCAATTGTATCAAATGCTTTTTTGAAATCAACAAATAATACTCCACAAAATTTATTGTCATTGATGTTTGATAGCCAATTATCTACAAGACTGGTTAGTGCTGTATGACACGAATGCTTTATTCTAAATCCAGACTGATTAGGATGAAGTAAGTTGTTGATTTCTGCATGACGGACTAAGTGTTTATTCATATGTTTTTCCAGGGGTTTTGAAAGGATCAGTATAATGGAGATGGGCCTATAGTTTGAAGGATCAGAAGTATTGCCAGACTTGTAGATGGGGATTACTTTAGAACATTTGAAGGCATTAGGGAAATAGTTCTTATCAAGGCAGAGGTTATATATATATATAATATATATATATATATATATATATATATATATATATATATATATATATATATATATATATATATATATATATATATATATATATGTTAGGGTGTCTGTGATAACTGGAGCTGATAACTTTAATATACTGCTGTCTATTCCATCAAGACCACGTGTTCTTGATTGTTTGAGGTGAGTCAGATAGTTGTAGACCTCTGAGACAGACATGAAAGGTATGTGAAGTTTTGAAGGAATATGCTTTTCTTGGCAGTATTGTTTTAATTCATTAAGATCATTGGACTCTGAGTTATCATTGCTAATTAGGTTGGGAGAAACATTGATGAAGTGGTTGTTAAGCTTTTCAGCGGAGATGTCTTTGATTACATTTGATTTAGGAGTTGATTGATTGTTTGTTATTTGATTTCTTGCTCGCCATACAGTCTTTGAATTTTGTTTGGAAGATAGTAGGTCTTGAAAATATTTCTTTTTTTCACGCCGTTATTCGTGAGATTATGGAGTTTCTTAATTTTTTTGACTCATCATAATATTTGTGTTCTTTTAGAAGGTCTCTAAGATAGCATGCTTCCTCTAGTTCCTTTGTGAGCCAAGGCGGTTTGGGGTTGTGTTTGATCCTAATGGTTTTAAATGGAGAATGTTTGTTATAGATTTCAGTGAATGTTTTTATCCAAAACTCAATGGCTAAGTCTGGATCAGTAATATTGAAGGTTTCTGAGAGTGTGGAGTTGCATAAGTCTATGAGAAAAAGCTGTTCATTAAACTTTGCAAAGGAACGATAGGTTATAGTTTTATGGCCAGGTTTGGGAATTTTTGTTCCTTTTTTTGACCATGTGGCACAGACTGGGTAGTGATCGCTGCAGTTGTAGACAGGGACACAAGTTTCTATGATGTTTTCTGGGTTTGATACATAGATGTGGTCAATTAATGTGTTTGAATTTGATGTGACTCTTGTGGGAGATTTAACTAATTGGTGAAGATTGAGTGAATTCATAACTTGGGTCCATTGATTATGTACTTTTGTTAGGTCTATATTGAAATCGCCCAGTAAGATTATTTCCCGTGATTCAAGTAGGACTTCGTTTATCATGGAGTCAAATTTGTCTTTCCAATGTATTCTTTCACTTGGATTCCTGTAACAGAACCCCAACATAACAGGCCGTGTACCTTTCATGGAAACTTCGATCCAGATAGATTCTATTTCATGACGTTCTAGAATGGGCAAACGTTTGAACGTTACAGAATCGCTAATATAGATTAAGATACCTGTTTCTTTTGGCTTTTGTGGATCTTTCCGCAGGATTTTATAACCTGGAATGTGTATGTCAGCATCGGTTATATGTTCAGTGAGTCTTGACTCAGAAAGCCCTAGTATGTGGAATGGTTTGCCTTGATTTGTGATGAGTGTTGATATATCTTCCATTTTGTTAATTGCATGGCTTATGTTTAGGTGGCAAATTCGTAAGCCATTCTTGGAGAGAGAGAGAGAGAGAGAGAGAGAGAGAGAGAGAGAGAGAGAGAGAGAGAGAGAGAGAGAGAGAGAGAGAGAGAGAGAGAGAGAGAGAGAGAGAGAGAATAACAAATGGTTGTTTATGGACATCCAGAGTCTGAACAATAAAATCAAATTATTTGAGAGAGAGAGAGAGAGAGAGAGAGAGAGAGAGAGAGAGAGAGAGAGAGAGAGAGAGAGAGAGAGAGAGAGAGAGAGAGAGCATTGTGTGTGTGTGTGTGTGTGTGTGTGTGTGTGTGTGTGTGTGTGTGTGTGTGTGTGTGTGTGTGTGTGTGTGTGTGTGTTAATGAAAAGTGACAAATTCAATGGCATGCTGGTCCATGCAATAAACTGTGTCATTCATTGATGACAGTCCAATTGCCATGGGCTACATTGTTGTTGTTAAACTATTTCGATATGTTTTTTGATAATAATAATAATAATAATAATAATAATAATAATAATAATAATAATAATAATAATAATAATGATAATAATAATAATAATAATAATAATAATAATAATAATAATAATAATAATAAAAAACAACTTTTATTTAGCAGATGATGATTAACTGCCACTCTCATGTGATATTTCACGTCCAGCCAGCATGCACTCACTTTTGTAAATTTTGTCATCTGATCCCAATGGCACACATGGCTTGCACTTCCAAAATGGATAAGATAACCTGAGTGTTAAAGGTTGCGTTGAGCTGCACTCTGACAACCTGGGTTCAAGCCCAAGTTCGAAACACCGTACCTCCGAGACACCTCGTTCAAGGTGACTTTTCCATTGGAGATAACATTAATGCTGACCCTTCCCTTCCCCTTCCCCAAGTTCATGGATGAGATTGTAAATCGAGTTTATATATCTGACCCTAGTAAAACATCTTGCAAACACGTTAAAACCATTTCCACTTTCAGAAGAAAATGCCTTTTGCGCTAGAGTGAACGGATGAAAACGTTTACAAATCTTCATTCACAAGGGAACTGGATGTACAATAAAATAAAATAAAAACACCACAGCTTATTTTGTTATTCTAAAAAAACACACAAAAAACGACTGAACATAGGGGAAACAGGTTTAAAACGTGTGAGCAAGATGCTCTGCTTGCGTTCACACATGGGAGCCCGGTTTACCAGCTCATCAGGAGGACTCTCGAGGGAGTAGAGTCAGCACTGATGTTACCTCCAGGGAAAAACATCTCTTCAATCAGGTACGTCAGTTATGACTCGCACCTTGGGAGTCAGATTTCGAGCTTAACCTTCTATCTACGAGACTACCCCTTACCCCTGTTTGGATTGTTATGTGGGGCTTGTATTCATTATTCATTACATTGTTTGGTTGTTTCTCGGCTAGAGATCCGAAGTTCCCCAATGTCAGAGGATCAGTGGTCTAGTTGAATGGTGATCTAGAAGTAACATGCCTTGATAGAAAGCGAAAAGTCCGGTGGATGTGTGCAGTGGTTCAAACCCCGTTACAGCCCAAAATATTGTTCACATCTATTAGACTTTGCACGGTGGTCTGGGGGCTAGTCTTTCGGATTAGACGATAAACCTAGAACCTGTGTGTTACACAAAATTAATCAGCGCACGTCAAATAATTGGCAAAATTATGTAGAAAAAGTCACTCTGATAAGAAAACAAATGCAGTTGCAGACAGAAAAAAATAAATGGGTGGCGCTGCTCTTGTGGTGACAGGCTCTCCTCGGAGAGAAATGCCCGAATTTTTTGCTTTGGGTATGAGTCACATGGTAGTACAAAGGGGCCCTAATACTGTTTCACTTTTGTTTTAAATTTCTCTCTATATTTCTGACACCGTTTGAGATAGCAAAGTACAAAACCAAAAAGTTGTTGCAGCATTGCATGATGCTAATCAATACAAAAGCGTTGTTTTTTTAAAATATAAATTATGTTTTTTTTAATGCATTCACACACAACACACACATACCTCTACACCTAAACACAACCCCACCCCAACACACACACACACACACACACACAACACACACACACACACACACACACACACACACACACACACACACACACATACACCTACACACACACACGCGTTCGCGCGCACATGCCCACGCACACACACACACATACACACACATACTCGTGGGGGCGCAAGCACACGGAGAGTACAAAATAAACCAATAGTCTGTAGTAGGGCAGTAGGTTAGAGGTAATGCAGCCACAGTCAGACAATAACCTTGCAAAAGATGGGACAGCAAAAGAAACTGAAACAGCTTTATTAAAGTGTATGTATGCATTTATTATTATTTATATTTATCTTATTTTATCTTTTATATTATATATTTATTATCTTCTGTATTTTATTTATTTATTCATTTATTTATTCTTTATTATTTTTTATTGTTTTATATCTTAGAAGATTTAATTTTGAATAATGAAAAACAATCATGTGCTTTTTTCACATCCAGTCCCAGTGTGTATGCAGTTTTTTAAATCCATCTGCTGCCACCGCACATGATGGGCTACTCTTAGGAAAGGCGGAACAGAGTTTAACGTGTTAGTGTTAGTGTTAGTGTTAGTGTGTGTGTGTGTGTGTGTGTGTGTTAGTGTGTGTGTGTGTGTGTGTGTGTGTGGTGTGTGTGTGTGGTGTGTGTGTGTGTGTGTGTGTGTGTGTGGTGTGTGTGTGTGTGTGCGTGTGTGTGATGTTTTGCGTGCATAGGGCTATAGTGTCATCCCAAGGACGCTTGGGGGAGAGTGGAGTCAGCACTGATGTTAACTCCAGGAGAAAAATGAGATGGTGTATGCTGAAGAGGCAGATGACATAAATTAAACATGCCAGTCTGATTGTGAGTATTCCGTTGGTAACTTTAGTGCAGAATTTACAGAGGGTTTGAATACTCGAAAAACATTTTTGTTCTAAATCCTGACATCACTGGTATAATGTGAAAATAGTTTCTAAACAGAATATTTATAGAATAAGAAGCAAAACCTGACCAAGATGTGTCATGATCGTTTAACATAAGAAGAATTTGGTTTCCAAGAAAAAGAAAAGCTTGATTTTCTTATGGAATGTAGAATTACGTCAGATATGTCAGGTTTAGCAGGACTAGACATAAACTCGCTGACCCTTTGCAGCAATGCATTTTTAAATGCAAAAACAGTACATTCCGTATTTCTGTGTGCCGTTCATTCCTCCATTTATATCTTAGATATCTCTCTGGCACCAGTTCACAAAAGACTGGTATAATCAGCTTTCATTTGTAAAGAGAAAAAACTTGCTGAGTCTATTATGTAATTGAGTGTATCCTTTCCTGGTTATAAATCAATGCAGAACAATACACAATATTTTTATATGAACAGATTTTGCACATTTG
>CM060316.1:76457127-76487127 GCA_030674155.1 Stramonita haemastoma | reverse complement strand
CTGTCTTTCTGTTTGCATGCATATTTCTTCCCGCATCAGAGTGGAAGCATTTTTCTACATTTTTTTTTTCCAGAGGACAACTCTCGTGTTGTCATGGGTTCTTTTACATTTTACATACATTTCTGTTTTGCAATTTTCCCGTTGCTTATTTGGGTCTCTCTGCGCCAGCACGCCCCGCTTTCACGAGGACAGAGGTATGTGTGCAGCTTATGCATGTCAGGCTGCCGTGAGGCCATCGGCCACAGGCGCCCTTCACCGCTGATAAGCCTTTCCAGTGGTGTTCGATGATGCCTGTTCTGATGATGCTTGTTCAAGACACCGCCTGCTATGACTATGAACAGTAATAAAACCTCAGTCCTACAGCCAGGGCTAGCAAGACACCCATCAGGGGTGTTGGCCATCTCATTGCTTTAGGGGACGGGATAGCCTAGTGGTCAGAACATTGCGCTCGCAGAACATCTTGCGCACGCGTTAAATCCTCTTCCGCTTTTCGTAAGCGTAGGCCATCGTGTGCCGGTGGGAACACATGACAATATTTACAAAAACTGCATACACGCGGGGACCGGATGAAAAAAAGCACATGATTGCTTATTCTGTTATCCTCGATATAAAAGAATTATAAAAAAAAAAAACAAAAAACAACGGAATGACGACTCAGGTTCGATTCCCGGCCGAGGGGATTTTTCTCCTGGAGTTGACATCAGTGCCGACTCAAATCTCCCCAAAGTCCTTCAGATGAGAACCGAGGCGCCGTGTGCAAACGCACGCAGAACATCTTGCGCACATGTTAAATCCTGTTCCGCTTTTCGTAAGAGTAGGCCATTGTGTTCCGGTGGGAACAGTCGACATTTACAAAACTACATACACACGGGGACTGGATGTTAAAAAGCACATGAGTGCTTATTCCATCATCCTCGATAAAAAAAGAATGAGTATAAAAGAATAAGTAAAAAGAATAAGTAAATGTCTTTCCAATGACATGTTTTCGTGAACGTTTGATACCAAGCAACTTAATACCACTATATCACAGATGTGTCTGGGAAATCAAAACTAAGGTGAGCAATATCATTCAAAGCATTAGGTCCAAAGAATCAAAGACTGCGTTATATTGTATGATGGTCAATACTCATGCTTGTGATGAAAATAGTATGATTTATGTTGCATGTGCACTAGCCTTGAAAAAAAACATTGAATGGGCCTTTTGACTACGTTTCCGATCATAACTATCTCGGCATCAACTAGGCCTGAGAGATAGAGACACCTGCAGTGTTTGACAAACACTGCCAAAATTATGATTATGTATGAGGTAGATGGTTCTCAACACTTTTGTCACAGTCACATCGACTGTGCAGAAACAATGCAGCCCAGATTCTGATCTGGCAAATACCGATAGAAAAGAGACATTCATTAGCCCTCACAGTGGAAGCAAATCAAACTTAACCATTCAGTTTCGAGTGAGATTTAAGGAAACAAAGATAGGAATAAAAACGTAGAATTCCATCTTGAAATACTATCCCTTCGGTAGATATCCCGGGAGTCTCTCAGAGTAAACAGCATCCCCAATTTCTAGAAATTGTGTGCTAAGAATTCCCTCTTTTCTCTCCATCTCCTTGTTTCTACCCTGTTCACTTTTTTCCTGTCACCGTCTTCTTCTCTATTGTCTGCCTCTTTGGTCTATCCTCCTGCCTCTACTCTGGAAAACACTTAAAAGATTGCAATTCTATTCCGCACAGCAGTCGAATGAGCTAGGTCTGACTTGGTAGGCGCTTAACGGCAGCACACATCCTTTTTGCTAATACGACAGACAGCAATAGCTGATGCCCAAACTTTCGAGGAAGAAGAAGCAATACTAACGTACGTATCCTACCGTTTAGGGATTCCTCCAAGGAAAAATACGCATCAAATTATTCACCTCACTTTTGATAATTGAAAAACGATCGAAAAGTGCAACAGAATAAGTAATGCAGTCACAACCAGTTAGGACAAAGGCTTTTAAGTAAACTACATCCTGATGATACCAGGCGAGATGATTGAAAAACATCATGCCAGGAGAGAACTAGGGACCAGCAGACATACGACTAACAAAAAACAATTAAAATCAGAAAAAAATGGTATACGAGCAAAATAAAATTGATAATGGTTAATTAAACACACCGATAAAAAAGAAATCGAAAAGAAGTTTGAAGAAAAACAGAGAGGTGTTCCAGACTGAAAACAAAATCTTTCCTGACAAGAATGTTGAGTCAGAACAATTATCAGAGAAATGATAAGAGGCTTACAGAAAACAACGACATTAGAGCCACGTTTTCTCAACATTGTCATCAACTATAAACCAGGCAGACAAAGAGGCAGTCATAGAAAATGATGGGAAGACAACACTAGAGTGTAGACTGGCCTTGAGTGGAACGATTTACAGCGGAAAGCCGCTTTCCGAGGACCGAGGGGGGAGGAGGGTGGGAGATATGGAGAAGCTGCTTGTAAAATCTTCCGTGGTGCCCCTGTGGTCTGAAAGACTACGGGTAGGTGACAGAAAATAACCCACCAGGGGCAGGAGTCTGTAACATGAACATGCAGAAAACAACAGATAAAGTTCTTCCTTTTGCCTCTCTCTCTCTCTCTCTCTCTCTCTCTCTCTCTCTCTCTCTCTCTCTCTCTCTCTCTCTCTCTCTCTCTCTCTCTCTCTCTCTCTCTCTCTCTTCTCTCTCTCTCTCTCTCTCTCTCTCTCTCTCTCTCTCTCTCTCTCTCTCTCTCTCTCTCTCTCTCTCTCTCTCTCTATCTCTCTCTCTATCTCTTATTAAAAAAAAACACAACTCTTTGGCTCTGTAATGTCTTGTGGGTTTTTTTCTTCCTGCATGGTGTATTTTTCTGTTCTGTTTATGTTTCCGGTATTTTCACCTTTCCCACAACATTTTGCTCGTTTGTTTGTTTTTCAATAAAAACAAAACGGAAAAGAACAAGAAAACGGAGATATTTTCCATATAGAAAGAGAAGTATGCAGTTTTTGCTAATACCATTTACATAGAGGTACAACATAGGGCAGAAGTAACCCACAATAGTTAATGGTTTATCAATGCGTGTGTTTGCTGCTTCATCTTCTCTGACATTCCTGTCCAGCTGTTCCCACGGGGATTGTCTTATTCTCCTGTCCAATTTATATCCATATTCGTTATGTCATATTGTCAGGGCTGGATATCTATTGGGCGTCCATTTACATGAAGTCACCATTGGACCCCTAGCCATAAAGGATCTACAGTACTGTAGGGTCTGTGTGGTGGTGTTCAATGGTGCCCGTTCTGAGGTAACATACGCGGAGCACCACCTACTATGCTCCCAACTGATAACATTATTAGCTCAGTCCTGGAGCCAGACTGAATGAGATGCTACCCCCCCCCCCACACACACACACACCTCGACACCCCCGGGTAGCCTCTAAAACTACAGACTGAGACACAATCTGACCACAGGGACAGAAGTGTTTTCTATCTATCTATCTATCTATCTATCTATCTATCTATCTATCTATCTATCTATCTATCTATCTATCTATCTAGCTAGCTAGCTAGGTAGCTATCTAGCTATCTAGCTATCTAGCTAGCTAGCTAGCTATCTAGCTAGCTAGCTAGCTAGCTCGCTAGCTCTTCTCTCTCTCTCTCTCTCTCTCTCTCTCTCTCTCTCTCTCCTCTCCTCTCTCTCTCTCTCTCTCTCTCTTCTCTCTCTCTCTATCTATCTATCTATCTATCTATCTATCTATCTATCTCTATTACTCTATCTTAGAGCTTGGCGACCATGGAGGCACCCCCGAAAACTTGACAACCAGTTCACTCCATTCCTCTCTCTGTTCTGCCTTTCTCAAAATTTGGTTGAGTTCTGCTGTCCTCCCATCTCTTTGGTCTGCCTCTTTTTCTTCCACCATGGACAGTGCCTTGCAGTATTGTTTTGCAAGTCATTTCGATTTTGTGCCATGTCCATATCATTTAAGTCTACGCTTCTTTACGATTGATAGATTTTCGTAGGGTTCAATGGTTTGCTGGATTCTGTTTTGCCTGTCTTAGCAGCTTATGTCGTTGTTGTAGGAGATGCCAAGAAGTCTCCGGAAGCATCTCATCTCTACTGCCTGTACTCTGCTCTCCAAATCTGCAGTTAGGGTCCCTTATTCTCAGGCATACGATATGGTTATGACAAGGGAACGCACTAGTTGATCTGAAGATATTTCTTCTCTCTATCTCTCTCTCTCTCTCTCTCTTTCTCTCTCATCTCTCTCTCTCTCTCTCATCTCTCATTCTCTCTTCTTCTCTCCTCTCTCTTCAGATGGTATTTCAGTTTTGACAGTGATGTTATTGCCTGGGCAATCCTGCATGCGTACTACTTCTGGCTCGGACCCCTGGTCTGATACAACAGCTCCCAAGTACTTGAAGATTTGAACTGGTTTCAGCTTTGGTCATTGACCCTGATATCGGTGCTGAAGCCCTAAACGTTATTATTTCATTAGTTTGGTCATTGTTTCCTGTTTTTCATGCCATTATGTTTTGGAGGTCTTCTTCAGGTGTACATAAGGTATACAGAAACCCAAAACTGAGATTTCCATGAGAGCAGAGCCACGAGGCTAAAATAAGAGACTTTTTTTTCTTTTACTGCGTTATGATCAGTTACGATGAGGATGATATAATCATGCTACTGCTTTATATGCTCTGAGACTATGTAGAGTGACTCTAAAATATGTAATGGCTTGTAGAATGGTTGGGAAATGTGTGGGGCGAAGGGGTCTTTTGTAGTTTCTGGTCCTATCGATTATAAAATTAACAGCAAAGCTGGTCATCTTGCTGTTATTTTTTTTTTTTATAAATGACTCTAGTTCATGTAGATGGCAAATTAAAGTGTTGATATTCTTCTTAAAGATTGATGATAAATTTTACGCGAACACGTTTTACAATAAATGTGAGTGAAAGACATATATCTAATTTTAAGTATAGGTTGTAGAAAAATGTGCCTGTGTTTTTTTTGTCTCTTTCGTGTTTTTTTTTAATGAATGAACTGTAAATTGATAGAAAAAGTGGCATTTTGTATTATTGTGTAAAAGTATGCCGGGAAGGGTTTTCTTTTTTCTTTTCTTTCTTTTTTTCATTATAACAAATCAAACGTAAAACAAACCGAATCTGATTATGTGATTGCACTTAATATTGCATGCCATGTGTTTAAATGTTGTTGGTGGTAAATCCGTGTACTTATCTTCTGCTAGAAGATAGAATGCGGATTTTACACCAACACATCTTCTGCTATTTATGTCTTGTGGTGTGTTGATGTGCCAAAGAGTTTTTCTTAAAGTTATCAAATGTAGAGTGACTAGAAAATTGTAAAGGTCTGAATAATTGTGTGGAAAATGTGTGGGGAGAAGGGAACTGTTCTCTTTTCAACTAATTATGAAATGAATAGCAAAGCTGATCATCTGTTTATATATACTTGGGAAAATGACTCGAGTTCATGCTAGAGGCAAGTTTGTGATTAATCATCTGCTGAAAGACTGATTGCACACTTTACACCAACATATTTTACAACAACAAAAAAAACTGTACGTGAAAGACTAATGGTATCTTATTTCATGAATAGGGTTTGTTGAATAATTATGTATATTTTTGCTTTTTTTTTTTTTTTTTTTTTTTTTTTTTTTTTTAATAATGAGATATATTAAATTGACAAGAAAAATGCCGCATGATGTGTATAATGGTGAAGAAAGTGTGCCGGGAGATTGTTTTTTTTATTTAAAAAAATCAAATTAAATGTGGAAACAAAACGAGATCTGGTTCTGTGATTGCCATCACTATTTGCTGGCTTGAGTTTTGATGACGTTTGTGGCAAATCTGTGTACTGATTTGCTGCTGGAAAATAGACGCAGATTTTACACCAACACATCTCTATGCTATATGTCTTGTGGTATGTAAAGCTTGCCTGTGAGTTCTGTTTTTAGTTCATCAATTGACTTGAACAAATGTAGATGTCTTTACAATGGTGTGGACAGTGTATAGGGAGACGGGGTCTTTTGTCTTTTCAAATCAATTATGAAATGAAAAACAAAGCTGGTCATATGATTATTATTTCATTGCGAAAAAATGGCTCGAGTTGATGTTAAAAGTAAGTTTGTGGATTGATTTTCTGATTGATCTCCTCTTAATGGCAGATTTTACATCAACAGATTTTACAAAAAAAAAAAAGTGAAATACTTAAGATAATAATTCAAGTATGGGAGTGTAAACAATGTGTATGCTGCGTATTTTTGTTTTTGTATGTGTGGATTTTAGTTATATATTTTTAAATGAGATGAAAAGTAAGCGGACAAGAAAAAGAAGTAGCACACAAGAGAACAAATTTGTATACAGAAATGTGTACGAAATGTTAAAGCAACAAATTAATGTGCCGTGTAGATTTTTTTTGTTCTTTTGTTATATGTCTAATCATAACAATGAAACCAGATATAAGATGATCAGCAAACTGTAATAAATTGTAAAATTGTGTGAAAGTGTGTGGGGAGATGGCGTCTTTTTCTCAAATTGCATCAAATGATCTGAAACTTCTCTTATAAAAAAAAACGTATGTAGTAGACTTGCTTATTGTGTAGATAACATTGCATTTTTTCATATACATTTTATGTGTTTTAAATGTCATGAAATAAATTCTACTGTATGAGAAATGTGTTGGTTTGTTCGTTTGTGTCTTGGCAACTTGGATCAGAATGCTTGCGTGTGAATGGGGTGTTAAACTTCATATAATTAAAAGACTTTCATCACAGTAAATCATATGTCTAGTCCCAAAGGGTTTTTGGTGTTATGTGTGCGTCTGTGCGTGAATGCATGCGTGCGTGCGCGCGTGTGTGCTTGCGCGCGTGCGTGCGTGCGTGCGTCTGTGTGTGTGCGTGTGCAGTGTGTGTGTGTGTGTGTGTGTGTGTGGTGTGTGTGTGGTGTGTGTGTGTGTGTGTGTGTGATCAAAACAAGACAAACTTTAATTATCAGATGGTGTTCCCAGTGGAGATGCCAGGGGACTCCAGTATAAATAGTATCCCACGATTTAATAGGTGATGTCCTGCGTATGTTAGCCCAGAACTGACACCACTGAACACCACCAAAGTGACTAAACAGAAGTGCAGGGCCCCTCTGGCTGGTGTCCCCACGGTGGCCGAACATTGATGGGCTCCCTGTCGACTCTCCGACCCCAGGATGATTTTGATTTGATTTGATGTATTCTTTTATATTGAGGATAATGGAATAAGCACTCTTGTGCTTTTTTACATCCAGTCCCCGTGTGTATGTAGTTTGGTAAATGTCATCTGTTCCCATCGGCACACGGTGGCCTACTCTTACGAGAAGCGGAACAGAATTTAACGTGTGCGCAAGACGTTCTGCGTGCGTTCGCACACGGGCCTCGGTTTAATGTCTCATCCGAAGGACTTTGTGGAGAGTGGAGTCAGCACTGATGTTAACTCCAGGAGAAAAATCTCCTCGACCGGACTCGAACCCGGGTCGTCAAATTGCCAGCGCATGTACTGACCACTAGGCTACAATGAATCAGGGTATGGCTGTGGCGGGGAGATTGGTGTGAGCGGTCTGGGAGCAACAGGGCGGGGACGTCACAGAAGACGAGGCAGCAAAAGAAATATTATTTCCTCCTTCTGTAAACGCCGTGCTAGAAATTTCCACTGTTCTGTACCTCTCGTTGTGCCTTTTTTTTCCTTATTATGTTCTCTATTTTTCTGCCTTCTTGGTCCGTTGTCCTGCATTTTTTTCCAGAACCTCTGAACTTGGTTTTATGTTACATCTTCACCATCGTCTTTTCCCCCATCTCCATTTTTCCTTCATGCTTTCTTAAGGAGTCTATGGTTCTCCACGGTAGTAAGTCTCAGCCAGAATGTGATGCATGGAAAATGTGTATTCACAAATAAATGATACCTTCCAGTTTCCCGATATATCAAGTGTCCAGGCTTGAAAATAAACTCCTAGAATTTATCGAGTGCAAACAAATGCAATCTTTTAATCATCTCCTGATAATTTGAGGTACCCAGATTTCTGAACCATAACTCAAAATATGATGAATCTGGCAATCATTCACTTTAAAGAAAACTTTAGGTGGATGTTCGACAAGCGACCACAGTAGGCTTGAGTATTACATACACCACTTTTCTTGTTTGCCAGCAAGATCGATCGTGATGTGAAGAATTGACAGCTTCGTTGGAATATAAATACTTGAATATTTGTACATATTCATTTTTACAGTTGTATTTTCTAATATCCCAAATACCATTTTAGTTTGGATGTAATATACCCCCCAACCCCCCAAGAAATTTAATATTTTTATGTTCATTTTCTGCAAAAGACGAAAAGTTTCAGAAAAAATGTCAAAGCCCCCCCCCCTCCCCCCTCCCACCATCAATAAATGAAACATAAGAAAGAAGATGGCAGAATGGCTAAAACGTTCACCTGCCTAGCAAATGAACGGGGAGGTTCTGAGTTTGATTCCTAGCCTTGGCATTTCTTCCCAGTTGACGGAAAAATTGAACTGAATGTCAAAGTCCTTCGAATAAAATTATAAACCAAGGTCCCGTGTGCAAATATGCACACAGAAATCTTGCGTACATGTTAAAAACCAGTTCCGCTTTTCGCAAGGGTCTGCTATGTTGTGCCCGTAAAAATGAATGACAAATTAATGTTAAAAACGCATGCATACCAAAGTCGGTTTTTATTCACACGGCCACATCTGCAAGCTTTGGCTTTGTCAAATTCTAACTGCCCTTGGGGGGATATTGAAATAAAATACAATCTTGAAAATCTGGAAATCTTGTTTAGACACCATCCCCGAAGTCGGAATGCAGTTACCTTATGGCAGCGGAAGTGGTAGGTGGGTAAGGGTTGCTTATGCAAAAATCTCACTATGTGAACTTGGAGCTCTAGCGAGAAACCACTTCCCCGCCCCCTCTCTCACCCCCACCCCCCCCCCACCCCACCAACGTATCCTATCTTCACTGATGAGCTCTCAGAGTGACCTCCTTGTTGGCTGTCAGCATGATGCTCTCTCCGTCTCCTGCAGTGTGTTGGTTTTCTCTGTTTTCACCTGTGCTGACTTTCAAAATGGCAGCAACAGGGCTCCCAGCATGCTACAGTGTCTGCTAAATTCTGTTTTACAAGACATGGCGTTTACTATTCCCTATTTTTAGTATTGTTATTATTCGTTTATACCAAGGACTGCGGAAGGCGCACAATGTGTGTTGTTTTATAAGTTCTGTCATAAGTTCCCACGGGCACACAATGGCCTATTTTTCGAAAAGTCGAACACATTTTAATATGTGCGCAAGATGTTCTGCGTGGGTTCGCACACGAAGCCTTGTCGCACACGGGAAATCGGTTTATAGTCTCATCCGAATGACTTTTTGAAAGTGGAGTCGGTAATGATGTTAACTCCAGGGGAAAATGTCCCTTTATTTATTGATTCAAACCCGGTCCCAGATTCCAAGTGCAATGTTCTAACCACTAGCCTATTCCGCCTCCCCCCCCCGGGCTTTGTGTGTGTGTGTGTGTGTGGTGTGTGTGTGTGTGTGTGTGTGTGTGTGTGTGTGTGTGTGTGTGTGTGTGTGTGTGTGTTTCTAAAGTCAGATGCGTTTCATTGTTCCATGTTCACTGTTTTTTTCTTTTTACATTGACAAATATTGCGATCAATGCAGAATTTTTATTTTAGATAATGGTTTATACTTTGCAGATCAGTAGCCAGGGATTTTCTCTTGTTTCTCCTTCCCTTGTTTCTATCTTTTTTTCTGTCGCAGAGAGTGTGCCCCATACAGCCTCTACATAGCTTTACTGCCACCTGTTTTTGTTACAGCATCAGATGTGAGAGACAGGGATTTACAGTTCAGCAGCTGGTGCAGAGTCGCTCTGTATCTGGAGCCAGTGAAGTAGTACACAAAAATGTTTAGATCCAAGCTAGTGCACATGAACAGTTCGGCCAGACTGATCAACATTGCGAACGTGTTGGCGTAGTCACCCCCATAGCTCAGCTCAGGTTCAAACATGGCAATATTCGCAGAAAAATTTGAGGGATGGAGAAAACAAGAAATTTTATAGATTGACACACAAGCATCTTGGTCACAGCGATTTCCTTGCTGGACATTGCTGAAGAAGAATGATCACGCCATTGAACGATCTGATGCAGTTTGATGGCTGTAATCACTGTCGTTATCAAGATGACCACAAGACAGCCAATTGAAAGGACAAAACCGTAGAAAACTCCATCTAGAGTATCCAGCATTTCTCTGTTCTGCAAGTAATAGTCATTAACAGAGCGTATTTCTATAGTTCTGCCTGTGCGTTCTTCAAAGACACAAGTTATACCGTACTTAGCTGTGACCACAAAACGCAGAAATGCTATCAAACAAATGCCGAGGAGCAGAGGAACGGCAAACACTTTGGTTCGAATACATCTCTGGACTCTCAGTGGGAACAGGACACATACACATCGCTCGGTAGCGATGACTGTTGATACAAACGTGGATGCATGGGCAAACCCATAAAGACCCACTGCATTATTCAACACCATGTACACAAAAACTGGTCCATACAATCCACTGTTTGTAAAGGGAGCATCGATGCTGCTTGCACGGTAAATCAAAATGAAAGTCAGGATAATGAAATCTACCAAAGCTAATAAAAAGAGACACAGGTTGATCCTTTCTTTCAAGCCTTGTTTGAAGAAGACAGTCATGTTGATGATGTTGGCTGGAGCCCCAATGATGTACAGGATAGGAATGAGGATGACACACTTCACTGTTTCCACAAGTCTGTATGTCTCTGCACTGATCAGTTTGTTGGGGTTGTCCCAAGGGATGGTAGCGTTCCAGCCAAGGACGATACAGTCTTTTGTCTGAGTAACGTTGATGGCAGAGGCGTTCATTTTGAGTTGCGTGCTTGATGTAGGCCTATAGTATATGGGTATTATCTTCCTATTGCTGAAATGCAAACCATAAAACAGAATGTTTTAACAAATGTTGACAACTCCACTCAGCTGCATGTATCTATCCCTAGTCAAGGAGACGTCTGGGCCAACCTCTTCAGTGGTGCCCAACCAGTCTACCAGATTACAGGATAGGTGAAGGTAGATATGACTGCCACTATCAATGATTTAATCTACAAGGCTATGGTTTAAAGTAATACATAAATATATCTTAGCTGTGAACATTCTTGTTTTCTGCTCTGATAGAATGTACCTGATGCGGCTTGAATAGAGATAACTGCTATGTGTGTGTGTGTGTGTGTGTGTGTGTGTGTGTGTGTGTGTGTGTGTGTGTGTGTGTGTGTGTGTGTGTGTGTGTGTGTGTGTGTGTGTTGTGTGTGTGAGTGTGTGTGTGTGTGTGTGTGTGTGTGTGTGTGTGTGTGTGTGTGTGTGTGTGTGTGTGTGTGTGTGTAACTTGTGTGAGTGTGTTTGCCGTGTGTTGTTTGCCATGTGGTGGTGGTGTGTGTGTTTGTAATAATCTGATTAATGCAACTTTCTTTTTCACAAAATATATAACACAACATTCACACGTATAGGAACATTTATGTCATCAGATATTCAACAATCAGCAATCATGGATATATATATGAAAGCTCTCCAATATAGATTGTTACAGCAATAAGAAGTACTTTGATTAGTTCGGGATACTGTCAAGTTTTGTGTGTCTTTTTTTTAAGATTTTCTCATACATACCTCTGACCATTTCGGGTACAATTTGTTCAAACGCTCCTAAGTATTGAGAAAGTCTGTAAATGTACTACTTACTCTTATATCAAACAAATCTATTTCATATCGAGCTTTTAGATGATTTCGAAATACAAAGATATTGAAAATGTTTTGTTTAAACATTTTACATTGAAATATTCATAGTGTAGCAAACATTACATTCAAATCTAATGTTTTAATAGTCTCTAGAAATTGATCACTCTGAAAACTACCAGTTCCCGTGACATTATATAACAGTGAATATTGTGACATTTTCATATAACGAGTTCTCTTTCGCATTTCAAGAAGAACGTACAAAGTCACAGTTTCATAAGAAAAATAATGTTCAATAAACCCTCTCTCTTTCTGACAAAGTAAACATTGTGCAGTATATGTTATACCAATAGCCTGAAGAAGAGGCAATTAGTGGCAATTATTTTATGTACGATTCTGATTTAAAGCCATTTATATCGTATATCTCTGGTTCTATGCATCTCTCTGAATATTTTGTCCAATTATACAGAGAGAGACAGAGAGGTAGAGAGACGGAGAAACAGAGAGGGAGATATTTATTTTTTCTTACTGTTTGGAACAACAATTTTGCCAACTGTTATCTAATGTTAGCGATCCATAATATCTTTTTGCTCTTTTATACACACCTAATACACATTAAATTTTAATGGCACAAAACATATCTCCACGTTGACAAGTTTTGTCATCTTTGTGAATTCCTGTTCTATAACATATTGTTTTATGGCAGATATTCATCCCTTACAGTGATAAAGTCAATACAAAAACTTGTACCATGTAAGAATTCTTGGTATCTAATGAATTTTCCATTTTCTTTCATAAAGACTGAAGCCAAAAGCCATAAGCAGACACCATCATTGCTGAAGAACAAGCAGAATCAAGAGCAGGGCGTGGCACGACTGAACATATATTCAACCTCAGATGGTTTTGTGAGAGGTACCTTCAACCTCAAGAAGACCTGTACCACGTATTTCTTGATTTTAAAAATGCATTCCACAGGGTGTGGCACGCAGCTTTGTGGGCAACCATGAATTTATGCAGCATAAATGCAAACTTAATCAGAGTCATCAAAGAGCTGTACAACAAGGCCACACGTGCAGTGTACTACAACAGCAACGTTGTTGAGTGGTTTCAAACAACAGTTGGCGTATGGCAGGGCTTTCTAATCTTACCCACTCTTTTCAGTATCTTCCTTGTGAGAATCATGGCTGATGCACTGAAACATCATAAAGATCAGTCACCATTGGTGGCATAATGATTACAAACCTTCGCTTTGCAGATGATATTGACGGACTAGCAGGATCAAAACAGGAGCTTGCCAGCCTAAAAATACCCACCTGATCAAGGTCTCTAAAACATACGGCATGGAAATCAGTGCAGAGAAGACCAAACTGATGACCAATAACGCCAAGGGTATCAGCACTGATATCATGATCATTGACCAGAAACTGGAAACCGTTCAATGCTTCAAGTACCTGGGAGCCATTGTATCAGACAAGGGGTCCAAACCAGAGGTAGTATGCAAGATTGCACAGACAATATCAGCACTTTCAAAATGAATATTATCTGAAAAGATAAAAAATATTTCACTTGACTCCAAAATTACACTAATGCGCTCCCTTGTCATATCCATATCCATGTATGCTTGTGAATCGTGGACCCTGACTGCTGATTAAATTTGGAGAGGAGTACAGGTAGTAGAGATGAGATGCTTCCAGAGACTCCTTGGCATCTCTTACAGTGACCACATGAGCAACGAGGACGTGCATAACGGAATCCAGCAAACAATTGGTCCCTTCAAAAATATTTTATCTGTCATAAAGAAGCTTAGACTAAAATGGTACTGGCATGTAACAAGCTCAAAAGGACTTGCAAAAACAATACTGCAAGGCACTGTCCAAGGAGGAAGAAAAAGAGGCAGATCAAGGAAGAGATAGGAGGACAACATCAGTGAATGGACGGTACTAGAACTACAAAAATTTGAGAAAGGCAGAATAGAGAGAGGAACGGAGGGAACTGGTTGTCAAGTATTCAGGGGTGCCCCCACGGTCACCAAACTATGGGATAGATAGATAGATAGATAGATAGATAGATAGACAGACAGACAGACAGACAGACAGACAGACAGACAGACAGACAGATAGATAGATAAATAGATAGATAGATAGACAGATAGATAGATAGATAGATAGATAGATAGATAGATAGACAGACAGACAGACAGACAGACAGACAGACAGACAGACAGACAGACAGACAGACAGACAGACAGATAGATAGATAGATAGATAGACAGACAGAGAGATAGATAGATAGATAGATAGATAGATAGATAGATAGATAGATAGATAGATAGATAGATAGATAGATAGATAGATAGATAGATAGATAGATAGATAGATAGATAGATAGATTCTCTCTATGCTATAGGCAGTCTTTTTATGGGAGTTCAGAGACAGTTACAGCATTGTGTGAAGAAGGTTGTGGAATGGGTTGAATACAATGGATTCAAGTTTTCTCCTGCAAAGACCAGGTGCATCCACTTCACTAACAAGCTAAGAGAACACTTTCCATATCCCTCATTCGCTTGGAAAATCTACCATCTCAACGGTGTCTGAGCCAAAATTCTTAGTTGTCTTTCACTAGAGATTGAATTTAAGAAGTCACATCCAACACCTGAAAAAATCCTGTCAGGAAGCCCTGAACCTCCTGCAGGTGGTCGCCCATACTGATTGGGGAGTGGATCGAATAACACTGCTACATATCTACAGGGCGCTGGTGCACTTCAAAGTGGACTATGGTTGTCAGTTTTATGGATCAATGAGGCCTTCTGACCTTAAAGTTCGGATGCCCCATCCATCGCAAATGGCTCAGATTCTGTCTGGGACAATTCCAAACAACACCTGTATATAGTGTGTATGCGAAGCAGAAGAACCCTCTTTGAAGAACCGCCATCTGAAGTTGACTCTGACCTACTACATGAAACTATCCGGTGTACAACAGCCCTGTTTGCAATTGTGTTCTCAACCCTTGGTTTCATGTCAAGACTGAGAACTCTCCCTCTGCCACCACTCCTATGGGGTTTCAGATCCTTGCTGATCTCCAAGGGGCGAGTTTTAATTTGGTCGGTATCTGCAACTTCCCCAAGTTCTTTGCTAATCCTATGTGAATGGTGGAGACCCCGGTTGTCCGTTTTTGATTTTGCGGCCTATGAGAATGATGTTACCAGTTAAACGGCTTTAAGGTCTGTTTCCCAAAACTATGTATTATCCATTCCTCACAAGCATTTTCGCAAATGGATCCAAGCTTGAGGAGGGGTGGCCTCTGCTGCCAATTGTCCCACCATCAAGGAATTGGTGCTTTCTGAGCACCTACCTTTGGACGCCTCTGTGTACACTGTCAAATTTAGCAGTCTTGTCTTGTCCCTAAAACTGATTCAGCAATCGGGAAACAAAGGCTTCTTGGTTTGTGTGGATTCACTCTTAGTTCTGGATGCCATCGCCTGTAGGAACGTAAATCAACCTAAGCTTCAGGAGTTCTACAAGCTGTGTACTTCTTTGAGATGGGACAGGTGTGATATTGCTTTGGTATGGTTTCCGGGGCATGTGGGCATTCAGGGTAACGAAACAGTTGACCCACTCGCTAGGTACGCCATAGAGCAGGAGCCGGAGATTTCTGAGTCTAAGGTGTCTTATATAGATCTGAAACCCAAAAGCGAACAATACGTGCAGTCCCTCTTGCAAAAGGAATTGAACACTTATACAGACAATAAACTTTTTCGGGTTCTCCCTAACCTGAAAGAAGTCCCCCAACCCACCCTGGTGTGTCAAAACCCTAGGGAAGCAACAATGCTCACCAGGATACTCACGGGTCATTCTCATATCACTCACATTCATTTGCTAAAAGGCGAGGGAACCCCAAGATGTGTGACTTGTAATAAGCAAGTAACCATCAAACATTTGCTTCTGGATTGTCGAGATGTCCAGGATATTAGGCCCAAGGATTTTACTGCAGACTCCATTAGATTCTTTTTAGGGATGTTCCACGAAAACCATTAATTGCTATAGCTTCCTGAGAGAGTCTGGATTTTCCCATTATATCTGAGTTGAAGTGTTACAGTTGGTTGCTAAGAACAGGGTTGCTTTTTAAGGAATTTGGTATTGGTTTTATCCCATTTTTTTTATAAGTGACTGACGTTGTTCCTCCCACAACGAGGTGCCCACCCTGTGTCAACCCTTATGGTTGACCAGGTGTCAATATTAGGAAGGGTTATAAAATTGGTTTTATGCCCTGTTTTAATTTGCATATAGTTGCATAGTTTTACTTTGAGATTTAGGATTTTACGAGGTGATAGCCTTGATATGAGCTGTTTGGTCAGCAGGGCTATAAACAACATAATTGGAGTGGGTTAAACACTCTTTGGAATAGAGATTTTACAGAGTCTTGCTGATATAGCTCTTCGGAATATAGCCTTTACGTAGTCTTGGCGCTAAGACAGCTCTGCAAAAAGGCCTTTTACATAATCTTGGTGCTAAGATAGATCTTTGGAATAGAGATGAATAACACTGAACCCCAGCATAGGGAACAGAAGACGTTAAGGAGTTAATAAACAGCAGAGATTATTTTCCGTGCAAAAATAGTGCTTGTGAGGCTTTTTTTCTTTGTTATGTTTCATTTTGCATCTTTGTGTGGGTGTGTTTACTTATTTATCTATTTATTTATTCTTTTCAATCAAGAAATATGAAATAAGCACTCATGTGCATTTTACATCCAGTCCCCGTGAGCATGGAGTATTGTAAATGTTGTGATCTCTTCCCGCCGGTACCCAATGGCCTACTCTTACAGAATCGGAATAGGATTTAACGTGTGCGCAAGATGATCTGCTTGCGTTCGCACACGGGACGTCGGTTTATAGACTCATCCAAAGGACTTTCGGGGAGATTGCAGTCTGCATTGATATTAACTCCAGGGGAAAAGTCCCCTTGAACGGGAATCAAATTCGGGTCGTCGAATTGCGATAACAACAACAACAATAATAATAATAATAATAATAATAATAATAATAATAATAATAATAATAATAATAATAATAATAATACATGGAGTTAACATTGCGCAATATCTTGTAAAAACAAATCAAAACGCTTGCATTTGACCTATACAACACACAAGCAATCAATAACAATTCACAGTTGCAGCAAATTCGAATGCACACACACACGCACGCGCACACACACAAGGATATATCGAGGATAATGGAATAAGCACTCGTGTGCTTTTTTACATCCAGTCCCCGTGTGTAGTTTTGTAAATCTTGTCATATGTTTCCACCGACACACGATGGCCTACTCATACGAAAAGCGGAACAGGATCTAAAGTGTGAGCAAGATCTGCGTGCGCTCGCACACGGGGCCTCGGTTTATAGTCTCATCGGAAGGAATTTCGGGGAGGGTGGAGTAAGTACTGATTTTAACTCCAGGGGAAAAATCCCCGCGACCGAAAATCGAACCTGGGTCCCAAAATTGCGAGTGCAATGTTCTGACCACTAGTCTACCACTAGGTTTTTGATTAATAGAACTTCTCCGGACAAATTTCGCTTAAATGGAGATATGTCTGCTTTTCAAATTCCAAGTTCCACATGCACAGTTGATAGAGATAAAAGTTCTTATAGGAAAGCAAGCTGGCTGCATAATACCACCGTCTATTAATATGCACTGCTCGTTTTCTTGGTAACTGTGCATGCTTAGAGCAGGGAACTATATGTGAGGTTTGAAAAAGACGGGGTACATGCCATGTAAAAAAGTACATATGGATTAAAACACCCTCAACCCGATATCATCAACTGACAATGTCACTAATGAGCAGGTATGTTTTTTATAGCTGACTGAAGAAGGTGGAAAGTGTAACGATTAAACGTCAGGAACAACCTGAAGAATTAAACTTACAATTCTAATATTCCTATTAAGGGGAAAAAAGATATATATATATATATATTGATAACTGACAGCACGGAACAAGATTTTTTTTCCAAAAGATACAAACAGCCAACGCTAAGGTATGTCATTTATATAATTATTTCTTGTGGCACTGTATGCATGAATGTATGTATGAATGTATGTATGTATGTATGTATGTATGTATGTATGTATGTATGTATGTAATGTATGTATGTATGTATGTATGTATGTATGTATGTATGTATGTATGTATGTATGCATGCATGCATGCATGCATGTATGTATGCGTGCGTGCATGTATGTATGCATGCATGCATGCATGCATGCATGCATGCATGTCTCTCTGTGTGTATGCATGTATGTATGTATGTATGTATGTATGTATGTATGTATGTATGTATGTATGTATGTATGTATGTATGTATTGTTGTTGTTGTTGTTGTTGTTCAATTTACAGTCTATTCACACTTGGTGATATTAGACTAAACAAACAAACAAACAGAAAAAAAACTACCATAAAATATTTACAGAAGATTTGGAAATAATCCTAGCCACATCAGTAATCAACGGTTTTCGCGAAATTATGTTCAATGGTTCCTTTAAATTTCAATGCCATTTTCTATGTAAACAGAATATAAAACTGAACATTCAAAAAGAATATGTTAACAAGATAATGGTTCAGAACAGGAAAGAGTTACATTTCGAGATGATTTGGTCTTCGAAGAATTGAGTCGCAACTTATAAATGATGTTAGTAATATGTCTTGGATAGTCTAGTATTTCTGATTAACCATGGAAATTATTCTTATGTACAAAACTTTCCAATAATTAATTAATTTCACGACAATCATTTTTTTTTTTTAAGTTATGAACTGGGCAGTCTCTTTTTGCACCTTGTTTTGCAAGATTATCTGATTATGTATGTATGTATGTATGTATGTATGTATGTATGTATGTATGTATGTATGTATGTATGTATGTATGTATGTATGTATGTATGTATGTATGTATGTATGTAGTATGCATGTGAATGTGCTTGGTTGTGCACGTACACACGCACACATGCACGCGCCTGCGTGCGTGCGTTGTTCTGCAACACAACGTGTATTCATAGGAAGTGATAGGAAACAACAAGAAAATTAATCATGAGAGGTTTGAGAAAAGAAGTGTGTGCGTGCGTAAGTGCTTGCTTGATGTTGTGTGTGTGTGTGTGTGTGTGTGTGTGTGTGTGTGTGTGTGTGTGTGTGTGTGTGTGTGTGTGTGTGTGTGTGGTGTGTGGTGTGTGTGTGTGCATTGATTATGCTGTTCAGATATTTTATCACATGTGTTTATATAATTATTTTGTTATAACTTTCCTTTATTAATCTTAACTATTATTGATGTATGTGTATGCGTGTGTGTGTCTGTGTGCGTGTGTTTGTGTGTGTGTCTATGTGTGTGTGTGTGTGTGTGTGTGTGTGTGTGTGTGTGTGTGTGTGTGTGTGTGTGTGTGTGTGTGTGTGTAATTCAGTCAGTCAGTCAGGTCAGTCAGTCAGTCAGTCAGTCAGTCAGTAAGCAAGTAAGTAAGCACACATGTATGTATGCATGTATGCATGTATGCATGTATGTATGTATGTATGTATGTATGTATGTATGTATGTGTGTGTGCGTTTGTGTGTGCATGTGCGTGCGTGAGTGCTTGCGTTTGTGTGTGTGTGTGTGGTGTGTGTGTGTGTGTGTGTGTGTGTGTGTGTGTGTGTGTGTGTGTGTGTGTGTGTGTGTGTGTGTGTGTGTGTGTGTGTGTGTGTGTGTGTGTGTGTGTGTGTGTGTGTGTGTGCATTTGTGTGAATGTATGCAATATATATGCGTATGTATGTCTGCATGTACGTGTTATATATATATATATTATATATATATATATATATTATATATATATATATATATATATATATATATATATAATATTATGTATGTATGTATGTATGTATGTATGTATGTATGTATGTATGTATGTATGTATGTATGTATGTATGTATGTATGTAAATGTGTGTGCGTGCGTGCGTGTATGCGTTCGTGCGTGTGTGTGTGTGTGTGTGTGTGTGTGTGTGTGTGTGTGTGTGTGTGTGTGTGTGTGTGTGTTGTTTGTGTGTGTGTGAAGGCATCCATGCATGCACGCATGTATACATTTATGCCTGTACGTACGTACGTACGTTTGTACGTATGTATGTATGTATGTACGTACGTACGTACGTACGTACGTACGTACGTACGTACGTACGTACGTGTGTGTGTGTGTGTGTGTGTGTGTGTGTGTGTGGGTATGTATGTATGTCTGTATGTCTGTCTGTCTGTCTGTCTGTCTGTCTGTCTGTCTGTCTGTCTGTCTGTCTGTCTGTCTCTGTATGTTGTATGTATGTTGTATGTATGTGTATATCTTTGCATGCATGCATTCACTCAAACAGTGGGAAGAGACAGCGCAGTTGTTAGAGTGTGGCCTTTGTAATCTGATCGCCCACGATCAAGCCACCACTGGAGTTAGGAACAGTACTGACTCCACTCTCACCCAAAATATTTTGATTTATACAAAGAACCAAGGCCTGGCCGGCAATCCTACGCAGTACATCTTGCGCATACATTTAACCATCTTTGCCCCATAACGGCTGCAGCGACAGAAACGGCAACTGCCCCGTGATTTTTTATCAACCACGGCTGGCCGTTTATCCCAACCACGTTTACAGTATTTGTCCATCACAGACATATCTCGTCGTTCTCACACAACGAGACTGAAATCTGGTTGGGTAATACTAGGAGTGTTTCAGAACGTGCCACTAGCACGTGTGTACTTGGGAGAAAAGGAAGAAATCACAACCAGCAATAGAAACGCTTGTAGCTTGTAGTTCGTGGATCGTGGTCTACAGATAACGTGCCTGTCTAGAAAGCGAAAAATGCGGGTGGGAGTGTGCGGTGGTTGGAATCCCGTTCGGGCTCGAAAGTTTTCCCCCATCCATTAGACCATGAGTGTTTGTCTGGGCGCTAGTCTTTCGGATGATACGATAAACTGAGGTCCCGTGTATTACACATCATTATATAGAGAATGTTAACTAACCAACAGCAACAAGAGAGTTATACCTGCTAATTTTTTTTATAGAAAAAATCCACTCTCATAGGGAAACAAAATACAGTTTCAGACAGGAAAAAGTAAAAAACAAATACGGGTGGTGCTGCACTTGTGGCAACGCGCTCTTCCCGGGGATAACAGCCCAAATTTCATGCAGAGAAATCTGCTGTGACATAAAGTTGTAATAAATAAATAATAAATGAATAAAGATAGACAAATGGGCGTTTTCATTGGTAGCAAACAATTCATCTAAATAACTAGACAATGGATTGAATGTGTTTGTATTAGAAGTAGAAAAAAATGAATGATACATGTTAAGGTATTTAGATATTGAAAGCCGAGGAGGAGAAGAAGGGAGGAAATGATGCAGTTAGCCAGAAGAGTGACCCAGAAAATAACGTTGTACACAGCACATTCCTGCAAGTGTGGTGACCTGTGCTACACACACCACTGTGGAGAAATTTGACCTCCAAGTGCGTCTGCAGCATAGACGCCTGAAAACGTGACGCCTTACTGTTTAAAACTGCAATGGCAGCAATGAACAGACATAAGAGTTTACCTGTTCTGTTTTGTGGGGAAGAAAGAGATTACCTGGTTTTTGTGGGAGAAAGAGTTTGTTTTTCGTGAAAGAAAGACTTTACCTGTTTTTTGTGGAAGAAACATTTTTCATCTTTTTGTGGATAAAAATAGTTTACCTGTTTTTTGTGGGAAGAAAAGCAATGAACAGACATTCTGCTAATGAAATTAGCAAGAAGGAAAAGGCAAAAGGGTCTCCAGTGTGCCAGAGTTGACACTGATGGGTACACCCCAACACATCTACGATTTGTGCTTTCTGTGATGTGATGTGCCTATGTGCCATCACAATGGCTACTTTAGAGACAAAAGAGAATGCCAATTTGTAGGATTACATAATTTCTGTGTTGTTGTTTTTATGTGTCACACCTGTTTGATGACTCTTGTGAGAGTGCGACACTCGGGTATAAGAATTCACTTTTGTGCACGCAACAAACATACGTAGTAACATAGATATGCATATGTGAAATGCAGTACACAGGTTAGAAACTGATTGAATACCACCTTTTTTTTTCTAAAGAAAAAACATTTTTAATTTTCTGTCACATAAACACATATCTTAAAACAACAGGTGTTATGTGGACAGTGTGTGACACATCCCTGAAATAGAATTACACATAAACATTGATTGATACACCAGCTAGGTATCAGTTCCTTATTTGACACTAACATGCACATTATTGTGTCATATCCATGCCTGTTTTGCTGATTTATCGTATATACCATACTTTAACTTGTGATTAGTGACAAATAAGGTGACAATGACATCTGGTGACCAGGTATGTAAACTTGCTTTGAAATGCAAGTACAAACACATGTTTAGCCTTTGACAAAATTTCAGCTTCATAGCTTGTCATGCACACACAACACACACACACACACACACACACACACACACACACACACACACGAGGCACACACACACACACACACACACACACACACAGAGGCACACACACACACACACACACACACACAGAGGCACACACACACACACACACACACACACACACACACACAACCACACACACACACCACACACACATCACACACACACACTTGTCTCAGGAGTAGACTATGTCAGTTGGGAGTAAAAATCCTGCAAAGAATTCAAAATCTACACTTAGCTCAGAGATGTCGTGCTTAGGCACTGACTCCAAAGTTGGAACGTGGCTACCTTCTTGGTGAAAACAAGAAAACAGTCGCATACGCACATTCTCACCATTGATGAACCTGGGTGCTGAATGCAAGGAACAAAAGGGAAAAAGACACAAAAATATGAAGCTGTTAAACTGGCATTGGAGAGGCAATGGTAATGACACTATTTTACTGTCTATAGCACTAGGCCTACAGCCCTTTTGAGCAAAGGGGGTAATCAAAGAACAATAATTTAATCACCAATATTTCATGTATGCACACACGTGCGTGCGCACTGCGCACACACGCGCACGCACACACAACACACACACACACACACATACACACATAATTATTTACACAACTTCACCTGCATGCATACACATGGCCTCACACGCAAGCAGCATCTACACAAACAGGAAATAGTCAGCATACTTGAACATGCACCTGTTTAATGCCGGCAACATCGAAAGTCATACCGTAAAATCCCTAGCATACGCCCCCCCCCCCCCCCCTGTGCACAGATTTAGGGCAAAATTGGGGGGTGGGCGTTTGCTAGGGATAGACCCTTTGCACAAAGTATTTTTTGTGCTCAACAGTGTAATTGATTGAATACAAAGCCCGAAAGCATGTAAGTTAGGTCGTGTGAGTAGAAGTGAAGGAAAATTGAAAAATGGGACTTTTGAGGCAAAGAAGGCCAACGAGTTCCATCGCTTTCCGTTGTAGGTCCTTGTTTCCCAATACCCTGCATTCAGATATTTCATCTTCCAGATAATACAGCACACCTTGGTCAACATGTTCAGATCTAACTGCTGGTCCTTTTGAAAGTTTCCGATTTTGTTTGTCTTTTCCGTACTGCTGTTCAAGTCTACCTCTGTTTTCACTCCATTCCCTGATCCTCTTCCTATCCACAGAAAATTCACGGGCACACTCCGAAACATTCCCACCTGCTTCATTATCCAGATACTGGAGGGCTTCCAATTTGAAAGCAAAAATGGCACAGAGAGATTCAAGAACCAACTTCCGGTCACCAGGAAGCGTTGTCAAAGTATCGAAACGTCACTGATAGACAAAAGACGTCAATGGAAAAAGCATGACGTAATTTTAATTCACTTTGTTGGGGATGGGTGGGAGTGAGGAGAGGGACAAAAAATAAGAAAAAAGGAAAGAAACAGGAAAAGGTAAAGAAGGGGGAAAAGATGACTTTTACTTAGAACAGTCTGCACAAATCTTAGTGAAAGTGAGCATGGTCTCTTTGAAAAAAGCAGGGTGGGCGTTTGCTAGGTAGTTACCCCTGTGCACAACTTTTGGCCCAAAGTGGGGGGTGGGCGTTTGCTAGATGGTGGGCTTATGCTAGGGATTTTACGGTATTTATACTGACAGCAATAATATGGAATAATATTGGATCTCTTTGAAAATAATTATTTCTACAAATAGTTTTACCTAACTTGATCATTTCTTATTTTTAATGCTAAAGCTACTTATTTTGAAAGGCAAATAATTGTATTTTCATCAGTACGAGACAAAATCGTTGCAACTCAGTTTTGATCAGGCATACCAGAGAAGTATTGCAGCATGGTACAGTTCTTGGGATATCTTTATACCCTATACAGGGAATAAAAAGAGGCTTATCCCAATTCATTTCCAAAAGAATGGGCAATTGGCATTCACATGATCATTTCGATACCAATTTTAAAAACATACTTTAGACAACAAACCTAAAACGAAAATTACAAAACAGTCTCTGTACCACTTATTTGTCACACATGACATATTCTTTTCTGCTTGAAAGTTATTTCATTTAAATGAATGAAACAATTTGTACTTTCATCATTTCCAAAGCCTGAATTCCAGTTTGAATTCATTATAAAAACAGCTTAGCATTCCATTTGCCTGTTCACATTATTCTTGACATGGGTAACTGAACTGATAATATCATAATATAATGATATTATCAGCCAGTACATAATACATGTCATGATATGAAGTGAATATCTTCAGGCTTCTCTACAGACTGGTTTGTTTGGGCATTGCAGGGGAACCTTGGGGAACTTTTTTATGGTAACTGTCTGCACGATTTTAATTCCTTTACAATCTTTCACTAATCCCCAAACCTCCGCTGTGTGAGTCAGGATCATATCAATTTGTGTGTCAAATAATTTCCACAAAATTCGGTCTGTTGAGTTTAACCTTTTCAGTGAATGTAATATTTCCATGACCGCTTTCCTTCCCTTTCTGCAAACCTGAGACAAAGCAGTACTAAGACTTAATTTTACTGTTAAACATACCCAAGTATTTATATGAATTAGTTAATTTTACTTGATCAGTCCCATAATGCCACTGTTCCCTTGAAGCTAAGTGCCCTCACATTCTGAAAACCATCAAATTTGTTTTGCAAGGTTAACTGTCAAAAACAATTGATCAGCTTCTCTTTTTAAGCTATTAAGTTGATTTTAGAGTCCAACCCACAGACACTAAGATATCATCATCCTCAAAGAGTAGCAAAAATATGTCATTTGCACCAGCAAGTAGCTGAACACCATGTCTTCCAGTTTTACACTGACTAGTAGCTGGTTCATTGATAAAGAAGGACAACTGTTGAGGAATCAGCACACATCCTTGTTTTACACCCTTAGGGCAGTCAAAATACTCAGAATAACACATTTGTCATGCACAGAGCCAAAACAGTGTCATAAATACTTTTTGTAGCACGGTAGAATTTACTAGAGCAGATGTTGCTGTTGCAATGCGAGCTTTCACTTCAATTGTTTGATGTGCCATCTTTTGTTAGGATGGAGCCTAAGTATTTGAATTGGCTCACCTCTTCTAGTGTTTCTCCATTCATCTTTATTTCCGTGATGTCATTACTCGCGCTGTTGACCATGATCTTTGATTTCTCTGTACTGACCTCCATGCCGTATGCGCTCGCTCGATCTGTTAAATTGTCTGTGAGGATTTGCATTTCTTGTTTGCTGCTGCCCATGAGGTCAATGTCATCTGCAAATCTGAGGTTGCAAAGGGGTCTTCCACCAATGGAAGTGAAAGCTCGCATTGCAACAGCACATCTGCTCTAGTCAGACTCGAGAAGATCATCAGAAGCAACAACATCAGCTTCTGCACCAAATACCACCTTTACAAATCCCTCGTGATATCTATCCTCCTATATGGCTGTGAATCATGGACTCTGACAGCAGAGTTAGAGAGGAGAATCCAAGCATTCGAGAACAAGTGCCACAGAAGACTCCTCAAAATATCATACAAAGAACACAAGACCAATAACTATGTGAAAGAAGAAATCAAAAAGCGTGTGGGCACCCAAGAGCCTTTGCTCTCCACCATAAAGAGGAGAAAGCTGATGTGGTTTGGTCACACCACAAGACACAACACCCTAGCAAAAACCATCCTGCAAGGAACAGTCGAGGGCAAGAGAAGAAGAGGCCGCCAAAAGAAATCATGGGTTGACAACATCAAAGACTGGACCGCCCAACCCCTGCAACACCTCCTACTAGCCACACAGGATCGTGAAGCATGGAAAAAGATCTCTGTTGCGTCTTCTCTCATGTCCCCCCTACGTCCTTTGGGACATGGGATTGAGTGAGTGAGTGAGTGAGAATTTACCTTTTACCATTTTTTTTCCAAATAGTCCATAATGCATTTCTATTTACGAAATGAAAAAAATGATGGTCTTTTTTAATCAACAAATGCCACATAGAGTTTTGAGTTTTTAAGCAAAACGTTTGGACAACTACATACAATGTAAAAATGTGACGCTCCACCACGAAATGAGTCGCCTAGCACCAGACCCACTTTTCCGCTAGGATCCATTAACAGGCAGGTCAGGGCCAAGTTGTGGATTTTGAATTTTGATTAGTTATGGAAGAATAGCCATTATTCTAGTATGTAGTGAAATATCAATGTATAGTTTTGTTCCTTTTGCCTTTAAATGTGTTTTAACTATACAAAAGCCTTCATTCTGATCATCTATTAGGATGCTAAACTTTTCAGTTTCTCATCTTGTCATTTTCTACAGTCTATTATTTTTGCACATGGGGCCTTGGTTTATAGCCTCATCCCAGAGACCTTTGGGGACCGTAGGAGTCAGCACTGATGCTTATAGGTTACTAGTGATGGTGAGAACCTCTTGCTTGGAAATGGGATCATAAAACAGGGTGTCATGCATGTTTTTCTTCTTTTTTAATCTTCAGAGTCATGCATATCTTTAGAACTTGACACTGGTACAGAATCATGGAACACACTGAAAAAAATGTCTCTACCACTGTTCAATACTGATATCATTGTAGATAATTGATTGTGTATTCACTTATTCGATTGTTTGTCAAAATAATTTTCGATTATCTACTGACTGTTTCAGCTTTGTTAATCTTGGCTGATTAAATTATCTTTTTCTGTTTACGTAGTAACTGTTTATATTCCTTCCTTTCTTTAATATATGCGTCTTTTTTAATCTTTTATATTACACTGTTTTATCCTGTTTAAATTGTCTTTACAATCTTCTCACTGTTTTTCTTTTTTGGTAACATTTCTCATTATGCCAGTCATTATGCTTATTTTATTTATTTTATTCTATGTCACAGCAGATTTCTCTGCATGAAATTTAGGCTGCTTTCCTTGGGCAGAGCGTGTCTCCACAAGTGCAGTGCCTACCCATTCTTTTTGTTTTCTTTTTCCAGTAAGCAAGTGTATCTGCTTCTCTATCTATCTGAGTGGCTTTTTCTACATAATTTTGCATGGGACAGCTCTCTTGTTGTCATGGGTTCTTTTACTTGTGCTAAATAATGCTGTGTAGCACACGGGACCTCAGCTTATCGTCTCATCCAGAAGACTAGCACCCAGACTACCAATCATGGTCTAATAGATGGGTGGAAAAGTTTTTGGGCCCATGTGGGATTTCAACCACCACACATTCTGACAAGGATTTTTCGCATTCTAGGCAGGCATGTTACCTCTAGACCACCAATCTATGATTCTTCGTTTTCCCCACTGTTTTTATAATGCATACTGTTGCACTGCATAATAATTTTACAAAGATTTCCAATGGAACTCTTTATGGCTGAATCTAAGGCTGCAAATGCTTCTTCAATACATTGTTTAAAATTAGCCAATCTTTGATCTTCCTTATAGTGTGGCGCACACTCCTCAGACCGAATGAGAGCGACAGGAGAGGTATCTCCCTAAGGTCAAGCATGATTTATACCATTGCTTGTTGTTTTCCATTCAAATTCTACAGGTAAGAGCCATGAATCAGCACAATCCCTAATACACATATGACAACAGGTTCTAGAAAATGTATCTTCTCACATAACAATATAGTCTACCACACTGCAGCCATGTGAAGATACATGTGAATAATCATCTGCAAAGTCATTATCACAACATCCATAAACAATAACAGAGTCAAACAAAAAACACAAACTAAAAAAAGATCTTCCAAACCAGTTAATGACATAATCATTTGACTTCCTCTGTAAGCAGTTAGAATTACCAGTATTATCAGCATCTTCATAATAATGAGGGGAATAAGTGATCATTTGTTACTTTGTAGATTGGCTGCTTGCAGTTCTAGTGTTGAGGTCAACTTATATCACTGTATATTAATCTTGATTCTGTGTTGCATGTAAAATGTGTTCTTCTAAATTAAAAATACCATCCTTTATTACAAATTGATCATATAAGGGTCCATTTACTAGCACAACACATCATGCAATCAGAAGAACATCTTTACTAGTAATAAAAACTGATTTGCTGACTCTTAATGCCATAGTACTGTCACAATTTGCTATAATGCTGGATACAAAATAACTGAGTGATTTCTAATTAACAATAAAACACTACCTGAATTCTGACCATGTTGGAAAAATCTTTTAGCAGGAGCAAAACATTTTATGTCGTCATGAAAAATACCACCAGAGTAAACAATGTCATCTTCAAAAGTCCCTGTAAGGCAAACAAAATCACAACTTGAAACATAGTTCATGGAAGATAATTCAGTAAGTTGTGAATATAAATTATCAACATAATATACCAGAAAACTGAACAGATCAAAATGATCCTGCCTCTCCTAGCATGGAGCACCTCTGGCAGAATGTTGGGGTTGGCAAGGGTTAGAGCCAGAAATCCTATCAACAGAAGACTGGCTACTTCTGGTCTGGTTCAGATTTGTAGGGCTCTGTATCTGTTCACCACCACCCCCTTTGTCATGTGCTTCCTGTGCACTGCTTAACTGTCTATCTTCCTCAATACAAGGCAAGTTTTTGCTATCACTTTGGCCTTTAACCTGCATTGAACCTTTATCTTTTTGTTCTCTGCCCTCTGTGATATCGCTGCCTTAGCACTGTTGGTATCATGTCCATCTTGGACACTGCTACACTGCCTGCCAGAGCTGGAGGGCTGAAGGGAATCCAAG
The DNA here is from genome assembly GCA_030674155.1 of Stramonita haemastoma. Taxonomy (NCBI): domain Eukaryota; kingdom Metazoa; phylum Mollusca; class Gastropoda; order Neogastropoda; family Muricidae; genus Stramonita; species Stramonita haemastoma. The sequence continues at coordinate 76,458,182 of CM060316.1, read as the reverse complement.
CCATGCCCCAGTTCTTTGTCCAGGTCATGACCTCTGACTTATTCTCACTGCTGTCAAAAATACCTTAACCAGCCGTGGCTGCCTTTGTATTTTAGGGAACTTTTTTTTTTTTTTTTTGGCATCAGGAACATTAGCTGCTTCTGCTGCTGCTACCTTGGCATAAGTCCTGGGGTATAGTATTAATGATAATAGTAATACTAGTAATACTAGAATTACTACTACTACTACTACTACTACTACTACTACTACTACTACTACTACTACTACTACTGATAATAATATAATAATAATAATAATAATAATAATAATAATAATAATAATATAATAATAATAAAACAACAACAAAACAAACAATAACAACAACAACAACAACAACAACAACATAAATATAATAAAAAAATAAAAATAATAATCAATAATAATAATATAATAATAATATATAATTGTATGATAATTTATACTAAAGCTCTATATCTTGCAAAAACAAACCAAAGCCTTGCATTTGTCTATATAACACACACGCAACCAATGACAACTAATAGTTTAACAAAATAGCAAATTCAAATGTACACACACACACACACACACACACACACACACACACACACACACACACACACACACACACACACAACTGGGTGTACGTGCCCGCGAACACACACGCAGGGGAGCGTGTGCTCGCACACACCATACAGGTTATACACTTGGGCAGGGTGAAGTGGATTTCACATTTGAAAGGCATGGTCAGATAGGATATTGGAAAAAAAGAAGGCAACAATCTTAGGTTTGAAAAAGTGTGTTCTGAGGTTGGATTTAAAAGTCTCATATGTAGGCTTTTGCCCAGGGGGGAGAAGGAAGTCATTCCAGATAGATGGACCATAATTAGAGAAAGAGCTGCAGCGTAGGGTACATAGGTTAAATCTGGTATTCTTAAGGACAAGTTATCTGCAGCTGAGCGGAGGACTGAGAAGGTATGTATAAGTGAAGACATTCACAGAGGTAAGAGGGTGCTGTTTTGTGGAGACATTTGTAACAGAGGGTACTGATCTTTTAGT
>CM060316.1:76449627-76452127 GCA_030674155.1 Stramonita haemastoma | reverse complement strand
TCTTGGTCACAGCGATTTCCTTTCTGGACATTGCTGATGAAGAATGATCACGCCACTGAACGATCTGATGCAGTTTGATGGCTGTAATCACTGTCGTTATAAAGATAACCAGAAGGCAACCAATTGAAAGGACAAAACCGTAGACAACTCCATCTAGAACATCCAGCATTTCCCTGTTTTGCAAGTAATAGTCATTAACAGAGCGTATTTCTATAGTTCTGCCTGTGCGTTCTTCGAGGACGCAAGTTATACCGTACTTAGCTGTGACCACAAAACGCAGGAATGCTATCACACAAATGCCGAGGAGCAGAGGAACGGCAAACACTTTGGTTCGAATACATCTCTGGACTTTCAGAGGGAACAGGACACACACACATCGCTCGGTAGCGATGACTGTTGATATAAACATGGATGAGTAGGCAAACCCATAGAGACCCACTGCATTATTCAACACCATGTACACAAAAACTGTCCCATACAATCCACTGTTTGTAAAGGGAGCATCAATGCTGCTTGCACGATAAATCAAAATGAAAGTCAGGATAATGAAATCTACCAAAGCTAATAAAAAGAGACACAGGTTGATCCTTTCGTTCAAGCCTTGTTTGAAGAAGACAGTCATGTTGATGATGTTGGCTGGAGCCCCAATGCTGTACATGATAGGAATGAGGATGACACACTTCACTGTTTCTACAAGTCTGTACGTCTCTGCACTGATCAGGTTGTTGGGGTTGTCCCATGGGATGGTAGCGTTCCAGCCAAGGACGATACAGTCTTCTGTCTGAGGGATGTTGGTTGTGGAGGCGTTCATTTTGACTTGCGTACTTGATGTAGTGGGTCTGGATAATATCTTCCTATTGCTGAAAGGTAACACCTTATAAAACAGAATGTTTTAACAAATGTTGACAACTCTACTCAGCTGCATGTATCTATCCCTAGTTACGGAAACTTCCGGGACAAACTCTTCAGTAGTGCCCAACAGGTATACCAAACTACAGGATAGGCGAAGGTAAATATGACTGTCACATATCCATAATTTAATCTATAGGGTTGTGGCTTAAAGTAAGATATGAATATAGTTTAGGTGTAAAAATTCCTGTACTTAGCTCTGATACAATTACTCTCATGTGGCTTGAATAGAAATGATCACTCTGTGTGTGTGTGTGTGTGTGTGTGTGTGTGTGTGTGTGTGTGTGTGTGTGTGTGTGTGTGTGTGTGTGTGTGTGTGTGTGTGTGTGTGTGTGTGTGTGTGTGTGTTTGTTTGTGTGTGTTTGTGTTTGCCGTGTGGTGGTTGTGTGTGTGTTTTGTAATAATCTTTTTAATGCAACTTTTTACATGCATAATACAACATTCACACACATGGGAACGTTAATTTCATGAGATATTCAACAATCAGCAATCATGGATAATGCGAAAACTCTTCAATATAGGTGGTTATAGCAATGAAAAGTACTTCGATTAGTTCGGGATACTATCAAGTTTTGTGTTCTTTAAATATATTTTCTCATGCATATCTCTGATCAGTTTCAGGTACAATTTGTTCACATGCTCCTAAGAATAGAGAAAGTCTGTCAATTTACTATTTGCCTTTGTATTAAACTTTTCTATTTCATATCTAGCTTTCTAGCTTTTTACCTGATTTCGAAACACAAATATATGGAGGACTTTTTTATGTAGTCATTTCACATTGAAATATACATAGTTTAGCAACCATTGCAATCAAATCTAAGGTTTTATTTGTCTCTAGAAACTGATCAACTCACCAGCCGCCATGGCGCAGTGGTTAGCGCCGTGGATTCCGGACTGGAAGGTCGCGGGTTCGAATCCCATAAGTCATAGGGATTTTTTCGGGCTCCGGCCGGCTCCTACCCAGAGTGAGTGTGCTGTGGGCTCAGTGGGGAGACTGGGACCACACAGTCGAGCTTCATCCACTTTACGGATGCGAATTTGAGAGTGTTGCTCAAATTACCTGACCAACACTGCAGGTGTCTGTATCTCTCGGGCCTGGTTGACGCCGGGATATATTATGACAGTAAGCGTAGAGAACAACCCTGTCAAGTAGTCTCAAAGCGGATGCACCTCCACAGCAGCATCATTACATCATCCTCATCATCATTGATCATCATGCAATAATAAAAATTGCCTCTGATTCGGTGGCCTCCGTTGCTCTGGTCTCATGGTGACCTCAGATTCGGTTTCCCCATACGCTTCTGTGCCTGTGGTGAATTTGTGTCAAAGCCTTTGGGGTTGGGGGTTCGTGGGGAGGCGGTCGTTGGAGGGACGTTGTGGTGGTCGCCACCTTGGGTGGGTGACTCACTCAGTCTGGCTCCGCGACTGAGCTAATACTGTCGTTAGTAGGGGGCTTAGTAGGTGGTGTCCTGCGTATGTTAGCTCAGAACAGGCACCACTGAACACCACCAAAGTGACCCAGCAGAAGTGCAGGGCCCCTCTGGCTGGTGGCCCCGCGGCGGCCTAATATTGATGAGCTCCCTGTGGACTC
>CM060316.1:76384627-76442127 GCA_030674155.1 Stramonita haemastoma | reverse complement strand
TGTTCAATATTAATCATATTCAACATGACCTTGCTAGGAAGGCATATGAGGTTGATTGTGTGGTAATTATGGCACAGCTGAAGATTTTCTTATTTGGTGAGGGTGATGATGAGAGACTGTGTCCATAGTGTTGGCGATTTCCTGTCTGCCAGATCACGTTGCAGATTTTAAGTAAAGCGACGATCATGGATTCCCCTCCAGCTTGAACCAGCTCAGCAGGAATGTTGTCAGCCCCTGCTGACTTCCCCTTTTTCAGCAATCTGATTGCTGTTTCCACTTCTTCTTGGAGATAGGGTGGATGTCTGTATCTGTGTTTGTGGGGACATTGAGGACTTCTGGATCTCCTGTGGTTTTGTAGTTATACAGGTTGGAGCAGTGTTCTGTCCACCTATTGATAATATCTTGGTCATCAGTTAGGCACTTCCCATTTTTGTCTTGGATGTTCAGCTTCTTCCTTGTTTTGTGCCTGTCAGGTCTTTCACCAGTGATAAATTATGCTTTTTTGCTGTTGTTTTCTTGATGTTTTCTTCAATGTCCTGGCTCTGGTCTCCAATCCATTCCTCTTTTGCTTCTGTCAAGGACTTTCTAAATTTTTTATCGAGTGCCCTATATTGTTCTGCTTTCTGTGGTTTCTTTTTCTTTTTCCTCAACTCTCTACGTCTCTCAAAAAGCTGTAAGATGTTAGATGTGACACAAGGTTTTTTGACTGGTCGATGTTTGCCAAGAAGGTTGCTTGCTGTTTCAGTCTCTGCTGTGTTGAAACCATCCATCAAAGTATCTATATCCATATCATCTGAGCTATTAGAGTGAGTGCTAAAAACTACACTTATCCTTGCCTTAAAAATAACTGCTACCTATGGATCCTTCAGCTTCTTGAGGTCAAACTTGATCCTGCTGTTGTTCTGCTTGTAATTATTTTAGAGGGAGTCGGAATGTCTTCATTTTTAGATCATGGTCACTCACTATGTCTTCATATTTAAAGCTTCATGTTCGTGCGGTGTTTCGCTAGATCTAAATCATCTCTTCACATTAGCTGATTGTTGGGTGTTCCATTATATATGTATTTGGTTTTGTGGTGTTTCACTATTTGGCTGTATGTCCATGGTCCAATCATTCGTGGAGTTTTTTATGTGTGCCAAATGCGATCCACTACTGGAGCAATGCGCTCAATCAGGTCTCAAGCACTTTTCGTTTGTTTCCTTGTTGCAGTGGTCAGTCAGCCTTGTATTGATTCTCACTTAACAAATTTTTAATATTTAGAACTCCTTGTAGTTGGTCATAGAATTCGTTTACTTCTTCATCAGTGCTGTCTGATGTAAGGGCGTAAGCCTGTACTACTTTAATGTTGAAGGGTGTTGCTCTCAAGTAGATGGGGTAAATGTGCTGGACACTGGCTGACAGCTTATGACGGTGTTAATATTGTACTTGCGAATGAGGAACCCCACGCCCTGTTCCATTGAAATATATTTTGTGGTCTTCCTGGGTTGTTGTTTCATTTTTCCACCTTACTTCACAGAGCCCAAGGATATGCCATTGGTATCTGACCATCTCATGTGTTAGTTCTTCCATTTTGCCTGTGGCTGTTAGTGTTCGTACATTCTAAGTTCCAATGGTAATGTAGTTTATGGCATGGATCTTGCTGTGTTGTACACCAGTAGCGTACTTTTTACCTCTGTTCTGATGTGCAACAGAAGGCACGGTCCTTGGTAACTCGGGCGACAACCGATCCGGTATGGAGATTTCGTTTGTAGTCCTCATAGATGTGTCTTGGGCAAATCGAACCTGGCGGACCCCATCCCTCTCCAAGTCAGATTTTTAGGTTGGGTTTACTCCCCACCTGTGGCAGGTAGTACTGGCTTACATGGTTACCAGTAGCAGAGGAAGCCTCTGGTCAGAGCTTCTTCTGCTACTGGTAACCATGTAACCAAGTACTGCCTGCCACATGTGGGGAGTGGGGAAACTGCAGTAGCCTATAAAAATCATAAATTGATCGAATATTGCTTGCTTTCTAAAAAAAAATGTTAAAACTTCTGTCACATTAAGACATATCATAAAAACATGTATTTTTGGAACATTGTGTGACACATCACTGAAGTACAATTGCACGCAAACATTGGTAAACACGTCATTTAGGCATGGATTCCTTATTTGACACTAACATGCATAAATTTATGTCATATTTATACCTGTTTTGCTGGTTTATCGTATATATCGTACTTTTGCCTGTGATTGGCGACAAATGAGTTAGCAATAAAAAGAAATCTTGTGAAAGATACGGAAACATGCGTCCAAATGTAAGTAGAAACATACGTCTAGCACGAAACAAAATTTCAGCTTGATAACTTGTCAAACCCCCACACACATACAATTGTCTCAGAAATAAACTATGTCAGTTGGGAGTAGAAAACCTTCAAAGAATTCAAAATCTACAGGCATTTTATCTCTGTACAATTCAACAACAAGAGGGTTAAACATTGTCTGCCTTTGGGAATAATAGGCCATTTCTTGCCAGTTGGAACGGATGACAAGACAAAAAATCGCACTCACGCAGATGTTGTGTTTAGGCACTGTCTCTAAAGTTGGAAAGTGACTACCCTTTTGGTGAAAAAAAGCACAGTCGCATAGCATGCAAAATTTCACCATTGGTGAACCTCATAGCTCCATCCAAGGAACAAAAGGGCAAAAGACACAAAAACATGAAGCCCTGAAACTAGTATAAAAGAAACAGAGACAATAAGAATGATGATAAATTATTGCTGTAGCATTAGGCCCACAGTCCTTTAGTCAAGGGAGAGAGTCAAAGAACAAGACTATAATCACCAATTATTTGACGCATGAACACACGACTGCACGCACTGCGCACATGCACGCACGTACGCACGCACGCACGCACGCGCATACACCAAACACACACACACACACACACACACACACACACACACACACACACACACACACACACACACACACGTGTACACAATTACGCCTGCATGCACACATATTGTGCTTACACACAAGCAGCATCTACCCAAACAGGTAATAGTCACCATACTTGCAGTGCACCTGTGTCATGCAAGCAGCATTGAAAGTCATACTTATACTGACAAAAATAATGTGAAATAGTAAAGGATCGCTTTGAACATAATTATTTCTCAAAAAAGCTTTATCTGACTTGCTACATTACTTGTTTACTTATTTTCATTGCTAAAGCTATTATTTTGAAAGGCACATGAATATATGTATCAGCATGAGACAAAATCATTGCAATACATTTTTTTTAATCAGATAATTTAATCAGGCATGCAGAAAAGGATTGCAGTATGGCACAGTTCTTGTGGATATCTTTATATAGTAAGCAGTGCAATAAAAAAAAAAGTGGGATACATCTTCCAATACATTTGTATAGAATGGGCAATTTGCATCCACATGGTTATTTAGATACCACTTTTCTTTTACACCACAAGTCCTAAGCAAATATCTTGCAAAAACGTTTCTGTACCACTTGTTTTTGACACAGGACAAGTACTTTTCTGCTTTGAAGACAGTTTTAAAAGAATTAAAGCATTTATACTTCTCGCTATTTTCCAGTTGAGTGTGAATTCCAATATCAATTCATTAATAAAAATTGTTTGGCATCCAGTGCCTAGATATAACCAAACCATACCAAAACCATTTATGTTACATAGTAGATACCCAGTTGAAACAGCCTGATTCATGTTGAAACAAAAGCATGCCATATCCCTGACAACATATTCTTGACAGGGTAACTGAACTGATATCAGGCAATATTTAGCACACTTGACAGATGTTCTAATATAAAATGAACATCTTCCGGTTGCTTCATAGACTGGTTTGTTTGAGGCATACAGGGTAACATTCGGAAATCTATTTATGGCAAATGGATGCACGGTTTGCATTCCTTTACAATACTTATCCAGTCCCCAAAACTTCAGCTGCATAAGCCAGGATCAATTCAATTTGTGTGTCAAATTATTGCCAAAAATAACTGAGGATCTGTTGACTGTAACATTTTCAGTGACTGTACTATTTCTATGACCCCCTTTCTTCCCTTTCTGCAAACCTCATACAAAGCAGTACTAAGGCTTAGTTTTGTTACGAAAAACATACGCAAGTATTTATATGGATTGTTTACATTTGCCTGCTCAGTCTCATTATACCATGGTTCCCTTAAAGGTAAGTTTCCTCACATTCTGAAATCCATCGTATTTTTTATTAAGGTTAACTGACAAAAACAACTGATTAGCTTCTCTTTTTAAGCTATTATGTTGATTTTGGAGATTAACAACTGTGTCAGACAATAAGATGGCATCGTCCTCAACGAGCAGTAAATACATTTCATCTGCATCACTGAGTTGTTGAATACTTTGTTTTCCAGTCTTAAAATGACTAGTAGCTAGTTTATTTATAAAGAAGGAAAACAGTGGAGAACTCAGCACACATCCTTGTTTTATACAGAACAGCAACATTTGACACGTAAGCAAGACAAACAGTGGCATAAATACTTTTTAAAGCACAGTAGAGTTTACCTTTTACCCTAGGGATTTTTTTTTCCAAATTATTCCATGATACATTTCTAACTACTGAATCAAATGTTGTTTTAAAATCAACAAATGCCATAAATAGTTTTGATATTTTAAGCAAGAGGGTTTGGCCAATTCCGTACAATGTAAAAATATGATCTGTAGTGCTATAAAATGCTCTTAAACCAGCTTGTTCTTCAAGTATCGTTCGTTCTTTTTCTGTCCAGTTCTTTCGGCTTTAGTTTAAAATATGTGTGCATACCTTGCTTGCAATGCTTGTTAATGCTACATCTTGCTAACTATCTGTATTGTATCTCCTTCCTTACGCTGTCGAACAATAATACACATGGATCAATATGTTGGGAAAACACTCAAGTCAAATAAACGATTAAAATATGAATGAAACACCAAAATCAAAAGCCATTGTGTCTGCATTTTAGCATTTAGCATTGTGTTAGCATTTCACTCAGAACTGTATCTGGCCTGCACTGTTCCAAGCTTATAGGTTCCCAGTACTGGTAAGAACCGTTAACCCTTTGCTTAGAAACTGGATCATAAAAAAGGGTATCAGACATTTTTTTTCTTCTTTCAAATCTTTAAAATAATATCATAGTCAGAATCTGACACTGGTACATGAATCATGAAACACACTAAGGATATTTATACCACTGTTCAATGCTAATATCATTGTAATACATGATATGTTATTCACTGATATAATTGTTTATCAAAATAACTTTAAATTATTTACTGACTGTTTCAGCATTGAGAGAGAGAGAGAGAGAGAGAGAGAGAGAGAGAGAAGAGAGAGAGAGAGAGAGAGAGAGAGAGAAGAGAGAGAGAGAGAGAGAGAGAGAGAGAGAGAGAGAGAGAGAGAGAGAGAGAATGAATGAATGAATGAATAATCTTTATTTTTCAAGGGTAACAGAGTAAGTAAGCATTACATACTTTTTTTCATCCGGCCCTTGCCCTGATCAGGGAATAAAGCTAAGAAACCCCCTCCCTACCCCTATATACCAGCATCACCACCAGCAGCAGTTCAAACAATATTTTAAAAAAAGAAAACAGAATACATTCAACAAAACGCGTCATCCCAACTGGATACACTGATAATTATTTAAACAAAAAATAACATAGCAAAAAACATTTTAAAAATAGCAAATATTCAGGACCATGAACCAGAAGGCATTACAAATATTAATGCGTGAGTGTGTGATGTGTGTGTGTGTGTGCGTGTGCTGCGTGTGTGCGTGTGTGTGTGTGTGTGTGTGTGTGTGTGTGTGTGTGTGTGTTGGTGTGTGTGTGTGTGTGTGTGTGTGTGTGTGTGTGGTGTGTGTGTGTGTGTGTGTGTGAAGCGGGAAAAACAAGCAAAGTAGGCATAAAGGGGGGGGGGGGGGAACAGATTAAAAAACAACAACAACATAAAATCCTTTAAACACAAAAGACTATATGAAAACACATTTCAATATTCAAATGGTAAGAATACAGTTTGAATCCAACATAACAACCAAAATACTCCTCTCCATAATAAGAGAGAGGAGAGAGAGGAGAGAGAGAGAGAGAGAGAGAGAGAGAGAGAGAGAGAGAGAGAGAGAGAGAGAGAAGAGAGAGAGAGAGAGAGAGAGAGAGAGAGAGAGAGAGAGAGAGAGAGAGAGAGAGAGAGAGAGAGAGAGAGAGAGGAGAGAGAGAGAGAGAGAGAGAACGATAACGATGACGATAACGTTAACGATAACGATATTTTATTCAAGAAAGGCCATAGCCCCATTTCAAGGGGTTTACAAAAGGCACATAATTCTAAGAATTTTATACACAAGTACACAAACATGTTCGTACAACTAACTGCAATGCAATACGTACACACATGGTTATACTGTTTTTTGTGTTATGAAATCAAACTACTTCTCCTTTTTACGACTTATACATGTACATAGCAAGATTTTTCATAACATTTTCATTTTTGGAAGACAGGAGCAAAATCATTCTAAAGTGAGCTGGTCTGCAATAATATTTTTTCAGGAATATCTTCTGTTCTTAAATCATTTAGCATTGGACAGGAAAAAAGAAAATGTACTTCATCCTCTCTATCAAGTCTACACATAGGACATATCAAATTTTTCTCACCCTTCCTTATACCTAAGACTATGAACCACTATTTCAGAGAAACCAAATCTGAATTTCGTTAGTGCAAATCTAATAAACTTGAGAGAGAGAGAGAGAGATGCAGGTAGGAGGAAGATGGAGAGTATGAGAGATGAGAGAGACGAGAGATGAGAGGACGGAGATGAGAGATGAGCGATGAGTCGAGAGAGATTGAGTTGTCGAACGAATGACTGACGAGAGAGAGAGAGAGAGAGACGAGAGAAGACAGAGACAGAGAAGAGAGAGACGAAAAGACAGAGAGGACAGAGAGAGAAGAGGAAGAGAGAGAGAGAGAGGAGAGAGAAGAGAATGAGAAAGTAATGAGAGACATGCCTTGGGACAATTAAGACGAGAGGAGAGGGGAGGGAGATGTGATATAAGAATTGAGAGTCTAATAGAGAGAGAGGAGAGCAATGAAAGCATCTTTCACTAAGACAGAATAGTACTATAAGTACGCAGAGATCTCCGAATAAGAGGAATAAGAAGATGCAGCTGCAGAACGACACTAACAGGCCGAGAAAGAAAGACAGACATGAAAGACAGAACGGGTAACGAAAAGACAAGAGAATAGAGGACACTAATAGAGTTGTAGACAAGAACAGATGATGTGTGCAGTAGTGAGAGATATGATTAAGGAAGAAATACATCTGGCTGGAAGGACTGATAACATAGTAGTGGAAAAGTGAGGGGATCAATCTGTTGGCAAAAAGCAAAATGGTTTGTTTTTGTTTGTTCATTTTTATCTGCTTTAAAAAAAAAAAAACTGTCTTAACATTTCTTAACATCGACTATGTGTAATGCAATTTGTTATAGCAATTTGTTTATGTCATAAACTGTTGTGCGCATGATTATAAATTTTGAATGCAGCTCTTAATATCTTAATTGCAAAATATTAATGTTAGTTGATTATTTGTCTAATCTGCATGCTAATTAACATTGGTTTAGTTGCAAAATGTTTTATGTCAGAAAATGCTTGTGATATGTGTGCAGTTACGCGCACGGCGCTGCACCGCAGCTTGGGTGTGTTGTAGGGTTCTGGCATTCCTGACCGTTTGCGCGCGGTGTGTGAAGTTTGAATGCATAGGAACTTACGTCGGAACAAGAGTGTTTAGAATTTATTTGTGTGAAGTTATGACTGGCTGAGGTATTGCTAGTTGTGGGTGTTTTTTTTTTTATTGTGATGGGTGGAGATGAGTTTGAAAATATAGTTAGATTCTTTCGCGATGTCATGATATATAGCTTATGCATGTATGTGAGCTCGTAAACTGCGTGGAATTTGTTTAGTTTCTGAGGCTAATACAGGTGTTGAATTTAAATGTGGATGTTGATCATGATACATGGCTATGCAGTTCATATTTCAAGATTCTCACGTGGTGATACTCTATGGTGAACATTCGTGATACAAGTCATTATGTTTCTTCATTTTCCCCACGGATTCTTATCGTGCATGGAACGGCAACTGCGTATTGATTGTTAAATGTTCCCTTATAATCTGTTTATGTCTGAATTTAAAGCTGCAGATGCTTCTTGAATACCTTGTTTAAAATCAGCAGATCTTTAATCTTCCTTACAGCATGACACACTCCTCAGACCAAATGATACGCTTTTTGACACAAGTCACGATTACTACAAGATTTTCATAGGGACCAATGGTTTGCTGGATTCTGTTGTGCACGTCTTTGATGCTTATGTGGTCTTTGTAGGAGATGCCAAGGAGTTTCCGGAAGCATCTCATCCCTACTGCCTGTACTCTTCTCTCCAAATCAGCAATCAGGGTCCACGATTCACAGGCATACATGAATATGAACATGACAAGGGAGCATATTGCTCTGATGTGGAGTTGAGTGAAATAGTTTTATCTGTCCAGATGGTGTTCAGTTTTGACAGTACTGTTATTGTCTGTGCAATCCTGCATACTACCTCTGGCTTGGACTTCTTGTTTGATACAACGGCTACCAAGTACTTGACGCTGTAAACTGTTTCCAGCTTCTGGTCATTGACCCTGATATCAGTGTTGATGCCTTTAGTCTTATTGGTCATCGGTTTGGTCTTTTCTGCACTGATTTCCATGCCGTATGTTTTAGAGGCCTTGTTCATGTGATCTGTTAGGCTGGCAAGCTCTTGTTCTGATCCTGCTAGTCCGTCAATATCATCTGTGAAGCGGAGGTAATCGTTCAGCCACCAATGATGACTGATCCTTTATGGTGTTCCAGTGCAACAGCTATATGTGTATACTCCACCACAAAAGGAGTCGCATTGCACCAGAGGTCAGATTTTAGTTATTGACAAGTTAATAATTTGCAATTAAAAGGCTATTCAGTACAACAAACAGATTGAAAATCAGACCATTATGTGCAAAGTTATTACAAACTGAAATGATAGACTGCATGATGTGACAAAATGAGCAACGGGCAAGTTTATTTCAGTAACAGGTTGTCGGAATGAGGGCTTGGATATTTTCAAAACGCATTTAAAAGCAAAAGGAATGAAAGTTATGCCTTGAAATTTCATTACAAGATAGATTGACGGATATAGTTTAATAATCAATCAAAATCTCAAAATTGACAACTTGACCCTCATCTGCCTTTAATGGCTCCTAGCCCAAAATTGGATAATGTGCTAAGCGACTCATTTCGTGGTGGAGTGTCACATATTTCTCTCAAGGAAGATGTTTAGAAAATGGGTGAGAGTAGACAGCCCCACCTTACTCCAACTGTTGTTGGAAACCACTCTCCAATGTTGTTGTTGTAGTACATTGCACACTGGCCTTGTTGTACAGTTCTTTGACGACTCTGATCAGATATGAAATAATGTTGTTCATGGTTGCCAACAAAGCTGCATGCCACACCATGTTGAATGCCTTCTTAAAATCAGTTGTTGTTTTTGTAATCATGGTAGAAGTCTTGTTGATGTTAAAGATACCCCTCACAGAGTATTCGGAGGTTGAATATCTGTTCAGTTGTGTTACACCCTGCTCTGAAACTTACTTGTTCCATAGCAATGATGGTCTCTGCTTGTGGCTTTAGCCTGTTTAGTATAATCTTCAACATGACCTTGCTTGGGTGGCATATGAGGCTGATTGTGTGTTAATTATGGCACGGCTAAAGAGTTTTTTTTTCCTTTGGGAGGGTGATGATGATTGACTGTGTCCACGGTGTTGGCCATTTTCCTGTCTACACTAATTACCAAAACTACATCCAGGACCACACAGGTAACAAATGCGTCCTATCTCTCCAGTGATATCAACTCACCCCCACCCCCCTTCCCCTCAACTCAGAGAGAGAGAGAGAGAGAGAGAGAGAGAGAGAGAGAGAGAGGAGAGAGAGAGAGAGAGAGAGAGAGAGAGAGAGAGAGAGAGCAATGAACAATGTTTATTCTCCAGGCCTCCACCCCCTAGAATAGGGTCAAACAAAGCAAAGCACATAAAAGCAAAATAAAGCAAAAACAACAAAAATTACTATATAATGCAGTTGGCGACAGCCGAGACATGAAAAAAAATTGGGATGGGTCCTTCTCAATGTATTGGACAAATGACCTCCTTTGAGTAATCATATTCTTAGAGAGAGAGAGAGAGAGAGAGAGAGAGAGAGAGAGAGGAGAGAGAGAGAGAGAGAGAGACAGAGACAGAGACAGAGACAGAGAGAGAAAGAGAGAGAGACAGACAGACAGACAGAGAGACATACAGAGAGAGAGAGAGAGAGAGAGAGAGAGAGGAGAGAGAGAGAGAGAGAGAGAGAGAGAGAGAGAGAGAGAGAGAGAGAGAGAGAGAGAGAGCATGGTGTGTTTGTGTGTGTTTTTGTGTGTTGTGTGTGTGTGTGTGTGTGTGTGTGTGTGTGTGTGTGTGTGTGTGTGTGTGTGTGTGTGTGTGTGTGTGTGTTAAAGAAAACTGACAATGAGATGTTGGTCCATGCGATAAACTGTGTCATTCATTGAAGACAGTCCATTTGCCAAGGCCTACATTGTTGTTGCTATACTATTTCGATATGTTTTTAATATTTATACAAAAAAAAACTTTTATTTAGAAGATAATGGTTAAGTGCTTATGTGATATTTCACGTCCAGTTCATGCATGCACGCGGTTTTGTTAATGTTGTCATCTGATTCCAAGGACACAGAATGGCTTGCACTTCCAAAAGGGATGGGGTAACCTGATGGTTAGGGTACTGAGCGTTGCACTCGCACTCTGACGACCCGGGCTCAAGCCCAAGTTCGAAACACCGTACCAGACACCTCGTTCAAGGTGACTTTTCCCTTGGAGTTAACATCAGTGCTGACCAAAGTTCTTTGGATGAAATTGTAAAACGGGGTTTTTTGTATGTGAACCTACGTAAAACATCTTGCAAACACATTAAAACCGTTTCCTCCTTTAGAAGAGAAAGCCGTTTGTGCCGGAGTAAAATAGATAAAAACGTTTACAAATCTTCGTTCACATGGTAACTAGATGTAACATAAAACTAAACACACGACAGCTTACATTGCTGAACCTTGGACCTCTAGCCGAGAATCAACAAATATGTAATAAATAATGAATACAATCCCCACATAACAATCCAAACAGGGGTAAGGGGTAGCCTTGTGGATAGAAAGTTAAGCTCCAGATCTGACTCCAATGTTGGAGCCACAACTGACACATCTGCTTGAAGAGGTTTTCCCCTGAAGGTAAAATCAGTGCTGACTTCACTCCTTCTGTATTCATTATTTATAACATTTTTGTTGCTGTTTATGGGCTAGAGGTCCAATGTTCACAATGGCTGTGAAATGGGGGTATAGTGGATAGGTGGTCTAGAGGTAACACGCCGAAAACACGACGAAAAGTCAGGCAGATGTGTGTGGTGGTTCAAACCCCGTTTTGGCCTAAGATATTTTCCACACCCACGGTGGTCTTGCTGCTAGTCTTTTGGATGAGACAATAAACCGAGATCCTGTGTGTTACACAAAATTAATCAGCCCACGTCAAAGAATTTACGATAACAAGTGGGTTTTCCCTGGCAAAATTCTATAGAAAAAGTCACTCTGATAGGAAAGCAAAATATACAGTTGCAGACAGAAAAGAATAATTGGTGGAGCTGCTCTTGTGGAGACATGCTCACGTAAGGCAGGTATAATCAGCTTTACATGTATAATACAGAAGGTTGATGAATCTATTATGTAACTGAGTATATCATTTCCTGCTTTTAAATCAATGTGAACAATAAACAAAAAGAAATATTTTCATATATCTAGATTTCGTACATTGGTGCACCTGTGCTTGTGTTTGCTTTATTTGTATTGTTTATTGCTTCATCTCTGTGATATCCCTGTCCTACTGTTCCTAAGCTGCTTATTTTCATCTTTCTGTCCCAGCTATACTCAAACTCGTCATGTTACATCCTCAAAGACAGAATCCACAGTATACCAGACAACCACAAGAACAACAGCCAGAGGGGCTCAGCAATGCTGCTGTGTCCATTTGGTAATGTTCAATGCTGCTTGTTGTGAGCTTACATATGCAAAACAACACCCACTAAACCCCCTACTGATGTCAATACTAGCTAACTCTTGGAAAACAACTGAGTAAAATGTTCAAAGGATGGATACTGGGTGGCACAAACCCTTTCAATGATTTGACACAAACTCATCACACGGAAAGAAGTGTATGCTAAACCCAAACTGAGGTCATCATGAGACCAGATCAAGATGGGCCACTGACTCAGGAACACTTTTTGATTACATGCTGATCAGTGATAATGATAATCATTGGACATTTGTTTGCTTGTCCACGGTTGAAAGAAATGATTGCATGTATATTGTGCTACTCTTCTTCTTCACTCAACTCCAAGATCAGAATGATGTGCTGCCTTGTCATATCCATATTCCTGTATGCCTGTGATTTGTGGACCTGACTGCTTGATTTGGAAGAAAAAAAAAACAGGCGGTAGAGATGAGGTACTTCCGGAGACCCCTTGGCATATCCTACAGAGACCACACAAGAATGAAGACATGCATAACAGAATCCAGCAAACCATTGGTCCCTACAAAAACCATTTTATCAATTGTAAAGGAGCATAAACTGTACGGGCATGTCACAAGATGAAAAGGACTTTCAAAAGCAATACTGCAAGGCACTGTCCAGGGAGAAAAGAAAAAAAAAGGCAGACAAAAGAAGAGATAGGAGGACAAATCCAGCAAATGGACAGGCCTAGAGTTAAACGAAATTTTGAGAATGGCAGAGTAGAGAGAGGAAGGAAGGGAATTGGTTGTCAAGTCATCAGGGGTACCCCCACATTCACAAGACTAAGGTAGATAGATAGATAGATAGATAGATAGATAGATAGATAGATAGATAGATAGATAGATAGATAGATAGTAGGTAGTAGGGATAGGTAGGTAGATAGAAGAGAACAGATAGATAATAGATATGTATCAGGCCTTAGGAATAGATAAGATAGCTCATAAACACAGTATATAGATACAAGAATTACAAGTAAATAGAAATAGAGACAAGATACAATATAAGTAAAGATAGTATAAAAGAAAATAGAAAAAACAATGAGATTGATTGTTAAATGACATATGAAGATCAAACATGAGACATACGTAATGACTGACTCCCCACTATCATAGTTATAATGTTATAAAGGCATATTCGAACAAATAGAAGTGAAACAATGATATGATTTATAAGGACCATAGAATCATGTTACTAGATGATAGATGATAGATGATGATAGTGTGATGTGTTAGATAGTAGATGTGATAATGTATCAGTTCCATGAATTTTGTTGTGCATGGATAATTTACCAACAGAAACCCTGCCTTACCAAAGTTTGACTGTTATTTATGTCGCAACATTTATTTGGAAGCATCAATAGTAAAGTGTGCTTCACACAGCCTCTACAGAGTTTTACTGCCCTTGTTTTTGTTACTGCATCGATGTGAGAGACAGGGATTTACAGTCAGCAGCTGATGTAGAGTCTCTCTGAATCTGGAGCCAGTGAGTAGTACACAAAAAAGTTAACACCTGAGCTGGTGCAGTAAACAGTTCTGCCACACTGATCAACATTGCAAACTGTTGGCGTAGTCACCCCCATAGTTGAGCTCAGGTTCAAACATTGGCAATATTCGCATAATAATGTGAGGGATGGACAAACAAGAAATTTATGGACAAACACACAAGCATTTTAGTCACAGCAATTTCCTTGCTGGACATTGCTGAAGAAGAATGATCACGCCACTGAACGATCTGATGCAGTTTGATAGCCGTAACCACTGTCGTTATGAAGGTAATCAGAAGACAGCCAATTGTAAGGAAAAAACCGTAGAAAACTCCATCGAGAATATCCAGCATTTCCCTGTTTTGCAAGTAATAATCATTAACAGAGCGTGTCTCTATAGTTCTGCCTGTGCGTTCTTCAAAGGACACAGTTATACGTACTTAGCTGTGACTACAAAACGCAGAAATGCTATCACACAAATGCTGAGGAGCAGTGGAACGGCAAACACTTTGGTTCGAATGCATCTCTGGACTTTTAGAGGGAAGAGGACACATACACATCGCTCGGTAGCGATGACTGTTGATATAAACATGGATGCATAGTACACCATAAAGACCCACTGCATTATTCAACACCATGTACCAAAAAACTGGTCCATACAATCCACTGTTTGTAAAGGGAGCATCAATGCTACTTGCACGATAAATTAAAAGAAAAGTCATGAAAACGAGATCTGCCAAAGCTAATAAAAAGGCACAGGTTGTTTCTTTCGTTCAAGCCTTGTTTGAAGAAGACAACCATGTTGATGATGTTTGCTGGAGCCCCAATGATGTACAGGATGGAATGAGGATGACACACTTCGCTGTTTCTACAAGTCTGTACGTCTCTGCACTGATCAGGTTCGTTGGGATTGTCCCATGGGATGGTAGCGTTCCGGCCAAGGACGATACAGTCTTCTCTCCGAGTGATGTTGGTGGCGGAGATGTTCATTTTGTCCTGGGTAATCAATACATAAATGAAAGAATGTGTGTCTACCTATTTCTGAAAAATATAACTTCATGAAATAAGTTGTTTAAGCACTTGTGACAGTTATATCTCCCGTAGTGTAGTAGGCTGTTGGGGCAAAACCTCCAGTGGTTTGCATGAATACACATATTCCCTTGTCTAGTAAACTGTTGAGGGGAAAACGGCAGTGGTGCTACAGTTTTTTTTTTTTTTATTGAGGAAAATGGAATAAGCACTATTGTGCTTTTTTTTACATCCAGGCCCCATGTGTATGCAGTTATGTAAATATTGTCATCTGTCCCACCGGCACACGATGGCCTACTCTTACGAAAAGAGGAACAGGATTTAAGTGTGCGCAAGATGTTCTGCGTGTTTCCTCACACGGGGCCTCGGTTTATAGCCTCATCCGAAAGACTTTTGGGGAGAGTAGAGTCAGCACTGATGTTAACTCCAGGGGAAAAATCCCCTCCACCAGGACTCAAACTGGGTTTTCAAATTGGAGCACATGTTCTGACCTAGACTCACCAGGCTTCCCCCCCAACATTACAATAATGCATTACAGTTACAGTAGAAAAGGGTTGTGATATGATTAAGTTTTTAAGAAGTATAGACTGAAGAGTATATTTGATGAGAATGAAGATGATTAATTTGTGAGAGTTGTGCAACGAAGCATATATGTGAAGCTGATACAGTTCGAAGAGAAAAAGATAGCCAGAGAGACTATAGAACAGGAGAATGAGAAGACAGAGAGAAGAGAGAGAGAGAGACGAGAAGAGAGACAGACGAGAGAGACAGACGAGAGAAGAGAGAGAGAGAGAGAGAGAGAGAGAGACAGAGAGAGAGGCGACAGAGAGCAGGAGAGACGACAGAGAAGACAGAGACAGAAGAGAAGACAGAAGAAGAAGAGAGAGAGAGAGAGACAGAGAGAGAGAAGAGAGAAGAAGAGAGAGAAAAGAGAGAGAGAAGAGACGAGAGAGAGAGAAGAGAGAGAGAAGTAGAGATGAATGATTTATATTTGATGGATAATTAGATTTATATCGAGGTCATGGTGCTTTTGTGTTTTTACATCCAGTCCCGGTGCATTTTGAATGTGACTGTTACACATGAAGGCTACTCTTACGAAAAGGAACGATTTAACGTGTGCGCAAGATGTTCTGCGTGCGTTCGCACTCGGGGCCTCGGTTTAAAGTCATATCGAAGGACTTTGAGGAGAGTGGAGTCAGACAGATGTTAATCCAGGAGAAAAATTTCCTCGACGAGATTCGAACCGGGTCTTCAAATTGCCAGCGAATGTTCTGACCACTAGGTATCCGTCCCTGAGAGAGAGAGAGAGAGAGAGAGAGAGAGAGAGAGAGAGAGAGAGAGAGAGAGAGAGAGAGAGAGAGAGAGAGAGAGAGAGAGAGAGGACAAGAAGAATGACAATGACAAAATGGTTTATTGTTCAGACTCAGAACGTCCATAAACAAGGAGAAATGAAAAACATGATAACAGCAAATGAAAAATGTAGTCGACCCTCTCCTCCGAGACCACCAGGCCGGCTTCCCTAGAACAGATCATGCGTAGATCAAATTGCCACCTTGCGCATCATCCTTGAGCAATGTTTAGAGTGGAACTTATCTTATACATCAACTTTGTTGATTTTGAGAAAGCATTCAACAGTGTGGACGCGACACCCTCTGGAAATTGCTTCACCACCATGGAGTGCCTACCAAACTGGTCAACTTGATCAAGAATTCCTACGAAGGAATGACCTCCCAGGTGGTCTATGGAGGACAACTCACAAACAGCTTTGAAGTGAAGACTAGGGGTCAGACAAGGCTGTCTCCTGCACCTTTTCTCTTCCTCCTGGTGATCAATTGGACCATGAAGACATCAACAGCATACAGACGAAATGGAATCCAGTGGACACTGTGGGACCAGCTAGATGATCTCGACTTTGCAGACGACCTGACCTTGCTTTCCCACAGCCGCCAACAAATGCAGGACAAGACTACAGAACTAGCAGCCACCTCATTACAAGTTGGCCTCAAGATCCATGAAGGCAAAACCATGATTCTCAAGATCAATGCAACGAGTGAGGACCCAGTCACACTAAATGGGAAGGAGCTGGAAGAAGTGGAGGCATTACAACCTGGGTAGCATCATTAACATGCGAAGGTGGCACAGATGCAGATGTCAGAGCAAGAATTGGCAAGGCGAGGGCAGCGTACTTGCAGCTGAAAAACATCTGGAGCTCCAAAGGTGGTGTCCACTTGCACAAAGATTCAGGCTGTTCAACTCCAACTCAAGTCAGTCCTACTGTATGGAGCGGAGACATGGAGGACAACAAAGACCACCATCAAGAAAGTGCAGACCTTCATCAACAGCTGCCTGAAACAAATTCTCCAGATCCACTGGCCCGAACACCATCAGCAACGCAGACCTGTGGCAACTACCACCAGCTACTAGCCGAGAATGAAATCTGGTGCAGGAGATGGGGTTGGATTGGGCACACCCTGAGAAAGCCAGCCAGCAACATCACAAGGCAGGCACTATCATGGAACCCCCAGGGAAAACCAAAAAGAGGAAGGCCAAGAAACACCTGGTGATGTGACCTAGAGGCAAAAACCAAGAAGATGGGATATACCTGGAGACAGCTGGAGAGAAAAGCTCCAGGGGAGTGATGGGCCTAGTAAGTAAGGTAAGTAAGTAAGTAAGTAAGTAAGTAAGTAAGTAAGTAAAAGAAAGGGGGCACAAAAGAGCAAAAAGTTTGATGAGACAAAAAGAACACCCAAAACAGTATAAATAGTCACATGACATGGCTTCCACATCAAGGCGTTAATTGTATTTTGCCAGTCTCTTTGACTTTCATCAACTATTTTGATTACAATATAACAACACAAATATAGCAAAGGACTTAGTAACCTAAGGAGCATTAAAAAAAACATCTCTGCCAGTATTTCCATCAAAACGAGATTTGTTTTCAACTGCAACTTCTCGTACAGCAAGAAGGAGATTATCAAGTTGCTTGTTGAAAGTTTTCATGAGACTGCTTAAAGATTGCCTCCGTATTACTGTAAGTCAACACTGAACTTGTATTTTGCTTATCTGATTCAGAAATAAGAGCCCTGTACTCAGAATCACAAGTGCCTTCTAATAATAATAATATACCCACTGTACTCACAGTTTGCAACCCTAGTCTCTAGTGTGTCAAAATGAAATATCATATTAATAATAATAACTGTATGGTATGATTCATATCATTTGTGAAAATATAATAATTATTATTACTATTTAAACAGGCTTATCTGTAAAAGCAAATCAAAGCTTCTGCTGTAATGTCACTGTTAGTAACTATGTGCTCTAGCATAGTCACTTGCATTTTGTTCATCTCATCTGTCCCCTCACATTTGCACAACCCTTCCTCCTCTGTGTCAAAATCCGTATCTCCATTGTAACATAGAGTCACTGTCTGGTTGTTCATATTATTTGGTGACCTATTGATCTGTACTTTGTCTATTTGAAGACAGGGGTACAGGGGAAGAACATGGGATAAATAAAAAAAACTGTCTGCAATTACAGCGGTCTTCTCAGGCTTGTCAGAAGTATTACTCAAGGTTGGAAGAGTTGGCCAAGAAAACTCTGATGGGGATAGAGTACTTGCCTTCTTTTCTGCTCTGTGCAACTCAGCCCTCCTCTAATCTCTGTTGATTTGGGATGGACACTCCATCTGTACACAACACAGCTGTCTTTAGTAGCATGGGGCTGAAACTAAGTCTTTGTGTCAGTCTGAGATTAGTTTGACTGCCTCTACGGTCATTATAATATACGACAGCGCATTGTCACACAGCACTGCATTCAGCATACATTCTTAAGTCAATGGTGATCCATCCACAGGCATGTTGAACTCAGATATTCACAACAAAATAAGATATTTTTGAACTGCTATTGAGTAATGACGCCTTGCTGGCTACCAGCAAGTGAAGCTAGAGAGAGAGAGAGAGAGAGAGAGAGAGAGAGAGAGAGAGAGAGAGAGAGAGAGAGAGAGAGAGAGAGAGAGAGAGAGAGAGAGAGAGAGAGAGAGAGAGAGAGAACTTTTATACTTTTTAAGGGAAAAGAATAAGCACATATAATGACTTATTAACATCTAGCCCTCAGTCAAGAAAATCAAAATAATGAAAACAAATAACAAGTACATTTTTGGAAAAAAACCCCAGAAAACTAACATAAACAATTGTTGTAACATCATAGAAATGCATGTCAAAATGAATATCTTATAAACAAAATGAAGGAAATTAGCACATAGGAAAAATTCAGAGAGAACAATTGATGGAAAAAAAGATATAACTACACAAATTGAATTGGGTATGGAGAAAGAGGGAAAAAATGGGAGAGATGGAGAGAGAGAGAAGTGAGGGAGTGGGGGTGGGGAGGCAGACAGGTAGGCAGACAACCAAGATAGATTGAAGATGCAATGCCAGATAAGAGAAGATACCATGTGAATGTGCCTGTATATTCATTCATTAGAATCAAATGATACTTATGTTTAAACGTATTTAGACTAGCATTAACATCAACTGAAGATGAAACATCATTCCATAATAAACAACCAGAGTAAGCAAGGCTAGATTTGAACAGATCAATTCTGGGCAGTGCTTATTTTGTAAAAATAATGACACTCGTTTATCTTAAACTTGTTTATTAATTAAGGTGGAGCAGAACCAAACATAATTTTGAACATAAAAACTGCCTTAGTGCATATTAACTTCCATTTCGGAGGCAGAATATCAAGCGAGATGTAATCCTTACATGACAACTATGATGATGTTAGTAGAGGTACTTTATGAGCACATCAGTAAATGTATGCCAATGGATTTTAAGTGTTTTTGCTTGCTAACTTCCAAACTGTTGATACATAACTTATGTGTCACTCAATAAAAGCATGATAAAACAGTTTACAGAGTGTGAATTTAGGAAATGTTTTATCTTCATCAGCTGATAAAATCTTTTTGATATGATTTTTACACGAAATTCTTACATGTTTAGACCATAACAATTGTTATCAACTATTAATCCTAGAAATTTGTGAAAATCAACTTCTTGAACTACATTACCACTGATGTTCAATGAACTACGGATTTTAGAAAGGTTCTTCCGTTTTTGTCTGGTAGTTATATCATATGCTTACTCTTATGAGGGTGGATGCTCATATGATTTAAATCAGACTATTTAATCCCATGTTCTATATTAGTCTGTAAGGTTAAAATTACGTCATCTAAGCTAGTCTGGCTTGTATGTAATGTTGTGTCATCCGCAAAACATTTCACAGTTAGCTTTTAAACAGAGGGTAAATCATTGATATAATTTGAGAAGTGTATGGATCCCAGTATGGAACCCTGAGGAACACAAACAAATGGGAAAAATAGAAGATTGAGATTTATCAATTAACACAAGTTGATTACATTTGTCTAAAAAGGATAACATGAGTTCCTAATGTATCATCTGAAAGACCATCCAGTTTCTATTTTCTCAGAAGATTGTGATAATCAAATCAAATGCTTTTGAAAAATAAACAAGCAGGACACCAGTAATGAAATTGTTATTCATGCTGGTTAGCCATTTGTCAACTAATTTTGCTAGTGCAGTGTGACATGCATGGTTTTTTTTTTTCAAAATCCGGATTGATTGTGATGGGATAGGTCATGCTTATTGAAGTGGTTAAGAATATGCCGCCTAATATGATTTTCTAAAGGATTAGATAAGTTAGATGATATAGAAATAGGTTGATAAGTCACACATCAGCATGACCATCAGCTTTGTAAAGAGGTAAAACTCTGGCCACTTTGAAAGCTTTTGGAAAATGTTTTTTTTGTATATATAAATAGATGAATACACATGTCAATGTTTCTGAGATGACTGGAGCTGCTATTTAAAAATCTTACCATTGATACCATCTAGCTCACATGTGCCTGTTTGTTTTAAATGTGTCAAAGCATTATAAACTTCATTCACAGTACATGAACGGAATATAAAGTTTTGATGAGATGCTTTTAGAAGCACTAACTAATCTAAGACTTTAAAATTATTCAACGTTTATTGTTATAAACCTCATGCCCATTCATAATGGAACAGTGAGATGGGTACTGGGCACAAAATATAGAATCATTAAAATCATAACTAATAATCATAATAACAGCCCAAATAGTATTCATGACATGGAATCCATGTCGATTGCTCTGCATAGATGAACTATACAGTCATTCATGGGACCACAAGTTTGTTTTTTTTTTTGTTCTGTTTTAAAGTCTGTCTGGGAATCTACAATGCATTAATTAAGAAACATCTTTGTGAACATGTCCTTTCAGCACAGCAGCAGTGCTAGCAGTGCACTGTCTCATGCCACGTATCATGAAGTGCACATTGTCAGCTTTCTTTAACAATTACTGCATTATTTCCAGTATAACTTTCTTGTAACAGTCTCTTGCATTTGGCAGCTTTCATTTCAATCTTTCATATACTCTGCACCCTTGCTCCTGTCACATTCTCCACTGCACTATCATCCTCACTCTCACTCTCTGCACACTCTTCCTCACTCTTGATCTCTGCATGCATCTCCTCACTATAATTTTCTGCATGCTTTTCTTGATCTTCCACACCCCCATCCAACCTTTCCCCAACAGCCTAGTCATTCATATTACCATTGACACAACTTTTGGTTCTATTTATATAACTACAATCACAGTCCCTTGCCAAATTCACATTTTTACTACACAGCTCATTTTCCACATATTTGTTGCAGGAAAGTTGTCACTGTCTGTCTGTGTCATTCTGAACCATGTCAATACACTGTTTGTCTTGACAGCAGCTTGAAGAGGGAGGGAGGGCAATGGGTATCATACTAAACATGTGGGATAGCAGTGTTGTTGTCAGATTGGCCTATAGCATTGTACATGCTAGGTGGGGTGGGTAGAAACAAACCCGAGGGGGATGACACTTGTTCATTTGCTTTCTTCTGGTTGTTTGTTCTGTATAGTTCTGCTCTCCTTTTATTTCTGCTCACCTGAGATGGACACTTTTTGCGATACATTGTATATTACCTTCAATGGGAGTAGCAGGAAAATGGCTGGCATGCTATTTGACAAACGAAACAACAACAGTTTGATGTTCTCGCCCCTCGACTTTGGATGGAGAAATGGTTTGCTCATGCAACAATGCATTTAACATGCACTCCAATGTCACTGGCAGACCCATAAATGGCAATTTCATCACGAATTCTAGAAGAAAAGGCAAAACTTTACTTACAACTGGAGAGAAAGTGTCTTGCTGGCAGCCAAGCAGGGGAAGCCACGAAGAGAGAGATGATTTGATTGATTTGATTTGATTTGATTTGATTTATTCTTTTATATCGAGGATAATGGAGTAAGCACTCACGTGCTTTTTTTATCCAGTCCCCGTGTGTATGCAGTTTTGTAAATGTCATCTGTTCCCACTGGCACACGATGGCGTACTCTTACGAAAAGCGGAACAGGATTTAACGTGTGCGCAAGGTGTTCTGCGTGCGTTCGCACACCGGGCTTCGGTTTAAAGTCTCACCCGAAGGACTTGGAGGGAGAGTGGAGTCAGCACTGATGTTAACTCCAAGAGAAAAATCTCTTCCACCGGACTTGAACCCAGGTCGTCAAATTGCCAGCGCAATGTTCTGACCACTAGGCTACCTAGAGAGAGAGAGAGAGAGAGAGAGAGAGAGAGAGAGAGAGAGAGAGGAGAGAGAGAGAGAGAGAGAGAGAGAGAGAGAGTTGCATGTGTGGGGTTTGTGCATGCGCTCAAGCACGCGTACTTGTGTGTATGCGTGTGCATTTGTTTTAACATTGTACAGTTAATTTTATTTTAGACAAAGTAAAGAAAGCCGAGTGTGGGTCAGAGTAAGGGTTCAAAGAGTTCAATGGCAGAAAAACAAAACAAAATAGAGTTTATTATCCGGAAACCGTTTAACTGTACATACCACAAAAGAAAATAGAGGAAAACAATTATATTTGAGTAAGTTTAATGCAAGAATATAAACCGTTTAAAAAAGGAAACATATACGTTTTTTTTAAAAAAGCAATATCTCCTTCAGAATATTATACATTGTTTCAAGAAAATCAATAATTGCTTTACTTGACAAGAGGAATCGGTTTGTTTGTGTGTGTGTGTGTGTGTGTGTGGGGGGGGGGGGGGGGGGATGTGTAATGTGTATGTGGGGGGTGGTGGTGTGTGTGTGTGTGGTGTGTGTGTGCGTTGGGTGGTGTGTGGTGTGTGTGTGTGTGTGTGTGTGTGTGTGTGTGTGTGTTTAGTGTTTGTGTGGGTTAGTGTGTGTGTGTGTTGTGTGTGTGTGTGTGTGTGTTGTGTGTGTGTTGGTCTGTGTGTCTGTGTGTGTGTGTCTGTGTGTCTGGTGTGTGTGTGTTGGGAGGGGGGTGTGTGGTGTGTAGTGTGTTTTGCTTGTGTGTGGTATGGCGCATGTGTGCGTCTGAGTGTGTTTGTGTGTGTGTGTGTGTGTGTGTGTGTGTGTGTGTGTGTGTGGTGGTGTGTGTGTGTGTTGGTGTGGTGTGTGTGTGTGTGTGTGTGTGTGTGTGCACAGAGGCTACATGTAGTGTTGTGAGAAAGGCTTTTTGTGTGTGTGTGTGTGTGTGTGTGTGTGTGTGTGTGTGCGTCGTGTGTGTGTGTGTGTGTGTGTGTGTGTGTGTGTGTGTGTGTGTGTGTGTGTGTGTTTTGTGTGCATCTGTGTGTGTGTGTGTGTGGTGTGTGTGTGTGTTTGTGTGTTGTGTGTGTGTGTTTGTGTGTTGTTTGTGTGTATATGTGTGTGTGTGTGTGGTGTGTGTGTGTGTGTGTGTGTGTGTGTGTGTGTGTGTGTGTGTGTGTTGGTGTGTGTATGTGTTGTGTCTGTGTGTGTGTTTGTGTGTGTGCACGCTCGCACGCCGCACGCACGCACGCACGCACGCACGCACTGGTGTGTATGTGTGTGATGTGTTGTTGTGTGTATTTGTATGCGTATGTGGGTTGTGTGTGTGTGTGTGTGTGTGTGTGTGTGTGTGTGTGTGTGTGTTGTGTGTTGTGTGTGTTTGTGTGAATGTGTGTGTATGTGCGCGCGTGCACGCGCACGTGTGTGTGTTTCTGAGTGTTTGTGTGTGTGTTTATGAACACCGTCATAAGCTGTCAGCCAGTGTTCAGCAGACTTATCACCATCCGCTTGAGAGCAACTACCTCACGCCCATACATCAGAAAGCACGGATAAAGAAAGAGAAGAGTTATATGACGAACTACAAGGAGTTCTAAATCATATTCCCAAGAAGGACATCCTGTTGTACAAGGTGACTGGAATGCCAAGATAGGAGTAGATGCCCACACAGACTAGGAGGACATTTGTGGACCACACAGCAACAAAAAAAACAAATGAAAGAGGCTTGAGACTCCTGAAGTTTTCCAGCAACAAAAATCTCCAGCTAGTGAATACGTTTGGCTCCATAAAAATCCAGAAGATGGACATGGCATAACCCAAATGGTGAACATCACAGCCAGATATATTACATCATGGTGAAGAGACGATTTAGGACGAGCGTAAACACTTCACGGACACGAAGCTTTCCAGGAGTGGACATAGGGAATGACCATGATTTTATAATGATGACATTCCGACTCCGTCTCAAAAACAAACCCAACTCACATGCAGAACAACATCAAAATAAAGTTTGACCTCGAGAAGCTGAAAGATCCAGAGGTAGGTGTGACGTCTGCAGCACTCACTCTGATAAACTCAAATGATATGGATTTAGATACCTTGATGGATGGTTTCAACACAGCAGTGACTGAAACAGCAAATGAACTTCTTGGCAAACATCAACCAGTCAAAAAACGTTGGGTCACACCTAACATCCTACAACTATGCGATAAACGTAGAGAGTTGAAAAAGGGGAAAATGAAACAGAAGAAAGAGCAAAGCAATATAGGGCGCTTAACAAAAGAATCAGAAAGTCCATGACAGAAGCAACAGAGAAATGGATTGGTGAACATTACTAAAACATAAAAGAAAACATCAAGAAAAACAACAGCAAGAAAGCATATGAACTAGCGACAGACTAGAGCGCAACAATCCAAGACAAAACTGCAAAAGTGCCTCACAGATGACAAGGATATCTTGAACAGATGGACAGAATACTGCTGCGACCTGTATAACCACAAAGCCACAGGAGATCCCAAAGTCTTGAATGCCCCCACAAGCACAGATACAGACAGTCACCCTATCCTCCGAGAAGAAGTGGAAACAGCAGTCAGAGGCGTCAGAGACCTCAGTTTCTTTAGGGGCCGGCATTCTGAGGGCGGCGCCCATCTCTTCTCCCTCCCTGCTTTTCCTTCCCTGACTCTAAAGAGGGCAGGTACCCATTTACAGCTGGGTGAAATGGGGGAACTGTACAGAGGCCAAGGCGCGCAAACGGTCACCCATCCAATGGGCAACCACGCTCGACGCTGCTTAACATTGGATGGTGGAAAGCGAGCGCTCTGATCACTGAGCTAACCCGTCCCCCTAAACAATACGTGAGGATCGAAAAAGGGACAGGATAGCTCAGCGGTCAGAGTGCTCGCTTTCCCCCAGTCACGTTAAGCAGCGTCGGGCGGGTTGCCCTGACAGAAGGTAAAACAGCGAGGGAGAGGAGATGGGCACCGCCCTCAATATACTGGCCCCTCAGAAGCTGAGGTCTCTGACGCCATCGCTCCACTACGACCACATCGTTTAAGGGACAGCTTTACCTACCTTTTTTTTTTAGATAGCCCTTGTAGTAAGCATGGATATGTGATAAAGCACCTTGAACCCAAAGTCACTAACTGACAGTTTTACTTAGAGACATGGTCTTCTATAGCTGTTGAAAGAAAGTGGCAAAATTAATATACACCTTCTGCGTAAGGCTGGATGTGAAATATAGACTTACGATTTTCAAACACCTCATTAAGAAACAAACTTGCCTACATCGATCACTGGCAGCGCACAATATGATAACTACATTTTTTTTCCCAAAACAAAAAAAACACTCCAGATTTGAGTGTCTCATTGATATTATTTCTTGTATCATCATACCATGTGAGCGTGTTCGTTTGTGCAGAACACATGCACGCATGTGCGCGCATTCACGCATTTGTTGTTTTTTTCGATTGAATAATTATTTACAGGAAGTGATATTAGACACAAAAAGGCTAAAAATTACGAGTGATTTGAGAAGAAAAAGGCTTTGTTGTGTGTGTGTGTGTGTGTGTGTGTGTGTGTGTGTGTGTGTGTGTGTGTGTGTGTGTGTGTGTGTGTGTGTGTGTGTGTGTGTGTGTGTGTGTGTGTGTGTGTGTGCGTGTGTGTGTGTGTGTTTGTGTGTGTGTGTGTGTGTGTGTGTGTGTGTGTGTGTTGTGTGTGTGTTGTGTGTGTTTGTGTGTATTGTGTAGTGTGTGCGTGTGTGTGTGCGTGTGTGTGTCTGTGTTTGTGTTTGTGTGTGTGAATGTGTGTATGCAAGCATGCGTGCACACATGTGCGTGCGTGCGTTCGTACGTGTGTGTGTGTGCATATGCACATGTGTGTGTATTTATGGTGTGTGTGTGCGTGTGTGTGCGTGTGTTGTGCGTGTGTTTGCGTGTGTGTGTGTGTGTGTGTGTGTGTGTGTGTGTGTTGTGTGTGTGTGTGTGTGTGTGTGTATGTGTATGTGTTTGTGCGCGCGCTGTATGTTTGTGTGTCTGTGTAAAAAACAACGGCTGGTATTCTTGAATATTCATTCACCGAGAACACTATTTCTTAATGACTATCACATGCACTGCTTTTGCTTCAAATCTTAACAAAAATTGTGTAAAAGATAAATCTCTTTCTGTGTGTTTGCCAGTTAGTCTAACTGTGTGTCTACGTGTCTGCTCGTTTGCCTATTTATTTGCCTGTCTGTAAGTATTTATGCACGTATGAATATGTGAATGCATACATTGATGTAGAGATATAAGTATATGCTTATGCAAGTATGTGTGCATGTAGTGTACGTACGTAGTCTACGTACGTATGTATGTATGTATGTATGTATGTATGTATGTAGTGTATTTTTTGGGTTGTTTGTGTGTGTGTTGTGTGTTGTATGTATGTATGTATGATGTATGTATGTATGTATGTAATGTATGTATGTATGTATGTATGTATGTATGTATGTATGTATGTATGTAGTGGTTGTAGGTAGATATAGTGTAGTGTAGGAATGTACGTCTCCCTGTCTCCGTCTCTCTGCCTCTGTCTCTCTTTCTTTCTGTCTCTCTGTCTCTGTCTCTGTCTCTCTCTGTCTCTGTCTCTGTCTTTGCTGTCTCTGTATTCTCTCTCCTCTCCCAACACACATATACACATACACGTCCGCGCGCACACGCACCACACACACACACACACACACACACACACACACATACACACCGCGCGCGCGCGCGCGGGCGCACGCACGCACACTCGCTCGCACATACGCACACACACACGCCCGCGCGCATAGGTACACACACACACACACACAAACAAACAAAAAACAAAACAAATACATCCATAACTGAAGCAGTTAAACTGACATTACCTCCCCCCCCTCCCCCCTCCTCCCTTCTTCCCCCTCCTCCTGTGTTTTATAAAGACTGTAAAGATGTGCAGAAAAACAAAACTCTTTTTTTTGTTTTGTCACATTCTGTCAAATTTATGCCTCTCACTTCCTGTACTGCTTATTTCAATTTTCCCGCACCAGTCACATCTTTTATTTTCATATCGATGGTAAAGGAATAAGCACTCATTTGCACTTTTACATCCAGTTTCTGTCTGTATTTCAGTTTTGAAAATTCTGTCATCTGTTCCCACTGGCACACGATGGCCTACTCTTACAAAAAGTGGAACAGGATCTAACGTGTGCGTAGGATGTGCGTTTGCACACGGGACCTGGGTTTATAGTCTTATTCGAAGGACTTTTGGGGGAGAGTGGAGTGAGCACCCTTCCCAAGAAAGGCAACCTACAACAATGCCAGAACTATCGCGCATTTATCTATTTATTTTATTTTATACCACTTTATGTCACAGGAGATTTCTCTGCGTGAAATTCGGGCTGCTCTCCCCGGGGAGAGCGCGTCGCCACAAGTGCATCGCCTACCCATTTTTCCCCTCAGGGATGGTGTCTAAACACGACACCTGTGTGCATACTGTTTTTTTTATGATTTTGTCATCCGCTCCTACCAGCAAACGATGGCCTGCTTTTCCGAAAGGCGGAACGGGATTTTAACGTGTGTGCAAGATGTTCTGCGTGCGTTTGCACACGGGGCCTCGGTTTATAGTCTCATCCGAATGACTTTTTAGCTTGATATGCCATCCAAGCAAAGTCATGCTGAAGATCCTACTGAATTGACTGAAGCCACAAGCAGAGACAATCATTGCTGAAGAACTGTCAGGCTTCAGGGCAGGACGAAGTACAACAGAGCAGATTTGTAATCTAAGAATACTGTGCGAGAAGTACCTTCAGCATCAGCAAGACCTTTACCCTGTTTTTTGTGGATTTCAAAAAGGCCTTTGACAGGGTATGGCATGCAGCTCTGTGGGCTACCATGAGGCTGTACAACATCAATGCCAACATGATCAGAATCATTGAGGAGCTCTACAACAAGGCCACTAGCGCAGTCTATTTTAATGGTGGCATAGGGGATTGGTTTCAGGACAACGTTCGGCGTCAGACAAGGCTGCTTGCTCTCACCTACTCTCTTTAACATCTTCCTTGAGAGAATCATGACTGATGCACTGGAAGATCATGAAGGAAAAGTCGGTATTCGAGGCAGAACAATTACCAACTTGCGTTTTGCTGATGACATCGATGGACTGGCAGGGAAAGAAGAAGAGTTAGTTAGGTTAGTGGAACGCCTCAACAAGACTTCAATAGCCTATGGCATGGAGATCAGTGCGCAGAAGACCAAGCTGATGACCAACAACATCAACGGCATCAACACCAACATCAGGGTCGGTGGTCAGAATTTGGAAACCGTACAAAGCTTCAAATATCTGGGAGCAATTGTAACAGACAAGGGATCCAAGCCTGAAATACTCGCAAGGATTGCACAGACAGTTACAGCACTGACAAAATTGAAGACCATTTGGAAGAACAGTAACATCTCGCTCAGCTCAAAGATCAGGCTGATGCGCACTCTGGTCTCTCAATATTCCTGTATGCATGTGAGCCATGGACCCTCACAGCAGATCTGGCGAGGAGAATACAGGCCACAGAGATAAGATCCTTTCACAGACTCCTTGCATCTCTTACGAAGATCACATTACTAACGATGAAGTGAGAATCAGAATCGGTCAAGCCATCGGGCCCTTTGAAGATCTCCTGACTACATTCAAAAAACGCAAACTGAAGTGTTATGGGCACGTCGCAAGATCAACAGGGCTTGCCAAGACGATTCTGCAAGGAACCGTGCAAGGCGGGAGAAGGAGAGGTAGGCAGAGAAAGAGATGGGAGAACAAATCCGAGAGTGGACGGGCCTCAGGCTGAGTGACACCCTGAGAAAGGTCGAGGACAGAGGGAAATGGAGAGAGCTGGTTGTGAGGTCTTCCGTGGCGCCCCTACGGTCTAAACAGACTATGGGATATAAAAGAAAAAAAAAGAGAAGAAGAGAGAAGAAAAGAAGAGAAGAAGAAAAGAAGAAGAAGAAAAGAAGAGAGAAAAAGAAGAAAGAAGAAGAAGAAGAAGAGAGAAGAAGAAGAAGAAGAAGAAAAAGAAGAAGAGAAGAAGGAGTGGGAGTACTGACGTTTACTCCAGAGGAAAAATCCCCTCGAACGGGAATCGAACCTGGGTCGTCAAATAGCGAGCTCAGTGTTCGGACCACTAGGCTATCCCTTACCCAGCACCAGTCATATCTAGATTCGTAATGTCGCATCCTTGGCATCCGAATTCTACAGGGAGCCTTCAATGTCAAGCATCCGTGGGGCCACCATCCAGAGGAACCCGCACTGCTGCAGGGTCCCTTTGGTGGTGTCCATTGGTGCCTGTTCAAATCTTACACAGTATCACGCAGGACACCGCCTACTAGTGTTGTACTGACCAAAGTATTTGCTCACTCGGGGAGCCAGATAGAGTGATTTACCCACTTGAGATGGTGACAACAACAGGATCCCTCAAACGACTGTCCCCGCGAATCCATAACCCCACAGACGTTGACACTAACTCACCACAGGCACATAAATGTATGTAACAGCTAAAAACTGAGGCTACCATGAGACCAGAGCAACGGATACTACCGAATGAGAGATAATTTATCTATTGCAAGATGACCAATGACCATGCGGATGATGTAGGCCCTAATGCTACTGCTGTGGAAGTTGTGTGCTTTCGATTACTTGGCAGAGTTGCATGCTACGCTTCCTATCATATAATATACCAGCGTTAAGCGGGTCCGAGAGATACAGAAACCGGCAGTGTTGGTGAGAAAATTTGAGCAACACTCTCAAATGGCTCTGTTAAATTGATGAAACTCAACTGCGTGGTCCCAGTTTTCCAAAGGAGCCCACAACGCCATCACTCTGGGTAGGAGCCGGCTGGGGTCCGAAACTTTCCCTATGGTTCTTTATGGAATTCGGACTCGGGACCCTCCTGTCCCTAACCCAAAACGCTAACCACTGCGCAAAGGCGGCTGGCTATGTACATAAAATCTTATCTACACATTGGAAATGTCCCCAAGTTTTGCAGAGACAAGGTCAATCATAACCGACGGTATGGACGACATGAGATTGCTCAGCATCCATTCAGGGATGGGAAGGAGTTCCGCTAGGTTTAATTTATCCACCATGACGCATAGCATGAACAATGCCATGCAATGCCGTGATATGAGAGAGAGAGAGAGAGAGAGAGAGAGAGAGAGAGAGAGAGAGAGAGAGGAGAGAGAGAGAGAGAGAAGAGAGAGGAGAAGAGAGGAGAAGAGAGAGAGAGAGAGAAGAGAGACAGACAGACAGACAGACAGAGAGACAGACAGACAGACAGACAGAGACAGACAGACAGACAGACAGAAGACAGACGACAGACACAGACAGCAGACAGAGAGACAGAGAGACAGAAGAGAGAGACAAGAGAAGAGAGAGAGAGAGAAGAGAGAGAGACAGAGAGAGAGAGAGAGAGAGAGAGAGAGAGAGAGAGAGAGAGAGAGAAGAAGAGAAGAGACAGACGACAGACGAAGAGAGAAGCAGACAGACAGACAGACAGACAGACAGACAGAGATAAGAGAGAGAACAGAGAGACAGAGAAGAGAGATAGAGACAGAGAGACAGAGAGATTGAGAGAGAGAGACAGAGACAGAGAGACAGAGAGACAGAGAGACAGAGAGAGAGAGAGGAGAATTGCACAGCAGCTTTAGGTACAGTACAATAAAAGAATGAAATGGAGAATGTCAGATATTCTGATAAACATCCCCTATTTATATTCTACACCTCTAATTATTTTAAACCCATTATTATCCATCTCATATGCCAAAGAAACATGAAGAGATTGTAATAGATCACGAGGACCCTCTCTTGAAAAACTAGTAAACCAAGTTGTCATATCAAAGACACGAACAGCAATACGATTCCAGGTGAAGAGGACCAGAGAGCAAGATGGGCAGAGCACTTCAAGGAAGCACTCAACAGACCAGCACCATCTATCCCGCCAGACATCCCACCACCTACTGAAATCCTTGGCATCAACATCGCCCCCAACAAAAATGAGATCATCAAGTGCCACAATAGGCAGGAGAACTGGCATACAGTGGACCTTCACAAAGCAGCTGGAAGACCTGGACTTCGCAGATGACATCAGCCTTCTCTCCCACTGGCACCAAGATGCACAAGAGAAGCTATGTCGTGTTGCAGAAGAAGCCGAAAAGATAGGCCTCCAAATCAACATCAGGAAGACGAAGTTTGTGAGGGTGAACAACAAGAAACAAGACCCAGTGCGACTACACCAAGAAAACAACAAGGAAGTCGACAAATTTACCTACCTGGGCAGTATTGTCATTAACGATGGGGGACGGACGAAAACATCAAGTGCGAATAATAAAGCCCGTCATGCCTTCAACACCCTTCGCCCAATCTGGAGATCACAGCCCTCTCACTCTACAACAAAATCCGGATTTCAACACCACGTCAAGTCAGTCCTACTGTACAGCTCAGAAACCTGGCGGGTAACAAACACCAACAAACACAAACACCAGGCATTCACCAACAGATGTCTTAGGAACATCCTCGGTATCAGGTGGCCATAAGTGGTCTCAAACGAGGAACTGTGAGACAGGAATAGACACGCTCCAATCGAGACGGAGATCAATAAAAGGAAATGGGGATGAATTGGTCATACGCTTCGCAATCCTGCTTCAAATATTACAAGGCAGGCCCTCGACTAGAACCCACAAGGGAAGCAGAAAGTAGGTCGACCAAACCAGATCTGGCGCAGAACGAAAGACGAAGGCAGCCGGAATGACATGGGCCGAGCTGAAGAGGATCTCTCAGAACCGAGTCCGTTGGAGGAGTGTTGTTGCGGCCCTTTGTTCCCAAGGGAATTCACAGGCAGGTCAGGTAAGCTAGGTCATATGCACTACAGTTCAAATCTTCAGGATAGTTGTCTAACCACAGTTTACATTTAACTTGTACTGTTATGATCAGATTCAGATACCTTTGTATAGAAGGGGAAGATACTGAAAACATAACCATAGTATGCCACGAATGCATTACAATACGCGATAGATACACACAGGCAAACATGTTTTAACAGACGCACATCACGCGATTACCTTACAACAAGTCACACACACACACACACACACACACACACACACACACACACACACACACACACACACACACACACACACACACACACACACACACACACACACACACATACACACACACACACACACACATAATATCAACAATAAATATATATATATATATATATATATATATGTATATATATATTATATATATATATATATATATCATATATATATATAATATTATATATTATAAATAAATAATTTATATATCATCGCACACACACACACACAC
This sequence comes from Stramonita haemastoma, assembly GCA_030674155.1. Classification (NCBI taxonomy): domain Eukaryota; kingdom Metazoa; phylum Mollusca; class Gastropoda; order Neogastropoda; family Muricidae; genus Stramonita; species Stramonita haemastoma. The sequence goes on along the minus strand of CM060316.1, from coordinate 76,409,398 downwards.
ACACACACACACACACACACCCTACACACCACACACACACACACACACACACACACACACACACACCAAAACACACACACACACACACAATTGAGATAACAAAGTAGCACATCAATATGATCTCCGAACTGAACGTGAAGTTTCAATCTCTATTCGGTCATCACTGTTGACTGTGCTGTTAGACAGAAAAGTCTGGCAAGGTACTTCTCAGGGATTTAGTATTATGGACTATTTCTAATTATTTCTTGAACTGCTATCAGTTGTATCTGTTTCACTTGCCCAGATTCGCACAGATAACAATAATTCGCCTGTTAATGCCATCTGTTTTAAATAAATCAAAGATACTGCACAAAATGTAGAGTATGATATTGGCAACGCATTATATTTTTTTTTTTATTCTTCAGTGCATATTGCGCTAAACATGTACGCACTTTATAGTTTGAAAAACATTTTTTTTTTTTCAACAAATAAGACTCCACCCAATGCTGTTGCTGTGATTAATTATATTGGAAATAAAATATGTACATCCTGTTCTAAGAATATGAAATGCCATCAACAACAAATGTTTTCTAAAACGGTCTATTTACATTATGCTGTATGCTGTTCAGTCGTTGTTATCTAAACATTAAACTGAATCATCCATATCGGTAAAGGGATGTATGAAAATGAAGAATTTGAAAATTCTTATCATTAGCATTTACATAATATGCCGATGTCAATGATACTGCTAGTCATTAGTCTTCTCTTTTAATCACTGATTTTGAAATCATAAATGTATGTGGCCAAGGTTTTGTGTATGCATGTTACACAATTCATAAAATGTCCTTTTTTTCTGTGTTGATGGTCATCAGTTAAAAGCAGGCTGCCGACAGCCTAACCTACGATGCTGACTGTTCCTATATGCTGTTTCAACGGGTCAGGCAGGATTGTCATGCGGAAGCTATTGCAGTGAATAGGTGAGAGCAAGCAGCCCTGTTTGAGTGTGGCTGTCAGCTTGAACCTGTCACCAATACCTTGAAGCACACAACAATGATGGCCTAGCATTTGGCCAAAGAGCTCTGTATGACATTTACGAAAACTAGTTGCTGTTGATGCCGAACAGCCTGTCACATGCATTGAAGTCTACAACGATGTGGTCAAAGTATTGACAGTGTTGAAAGTATCTCATAAACATTATATCGTAAACATTGATATACACCATCAATGGTGACATTCTGAAGCAGCTAATGCCCTGAAACTGTCAAGCTTCAAGGCGGACATGTCCACAAGTGTCCACTTATCTAACACCACTTTATACCACTATCCATGACATTAACCTTGTCTTGAGAGTATCAAAAAAAGGAACGGCCATTGCTGCCTAACCCAGACAAGGATGTTTTTATTGATGCAGATTACGTGTTTTTTTTTGTTTTTTTAAGAAAATCTCTGCAGGCTATATCCATAATTGAATGTATCAAACCATGGAATCTTTGCATCCAATCGATAACGCGTTTAGTGTCGGAGATGCTATGCTTACAAGCTTCAGTTCAATGACGTTGTTGCATGATGATCGATGGTGATGGGGATGGTGTAATGACACTGCTCTGGAAGTGCATGTGCTTTGAGAATACGTGACAGAGCTACTTCTTACTTTTCACTCTTTTGTTTTCTTTTAGTGGCTTTATATACGCACGTCTAAGTCACTGCAAAGCAGAATAGAGCTAGAACCTAACAACCATAAAAAGGAAAACTATTAAATGCAATCCAATGCAATGCAATAATGTCGTGCAGCCTGGTGCTCAGTTACATAATGCGATGCAATGACATGCAATGCTATGCGTTAATAAACATTGCACTAAAACACTACTCCATTAAGTGTACTGTTGTCCTGCAGCGTTTGAAGCATATATGGATAAAATGTATTCTGATTGATATGTTTGAAACAGTTACTTCAAGAAAATAGACAGCTGCCATCAATACATTTCAGAGAAAACAAAAAACAAAAAAAACAGCAAGCTGGTTTGAGTCAAACTACTTTTGTTGTAGTTGCTGCTCCTTCTGCTGCTGTTCTGTTTTGTTTTTTTAACAAACTTTTTACTTGTGTACTTAAGCATTTTTTATTCCAATTTTCACATACAAAATACTTCCACATAGTTATATACACATAACCCCCCACTCACAAACCAACAATTGTGCTTGTTTGCTGTTGGTCTATATCAGTATTGTTTGCATACTGTATGTAACAGCAATAACAAGTAATGTATGATTGGGGGTGGGTGGGTGTAGACAATGGCTTTTACTTAGTCTGGAGTACAGTCTCGACCAACACACCGTGCATATCCCCCCCAGTGACCATCGCTGATGTTGATGCTGATAAAACAAGGTCTGAGAAGAAGCAGTGCGCTGCTGAAAAAAAGGTAAGTCATCTGAAATAGATAGCATTCCTTTTGAAGTAATCAAGCACACATAACATTTTATCTGAAAGAATATTTGGTACCGAGATATGGCCATAGGAGTGGATGCTGTCTTTTTGTGATCCCACAAAGTCAGATAGTTAAGTAATCTAAGACGGTACCAGAAGTACCACGAAATCAGCCCTATCAGCCACGAAAGCCAGGTCATGTTCAAAACCGTTATGAATACATTCAAATCACAAGCAAACGAAGCGCTAACAGAAAAATAAACTGGCACCTGATTTCTAAACAGACACACCTGAGCAGATTTTCAACAACAAGTTTTTTAATCGAGAAACGTCTACAACAACAGAGTCATCTGTTTTACATCTTGACAGGTTAGAAATATGCATTTGCAGAGTGTTGCACGATGATGTTTTGCAGACCCTCTGAAGTTTAAGATTAAGAAATGGCGAGAGAAGCCAGTTCAGACACTGTGTAATAGATTAAAAAGTGTAGCTGTTTTAATGTAGCCTGGTCAGATGCCTCTTTCAAGCAACCGTAAGAGTTGTACAAGCCTGCGTACTCCTGTTTTATTTCATTCAATCTTTCTTACGAAAATCCTGCAAGAGACGCCCTTTCACTGGCATATTGCGGTATATCTTACAGGCAGATCAAGGTGCAGTCGGCACTTAACTGACAACATTGATTTCCTATTGGGAGTAACAATGGACTCAAGAGCTCACGAACAGCTGAAGAACGAGCTTACGCTGTGGTATGGAAATCAATGAGAGAAGAGAGTTACTGTAAATAACGTCAGGACAACTCACTAGCATCGTCATGACTGGTCATCAACTTGAAGAAGTAGACTCCTCCATGATCTGGGGCACGCTGATGTAGATGGTCTTTTCAGCTGAGTAAGATCAGACTCGCTCTGCAACCTCGCATAGCAAGGATGGCCAGGACTTGGAAGAGCAAACAGATCAGCTTCTCAAAACGTCCACAATGTTCTGAACACATGTCACTTACATTCTTCTGTGTGGCTGTGAAATCTGGACATTGACTACAGAACTGGATGATTTCAAGACTTTAATATGAAAATTACGCTGTAAGGATGCCGGGAGCTTGTCAGTATAAATAGCACCCCCGCCTGTAAATTTTGTGTAAGGAATTCAGCGAGTCAGTCAGATAAGAAGCCTTCATAGCCCTGGCGACAAAGACAATGATGATGATGAAGATGATGATGATGATGATGATGATGATGATGATGATGACGATGATGACAATGACGATGATGATGCTGCTAATGCTGCCGCTGATGATACCTTGAAATGTAAGCAAAATAACATTACATTCTGTTGCTGATTAAGATCATCTTCAATTCGATTTAGATCGTCTCTCCATCCCCGCTGTCGCCGTTGAGAGCTCCACGCATTGCGCGGCGCTAAGGCTTGCCATCTTTCCCTGTTCCTGTTTTGTTCTACGATCTCCTGCATTCATCCCCAACCACTGATCTGAGTGGTGTTAGCAAAGTAGGATGTCGATGATCTGTCCCTTTTCTTTATGCCATCAGTCTTTGCCCTGGAAATTTGTCATTTATGCTTACCATTTTCAGTCCACATTGAATTGTCGTTGCACTGGGAGTTTACGAAGACTGCTTCTATTTGTTTTCCTCTCTGACCGTTTGACACTTACACGTCGCCCTTAGGACCACTTTTCGACTGCGTTTATATTGTTTCTTTCCAATTACCACAGTGTCCAGACATTTGACCCTTACAGTAATACAGGTCAGATTTAGTGTTTTGACAACTCCAATTTTCATATGTTCAGGTATGCATCTGTTTATCTAGATAAGTTATTGTTTAATGAAGTTATCCCTTGCTGATTGATACCTTTTCTAGTCTTGCCTGCTTTTAGACAAAAGCCATTGTTCTCTTTCATAGATTTTTCATTATTTGAAACTTTAAACGTACTCCAGATGTTTCATTGATCGTGATATTGTGAAGAAGTGACTGTACCATTAATGCCTATCCATTTGACCTTTTAGGCAGATAGCTTGAGGCCAGTAGTGTTGCTCTCTGCATCGATTCTGTAAAGAAGTTTTTTCACGCTTGTCATATTACAGTCTTTAGCTCTCTCACCAGAGCACTTAAGGTTAATGATGATTTTGTCTCCTATAACCATGCCCATGTCATGTATGTTTGCTTTTCTTGGGATCATTAATTTTCAACATATATGCTGAAAAGATGCGAAGACAGTAATTATGCGACCCTAACAGAAGACCAGCTGTTTTTTCTTTTGTTGTGATGGTCTACCAGTGCCTGAGTCAATTCAGTTCTATTTAGTCTCTTTCCTGATGTTGTCTGCCAGTTTTAATTCTTTGTCTGTATTCTGTTCAACTATATCTTCTGTTCCTACCAAGATATTTTTTTAAAAGAGGCCATACTTAAAACATAACCATGTTTTAAAGATACTGTTTCTTCATAAGACTGACATAGATGTTTTCATTGATGTCTGCGAGCTGTCTGATAAGATTCTTCGTTTCTTTATTCGTCACATGGTTCACGTGGGAAATGTTTACAGATTTCCCATAAATCTCCATATTAACTACTCTTTTTTTTAGGTATACTATTTGTGTCCATGACTTGAAAGCTCACAGAAAGATAGAAAAAAAGCAGTGCGCACAGTGACTTCTTTGGATTCTTTTTCTTTTTCTTTCTTCACTATACCACCTTTGATCTTCCAGACTGCTCTTGGTTGTGCCATGCCTGAATTTATGTGCAACTCTTGAAATTACCTCAACTTTTGATCCCTTATCACAGACAATGGCACGTAGCTACATTAATCTGCTTACCATCTGACGTTGCCCACGAGTTAATGAGAAGAAGAAGAAGAAGAAGAAAAAGAAGAAGAAGAAGAAGAAGAAGAAGAAGAAGAAGAAGAAGAAGAAGAAGAAGAAGAAGAAGGAAAAGAAGAAGAAGAAGAAGAAGAAGAAGAAAAGAAGAAGACATGGAATTTATATAGCGCTATATCTTGTAAAAACAAACCAAAGCGCTTGCACTCGACCCTCACAACAAACAACCAATGACAAAAAATAATTCTAGCAAAATCGAAAGCACACACGCGCGCGCGCGCGCGCACGCACGCACGCACGCACACACACACACACACACACACACACACACACACACACACACACACACACACACACACACACACACACACACCTACACCTATAGAGGTTATACATTTTGACAGGGTGAATGAAATCTCAAGTGTTGGAGGCAGGGACAAATAGGAGATGAAAACAGAAGGTAAAAATCTTAGGTTTGAAAGAAGTGTGTCTTGAGGTTGGAGTTGTGATGTCATGGCTGGGTATCGACTTGTGCTGTTGTGCTTGTTTTACTGCTTCATTTTTTTTACACACATGTCCTGCATGTCCTGCACAGCTCATCTCGATGTCTAGATATTCGTCATGCCTAGGTTCTATGCTACAGGGAACATATCGACTTTAAGCACCATGGAGCCATCAACCAGATTGGCCTGCACTGCTTTTAGGTTCCTTTGGTTGTGTTCAGTGGTGCTTGTATTAGTCTAACATACAGAAAACATCACCTACCAATCCAGCTACTAACTATAATGATAGGCTGTTGTAGCAAGACTGATCAAGACGCCTACCTTAGGTGGTGACCAAGAAGCCTTCCAAGAGCCCCCATACCCTCAGTCTTTGACACGCATTCCCAAGAGGCACAGAAGTGTATAGGGCACCCAAACTGAGGTCACAGAAACAACCAAAGCCGCAATTTAATGGATTCTGATTAATGCGTGATGATATGATAACTACAATGATGTAATGATAATAATGTGGAAGTGCGCCTGTGCTTTGAGACTACTTAAAAAAGTAGCAATCTATACATCCTGTCATGATCTCACCATGATGAAGACCGAACCCGAAAGGTACTGATACTTTCAGTGTTTGTCAATGCTTTCAATTACGGTCTTAAAATTACATCAATAATTACGTGAAGCCGGATAGCATGGTCCTGATGTGTCTTACCATAGAACCTATGGCAACTCAATCAGGGCGGGTACTGACTGGTGTTCATTAAAAAGAAAGCAACAAGCAATCAAACAAATACATGATTCGTATAGAAATCGAACCCGCAACCTTCCAGCCAAAATCAGTTTGCAAACCGATTGTGGTAAAGAGACTGGTGTCAAGAAATGATTTTCTAGCACTTATTTCCATGCCTAACTTTTATGATATTTTTATGTAGAAATTTGATCAAGGTCTTCGTTTTTCCTGCAAGACCTGCACTGTCACCTGCAAATGAAATCTAGTGGTTTGTTTTCCTCAAACACTTAATGAACTGTGATAGTATTGAAGAACATGATACTATCCGAAAATACGGTGACGAATGTGGGGACGTACGGAAGGCATCATTGATATGATACCAACCAATGTATAAAACCGTTCTCCCAAAGAACTGTGCAGCTATCTTTGGTGTAAAGCTGACTGACGGTGTGACAGAGTTTAGGTATTTTGCTTTTATTGATAACTGTCTGCAGTACACCATGACACACTCTGTCAAAAGCCTCCTTAATGTAAGTGCAGATAGTATAGATGTTTTACGTATGCTTTTCACACAGAAGCCTTACGTCAAAGACCTGTTCTGAGACTTTGCTTTCTTGCAGAATAATTCTCTTAAGCTTGACCTGGTTGGCATGGGACATGAGGCTGACTGTTCTATAGTATTAGCAAAGATTGCCCTCTTTGGAATACAATGCTGGCTGCCCCCCTGCCTGCTAGATATTTTTTTGCAGATGCAGGTTATAGGTCAACTGCTGAGTCACCCATTCTTGATTAGTTTTTTGATATATTATCAACACCTGCATCTTCTAATACATAGTGATCCTTTTTCTGCTTTCTCTTGTTTTCTTAGATTAAGAACTGGTTCTGAATCATTGCACTAGCTATCAGGATGATAGGCTCTTCTTGTGCTTGGTTGTGATATCGTTGCTTTTCAAATTGTATTCTAATCGGTCATGACCCTGAGTTAAGTGACATTTTTGACAATCTTAATTGCTTTTTTACTGTCATACTTTTCTTTTCTATTCTTCCTTCAATATCTATTCAGTGTTGTTCAAAGCATTATTCTATCGCGTGATTAATACCTTTTCTATTTTCGAAGTCACAATACGGCTATCCTGATGGTTGCATGCCAAACGGTCGCATGCCAAAACATCTCACCGTTGGTGAGCCTCGGAAAATCTAGACAAGGAGAAATAAAAGGAACAAAATTGTTTTTTTTTTTTCTTTTTTACTTCATTTAAGTCAGCATCATATGTTGTGTGTTTAATAAGTGTGTTTATGTTTCTTCTGACATTATTCATTCCAAAAAAAAAAACTTCAGACGTCATCCATCAGTTCTTTGTGGCAGTAAATTCCAAGAACCTGGTTGGCTGCCTCTGTTAGGACTGTTGAAGGTGCTTGTCATCACGTCAGCATCTTCCTCAAGTGCTAGCAGTGGTGCAAATTTGCCACATACTTTTACTTGGACAGACTCACACATTATGAGACATTTCAGCCTTTCAAGTCAAACAGGAATCCTAAAAAATCCATGATGACAAGGTCATTTTCTCTTTCAGCAGAAGTGATGTTCTTGTTTGTGATCTGCTGATGAACAGATCCTACTCTGTTCTATACCAGAAAGTATGTCTGACACTGGGGGAAAGGTTATCCTTGTGGTTAGACCCCTGTGTTTGTGATCCGATGGCCTAGAATCAAACTATCACAGAGGCATCTGTTTTAGGAATTTTCACCTGGAGTTGACATCAGTACTGACTCCAATCTCCCAAATTTCCTGGGGATGAAACGATAACGTAGATCATGTGTGCCAATGCACGCAGTACATCTCACGTACATGTTAAAAACCTAGTCCCAATTTTGGATGAATTTCGGTATGAACAGATGACAAAACGTCAAAAAAGAAAATGCATGCACACAGGTGTTACGTTAAGACACTATTCCTGTAGTCGGAAAGCAATACCTTAGTTTTCGGTAAAGCGGTCACACCACAAAATATCACTAAGCATCAGAGTGGACGAAAATCAGGCACATGTCATGTTCAACGTCATGGGTCTTATATTTTCAATACTGTTGACTAGTACTTATCTGCAGTAGCAAGAAAATACTACCAGCTGTCTTCCTCAGTCCCTGGTGACTGCTGATGACCCACAATGGTTCAGTCTGTGGTTGAGTTCAGAACTCAGTTCATGTAATTTTCTTAAGACTGCAAATAAGTACTATTACACTCCATGCCGTGATGATGATATCATCTCTTCCTCTTATCTAAGGTTGCTGGTTTTATTAAAAAATACTGCATTACTCTGTCGTCCTCTGTGCTGATGGGCAATGGATGGTGCAGTCCTTGTAGAGCCAGGTGACAACCTTTGGCATGATATCCACACCTGTATTCTCTGTCACCTCAGAGCCTGTCATGGCAGGAAGGACCCAGCGGAGCTCACCCCTCTACAGCTGTTGGAATTCACAGAGCAAAGTGTTAGACAACTGATGTATGCCTTCTAGATGTGACCAGTTAAACGTTCAGCTCATCGTTAGATGAGTTGTTAGACAAGTGATGGCTGCCTTCTAGATATGACCAGTTAAACGTTCAGTTCATCGTTAGATGAGTTGTTAGACAAGTGATGGCTGCCTTCTAGATATGACCAGTTAAACGTTCAGCTCATCGTTAGACATCGGCACTTGGTCAAACGAACGAGCTGGACGCAAAGCTGTTAGACATGGGCATTTGGCTCGTTGAGTGAGCAGTTGGCCACAGTGAGTGGGCTGTTATGTTGGCCACAGTGAGTGGGCTGTTATGTTGGCCACAGTGAGTGGGCTGTTACGTTGGCCACAGTGAGTGGGCTGTTATGTTGGTCACAGTGAGTGGGCTGTTATGTTGGCCACAGTGAGTGGGCTGTTATGTTGGCCACAGTGAGTGGGCTGTTATGTTGGCCACAGTGAGTTGGCTGTTACGTTGGCCACAGTGAGTGGGCTGTTGGCCACAGTGAGTGGCCTGTTATGTTGGACATAGTGAGTGGGCTGTTGGCCACAGTGAGTGGGCTGTTATGTTGGCCACATTGAGTGGGCTGTTGTGTTGGCCACAGTGAGTGGGCTGTTATGTTGGCCACAGTGAGTGGGCTGTTATGTTGGCCACAGTGAGTGGGCTGTTATGTTGGACATAGTGAGTGGGCTGTTGGCCACATTGAGTGGGCTGTTGTGTTGGCCACAGTGAGTGGGCTGTTATGTTGGCCACAGTGAGTGGGCTGTTGGCCACAGTGAGTAGGCTGTTGTGTTGGCCACAGTGAGTGGGCTGTTATGTTGGCCACAGTGAGTGGGCTGTTATGTTGGCCACATTGAGTGGGCTGTTGTGTTGGCCACAGTGAGTGGGCTATTGTGTTGGCCACAGTGAGTGGGCTGTTATGTTGGCCACAGTGAGTGGGCTGTTATGTTGGCCACAGTGAGTGGGCTGTTATGTTGGCCACAGTGAATGGGCTGTTGTGTTGGCCACAGTGAGTGGGCTGTTATGTTGGCCACAGTGAGTGGGCTGTTGGCCACAGTGAGTGGGCTGTTGGCCACAGTGAGTGGGATGTTGGCCACACACAGATGAACAGGTAAAGGGGTTGTTAGACACAGCAACAGGGTCAAATGAACAGGCTGTAAGGGGGATGGCACTTTTCCAAATCAATGAGCGAGACATCGGACTATGTAAAAGTCACTACAGGTCTAGAGTTTCTTAAATTCTAAATAATCTGAATTATTTTGATAACTCATCAGTGTTCTTAATTCCTTGATGATTCTTTTTCATACATTGCAGTTTGATATTTTTAGCTCTTTTGCCTGCTTTAAATAAATAGAAACTTGTATATGAGACTTATATGAGACTGTATATGGAAATAGACAAGCCGTGTTCTATATTTATGAGTATGTTGCAATGGTTTGTGTATAATATGTTGACATTGTTGTAAAAGACTTCTTTGTGATAGTCTGTAGTAGATATGCTGATTATAATCGCTCTGTTAGTTTGCTGTTGTTATTGATAATGGTTTTGCTTTGGTGTTGTTGTTGTTGTTGTTATTGTTATGGTTGTCGTTGTTGCACGTTCCCCAGCTTGACACCCTGAATGGTACCCGGAATATGCACTCTCACTCACTATTGACATCGGGGAAACCCAAGGGCACTGTGAGTACTAAGAATTTAGCGTATACATCATTTTACTCATCAGTGTTCTTAATTCCTTGATGATTCTTTTTCATACATTGCAGTTTGATATTTTTAGCTCTTTTGCCTGCTTTAAATAAATAGAAACTTGTATATGAGACTTATATGAGACTGTATATGGAAATAGACAAGCCATGTTCTATATTTATGAGTATGTTGCAATGGTTTGTGTATAATATGTTGACATTGTTGTAAAAGACTTCTTTGTGATAGTCTGTAGTAGATATGCTGATTATAATCGCTCTGTTAGTTTGCTGTTGTTATTGATAATGGTTTTGCTTTGGTGTTGTTGTTGTTGTTGTTATTGTTATGGTTGTCGTTGTTGCACGTTCCCCAGCTTGACACCCTGAATGGTACCCGGAATATGCACTCTCACTCACTATTGACATCGGGGAAACCCAAGGGCACTGTGAGTACTAAGAATTTAGCGTATTCATCATTTTAAACACCTTGACATAAATACAGCCATACTTCTGTGGCAGGGCGGTAATTAGATTACTTCCCTTGAGATCGGAACTGCCAATCGCAGCGTCGTGGGTGCAAACGTTTGGATCCACACCTGTGAATTGTGCGACGTTCTGTATCGTTGGGGGGATGGTCGAAAGCCGACCTCTGCATGCACTTTGCCCGTAGCGGTAAAATGTAGTATTTATGCAGCCTCTTTTTAGAGGCCACATTCCCACTGTCTGACCGTGCTGTCGTCGCCGAGAAGTTGTACAGAGTCGCGGCAGATCAAATCTCTGCACTCTGTTACAAAGTGGCGCTGCGACAGGATGGAAAGAACTTTGGGCTACTGATCTGAGCGTCAAATAGGCTGGTCAGTACCCACTGTGCCTCGGGACGCGGCACAAAGTCAGCGGTGGTGGATGTGGCAGGGCGGTAATTAGATTACTTCCCTTGAGATCGGAACTGCCAATCGCAGCGTCGTGGGTGCAACGTTTGGATCCACACCTGTGAATTGTGCGACGTTCTGTATCGTTGGGGGGATGGTCGAAAGCCGACCTCTGCATGCACTTTGCCCATAGCGGTAAAATGTAGTATTTATGCAGCCTCTTTTTAGAGGCCACATTCCCACTGTCTGACCGTGCTGTCGTCGCCGAGAAGTTGTACAGAGTCGCGGCAGATCAAATATCTGCACTCTGTTACACTTCAATTTGGGGGGGATTTTTGCCGTGAATAAATAGCGCAGGTAGTTATGCTGAGAGCTTGTGATGGCTGAAGTTGCCACTTATTTCATACCATCGTATTTGTATTTTTGTATTTTGTACCACTTTATGCCATAGCAGATTTTTCTGCGTGAAATTTGGGCTGTTCCCCCCGGGGAGAGCGTGTCGCCACAAGTGCAGCGCCTACTCAGTTTTGCTTTTCTTTTCCCTGTTTGCAACTGCATTTGTTTCCCTATAGGAGTGGCTTTTTTCTACAGAATTTTGCCAGGGTCAACCCCCTTGTTGCCATGGGTTCTTTTACGTGCGCTAAATAGTGATGTGTAACACGTGAGACCTCGGTTTATTGTCTCATCCGAAAGACTAGCGCCCAGACCACCACTTATGATCTAATGGATGGGGAAAAAAGTTTGGACCCAAACGGGATTCGAACCACCGCACACTCCGACCCGCAGTGTTTGCTTTCTAGTTAAGGCGCGTTACCACCTAGAACACCGATCCATATCATGCTTTCAATAGCCTAGGAGAGAAAGCATTGCGCGTTGTGGTTTGCCCTCACTATCTGAAGACCCAGGATCGAGATCAGGTTCGACCCCCCGCCCAGACGCCAACTTAACGGAAGGACGGTGACAGGATTGTTAAGACGTTTGCCTGCCAATATGAAAACCGCGAGTTTCTTGGTTCGTACCCAGCTTGCCCTTTCTTCCCAGTTTGACGAAAAAATAGAACTGAATGTCAGTCATTTGGATGAGACTATCAACCGAGGCCCCGTGTGCGAACGCACGCAGAACATCTTGCGCACACGTTAAAATCCCGTTCCGCCTTTCGGAAGAGCAGGCCATGGTGTGCTGGTAGGAGCGGATGACAAAATTATTATTAAAAAAAAAACAGCGTGCACACAGGTGGGTTTAGACACCATCTTTGAGGGGAAAAAATGGGTAGGCGACGCGCTTGTGAAGACGCGCTATCCCCGGGAGAGCAGCCCAAATTTCACGCAGAAATCTGCTGTGACATAAAGTGGTATAAAATGTAAAAATAAATAAATGTATAAATCTATAAATAAATAAATAAATAAATAAATAAATAAATAAATAAATAATTAAAAGGAATTTTCCCTTGAAATTCACATCAATTCCAATTCCCCTCCCATGAAAGCCCTTTGGATGAGACTATAAGTAAAGCCCTGTGTACAAAGACATCCAGAACATTTTGCGCGCATGTTAAAAATTAATCCTGCTTTTTCAAAGAGTAAGCCGTTTTTAACGGTGGGAATGGGTGAGGAAATGGGCAAAATTCCATGTACACGGGGACTAGATCAAAAGAGCACATGGACGATTTTTTTAAAATCCTGGAAACAAAGAAAAAAACCTTGGAATAACAAAAACGTAGGCCTTGGCATTTACCTAACATTAAGTGTTGGCGAAGCGTTAGACCAGAGCTCATCTGTGCTACTGAAGAGAAACGGCTTTATTTGTACCGTGAGGGATCTGCTATATGTATTAAACCATCCAAGTGCTTTTTTTTTTTAATGTGCTTTATTTAGACAGCAAATCATATCCACGTGTCTGTACATTCGTGATTTTCCCCCTTTTCATGGTTTTACTTTCTGCACGTTTTTTTGGAAGCAGATTTACACAGTGATAAACGTTGCTTTTGTTTGCTGTGGTTGAAATTGTGTGCAAATCAATCTTTTTTTGTCAAGCAGTTGCTGTGTATACAGGCTGTCGAAAGCTTAAAAAATTCACAATGTTTCGTGTCTTGGAGAACGTCATAAGCTGTTGATTTTGGTATGTATGCACATTGTTTTATTTTTACTGAATAAAACTTTCTTTAAACCAAAGATTTGTATCAGCGACAGATATACAGATAGATGAATAGAGAGCAGGCAGACAGATACATAACAAGACAGACAGACAGACAAACAGACAGACAGACAGACAGACAGGTAGATAGATAGATAGATAGATAGATAGATAGATAGATAGATAGATAGATAGATAGATAGATAGATAGATAGATTTATACATGCATACATACATATATACATATATAATAATACATACATACATACATACATACATACATACATACATACATACATACATACATACATACATACATACATACATACATACAATACATACATACATACATACACATAATATACATGATATAACACTTATTTACATTGATAAACACCTAGGTATATAAATTTATAAAGAGAATGTAGACATATTTTCAATAATAACACGCCATACTGCTCCCTTTAGAAAAAAAAGCATGCAAAGAAAGTGAATTGACATCCTAGCATATGATGCATTGTCTCTCTGTTGTAGTTACTCTGATTATATTTATGTCCCAGCGGAGATTTCCGATTCAAGGACTGTCAAAGTCTGTGTTGCTTCCTTTGTAATCATGCTGTGGAGGAAGGTTATTTGCTGCTGAACATGTGATGTGTTGTTTCTTCTTGTGTTGTGATCATATCTGCGTCTCAGCAAAGAATTCTGATTTCAGGACTGGCAAATATATCACTGTTAGCAATCACAGTTGCCACTGTTGCTATGCACGAAGAAGAGCACCATGGGAAGGAAGGAAGGAAGGAAGGAAGGAAGGAAGGAAGGAAGGAAGGAAGGAAGGAAGGAAGGAAGGAAGGAAGGAAGGAAGGAAGGAAGGAAGGAAGGAAGGAAGGAAGGAAGGAAGGAAGGAAGGAAGGGTGTTGACTGCTAAGCTTCTGGGGTATGTTGTTTTTCATAAGATTATATCTTGTGTCCCAGTGGAGATTCCTGAATTAGGGACTGGCAGATTATCTCATGTGTTGCTTGCTACGTTTATCAAATCAGAGCATCAGGTGAAGGAGGAGGACAGGCTATTTGCAGGTGAGCATCTGATGCACTGCTGCTTTGTTGTGGTTGTCTTTGTAATTATACTTTAGAGTCTCTTTTGTTGTGGTGGTTGTAAGTATTCTGCAAAGACTCTTTTTTCGTGGCTGTTGCTTTATTTTGCTGCAGAGTCTTTTCTGTTGTGATTGGTGTTGTAATTGTACCACAGAGTCTCTTTCGTTGTGGTTCTTCTTGCTGTAATTACACTGCAGAATCTCTTTTGTTGTTATTGTAATCGTACTGCAGCATCTTTTCTGTTCTGGTTGATGTTTGTAATTATAATATTGCAGAGTCTTTTATTTGGTGGTGGTGGTGGTTGTTGTTGTTACGATTATACAGCAGAGTCTTTTCTGTTCTGGTTATTGTTGTAATTAAAATATTGCAGAATCTTTTTTGTTGCGGTTGTTGTTGTTGTTTGTGTAATTATATTTATATCCCAGCACAGAGAGTTCTGATTTTAGGGACTTGCAGAGCGTATCTGCACTGCAATCTCTCTTTATCACCAGGAGCAGGGTGTGAAGGGAGGGAGGGAGGGAGGCAGGCAGGCTACTTGCAGCTGAGCAGCTGATGCAGGGTCTCTCTGTACCTGGAACCGGTGAAGTAGTACACGAAGAAGTTGACACAGGAGCTGATGTAGGAACACAGGTCCGCCACGCTCAACAGAATCTTCATGATGTTCAGGTAGTTGCCCCCAGTCTGCAGCTCAGGATCGAACATAGGCAACACCCGCAGAACGATGAGAGGGATAGACAGAAGAATGAACTCCGCAGACAAGCACAGGAGCATTTTGGTCACGCCTATTTCTTTGCTGGACATGGCTGTAGAGGAACGATCGCGCCATTGAATAACTTGCTGCAGTTTCACCGCCGTGATCACTGTCGTTATGAGAGAAATCAGCGGACAGCCGACTGCGATGCAAAAGCCGTAAAAGATGCCGTCCAGATTGTTCAACAGTTCTCGGTTCTGTAGAAAGAAATCCGTGACGGTGTGCTTCCATGACTTGATTCCCGTGCGTTCCTCATAGAAACACGCTGTGCTATATTTAGCAGAGACCACAAAGCGCAGGAATCCTACCCCAGCTATGCTGACCAGCAGGATGCTGGCAAACACTCGGGTTCGGATACATCTCTGGGCTGTTAGAGGGGACAGGACACACACACACCGCTCCGTGGCGATGACAGTGGAAATCAGCATAGACGCGTAACTGAAACCGTACAGCCCCAACACGTTTTTGTTGACCATGTAGGTAAACACTTTTCCGAACGCGTCACTGTTAGTGAAGGGAGCGTCAACACTGCCTGCCCGAAGTATGACGAGAAATGTCAGGAAAATGAGATCTACCAAAGCTAATAAAAAGAGACACAGGTTGATCCTTTCGTTCAAGCCTTGTTTGAAGAAGACAACCATGTTGATGATGTTGGCTGGAGCCCCAATGATGTACAGGATAGGAATGAGGATGACGCAGCGGACTGTTTCTACGAGTCTGTATGTCTGCAGACTGATCAGGTTGTTGGAATTGTCCCAAGGAATGGTCACATTCCAGCCCAGGCTGATGCAGTCGTCTGTCCTGGTGATGTTCAACCTAACAGCAGAAACATTCATTTTTTGAGAGAGAGAGAATCTGTGAGTTTTAAAACAACAGTATTATGTTGTCAGCTTAACCGTTTCGGTAGTTGAATAACTCTGTACGAGTCTAGAATGAATATGCAGATAGCAAAACAACAACTGGATGAGCCGCTTGTTTTATGTTGCAGAGATCTCAGATTATAATCTACAAAAACAAAACCTGAAATCTGGGCTAGAAAATCAAGTCCACTCTTCAACAATACTTGGTTTATTAATTCCTTTTTATCGCACACACACAAAGACAATTTGCCATGCCTAATTTCAGATTTGTGAGTGGTTACCTACACTTGCTTTCCTCCGATACTTTTCCTCAATAATGTCAAAAGTCAAACCAATACTCACATAATGACTGATGACAGGTTATCTGTACTTTTTTTGATACCTATCATTTTTTTCTCTGTGGTCACGTAAACGTGTGTGGTGGTGTGTGTGTGTGTGTGTGTGTGTGTGTGTGTGTGTGTGTGTGTGTGTGTGTGTGTGTGTGTGTGTGTGTGTGCTGTGTGTGTGTGTGTGTAGTGTGTGTATGTGTGTGTGTGTCGTGTGCCAAAAAAAAAAAAAAGGAAGATGGAAAAAAAAATAAAAAGAGAAAAGGGAGGGAAAAGGGAAGAAGACAAAAAAGGAAAAAGAGGGGGGCCCCCCAAGAGAAAAAGGAAAGGAGAAGGGAAAGAAAGAGGAGCGAGAGAAGGGGGAAGAAAGGAATGGAATTTTTCCACCCGTACCCCTTTTTTCCTGGTTGTTTCCCTCCCGCAGAAACATTCTTTTTTTTTTTTTTTTTTTCCCCATTTTTTTCCCCCTTTCTTTTCTCTCACCCAAAAAAACCCCCCCAAAAAAAAAAACCTTCCCTTTTTTTTTTTTTTTAAAACCCCCAAACTGGGCTTGTCCCTCTTCCTCTTGTTTAAAAAAAATTCCTTTTAACCCACACAAAAAACAACCAAAACCAAAAAAAGGGGGGGTTACCACACGCCCCAACCCCAAAATTCAAAACAAACAATCCACAAAAGGGGAAAAATTTTTTTTTTGAACCGATCACCCGGGGCACGAAAGGGGCCCGGGGGGGGGGGGGGGGGGGGGGGGGGGGGGGGGGGGTTTTTTTTTTTTTTTTTTTTTTTTGTAAGTTTTTTGGTTTTTTGGGGAAATTTTTGTGGGGATTTTTGGGGTTAGTTTGGGGGGAAAAGGGGGGTTTTGTTCAAGTAGTAGTTTCGTTTTGGGGGTTTTTTATGGGGTTTTGTTTTGTTTGGACACCGCAGGGGGTTTTTTTTGGTTTTTTTTTTTTTTTTTGTTTTTTTTTTTTTTTTCCCCCGGGGGTTTTCTTTTATGCCTTTTTTTTTTTCCCCCCTTTGCCCTCTGTAATTTTTCCCCTTTTTTTGTTTTCAAAAAAAAAGTTTCTTTTTTAAAAATTTTTTAAAAAAAAAAAAAAAAAGGGGGGGGGGGGGAAAAAAAAAAAAAAAAAAAAAAGGGGGGGGGGCCCCGGGGGGGGGGAAAACCCAAAAAACCCCCCCCCCCCCCCCCCCCCCCCCAAAAAAATTTTTTTTAAAAAAAAAAAAAAAAAAGGGGGGGGGGGGGGGGGGTTTTTCTTAATTTCCTTCCCCCTTCCCTCCCTCTTCTCGTCTTCTTGTCCTTCCCCCTTCCCCTTCTCCTTCTCCCCCCCTTCTGTTTTCCTTTCCCTCTCTCCTCTCTCCCTCCCCCCTCTCACCCTCTCTCCTCCCCCTCCCTCTCCCCCTCTCTCCCTTCCCCTCCCCTTTTCTCCCCCCTTTTCCCTCTCCTTCCTCCCCCTCCCCCCTCCCCTCCTACTCCTTTTTTGTTTCTCCCTCTCAATTTTTCCTTTTTTTCCCCCCCCCCCCCCCCACCCACCCAAAAACCCACCCCCCCACCCACCTCCCCCCCCCCCACCCTCCCCCCCCCCAAAAAACCAAAAAACCCCTCCCCCAAAAAAAACCCAAAAACACCCCCCAAAACCAACACCACAAAACCCCCCAACCCCACCCACCCCCCCCCCCCCCACCCTTTTTTTTACATTAATTTCCCTTTTTTTAAAAAACAAAACCCAATTTTTTCCCCCTTTTTTTAAAAAAAACCCCCCCCTTTTTTTTTTTTTATTCCCTTTTCCCAAAAAAAAAAATTTTTTTCCTCTGTTTAATCTTTTTCCCCTTCTTTCCTTTTTTTCTTCCCCCCCCCCCCCCCCCCCACTTCCTCTCTCTTTCCCCTTTCCTCTCCCTTTTCCCCCCTCTCCCTTTCCTCCTCCCCTCCCCCCTTCTTTTCCTCTCTCTCACTCCCTCCTCTCTCCCTCCCTCTCCTTCCCTCTCCCCCTCTCTTCCTCCCCCTTCTCCTCTCTCCCCTCCCCCGTCCCTTCCCTCTCTCCTCCTCCCCCTCCTCTCTCCCTCTCCCCCCTCTCCTCCTCTCTCTCCCTCCTCCTCCTCTCCTTTCAAAACCCCTTCATTTTTTTTTTGGGTTTTTTGTTTTTTTTTTTTTTTTTTTTTTTGTTTTTTTTAAAAAAAATAATTTTTAAAAAATCAATCTTTTTTTTAATTTTTTTTTTTTTTTTTTTTTTTTTTTTTTTAAATTTCAAAAAAGGGGGGGGGGGGGGGGGGGGGAAAAAAAAAAAAAAAAAAAAAAAAAAAAAAAAAAAAAAAAAAAAAATTTTTTTTTTCCTCCTTTTTTTTTTGGGTTTTTTTGTTTTTTTTTTTTTTGGGGGGGGGTTTTTTTTTTTTTTTTTTTTCCGCAGTGGTTGGTGGGTTTTTTGGTTGGGGTGTAGGGGGGTGGGTTTTTTGGGGGTTTGGGTGGGGTTTTCTTCGAAGGGGGGGGGTGAGAAAAAAGGGGAAAACGGGAGAAAAAAAAAAAAAAAAAAAAAAAAAAAGGAGAGAAGGGGGAAGGGGGGGGGGGGAGGGAGAGAGAGAGAGAGAGAGAAAGAGAAGAGAGAGAGAGAGAGAGAGAGAAGAGAAGAAGGAGGAGGGTGGGGGGAGGGAGGGGGGGGGGGAGGGGGGGGGGGGGGGGGGGTTGTTTTTATTTTTGGTAAAAGTGTGAAAAATTTTTTTTTTCCCGGCCCCTGGGGTTGGGAAGAGGGGGGGGGGGGAGAAGAGAGAGAGGGGGAGAGAGAGAGAGAAAAAAAAAAAAGGGGGGGAGAGAGAGAAAAATGAGAGAAAGAGGAAAAGAAAGAAAAAGAGGAATTTAGGTCGGCCAAGGAAATCTTTTCTCAAACGGGTAAAAAAACTTAAAAAAATGGGGAAAGAAAATTTTGAAAAAGGGGAAAAAACAAAAAGGAAATAAAAAAAAGATTTTTCCAAAAAGTTTAAAAACCAAAAAAAAAACAAACCCAAAACCCTTTAAAAAAAAATCAACAAAAATTTTTAAAAAACCATTTAAACACCCTTTTCGTTGTAACAAAAAGGGAAAAAATTCCCTTTTTTTTTTTTTTTTTAAAAAAAATTTTTTTCAAATGAAAACTTCTTTTTTTTCCAAAACCTTTATTAAATTTTTTCCCAGTTTACAAAAATTTTTTTTTAAAAAAATTTTTTTTTTTAAAAAATTTTTTAATTTTTGGGCCCTTTTTGATGGTTTTAAAAAAGGGGTTTTTTTTGGACGTTTCCCAAATATTGGACGTTCCCCAAGGAAAAATAAAATATGTGGGCCCTTTTAAAAAAATTTTTAATTTAAAATTTAAAAAAATACTTAAATAAAAAAAACTTTTTTAAACCCCAAAGGAAAAAACTGAAAAAAAATCTGGCAAGGAACACCGTTTTGGAAAAGGGTCGGGGGGTTGGGGGTAACTGTTTGGGTACAAAAATTTTTTTCCCCCCACCTTCAGAATTCCTAGTTTTGGGAAGGGGAAACCGGGGTTTGGGGGAAACCAACTTTTTACCACTTAAAAACCCCCCCCCAAAAAAAGGCGTTGTTTTGGAAAAAAATTTTAAAAAAAAAATTAGGGAAAAAAATTTTAACAGGAAAAAAAAAAAAAAGGGGGCGCTGATTTGGGCGACGCCCCCCCTGGGGCAAAAAAAAAGGGGAAAATCGCCAAAAAAGTAAAATAAAAAAAAAAAATAAAAAAAAACGAAAAAATTAAAAACGTTGTTTTTAAATTTTTAACCCCCAAACCGTTTGAAAGGGGAAAAAAATAAATTTTTAAAACTTTAAAAATTGGGTTTTTTTAATAACCCAAATTTAATACCAATAATTTTCAAATACTTTTTTTAATGTTTCCGTTTTTTTTTTTTTTTAATCGCCTTCTGTCGATTTTTTTTTTTTTTTGATTTGTTTTGTTTTTTTAAACCTTTTAGTTAATTTCGGTATAAATCCCGAGTAAGGAAACAAAAATTTTTAAACAAATTTTTAATACAAGTAGCAGAAAACATAATTGTACGTATGCAAATGGAATGAATGTTTGCATAAAAAAAGGGGGTTTATGACTGTTTCGGATTTTGGCTAAAAATTTCGCAACTTAAAATTTTTCTTCTCACAAGTGCACAAAGAATCATTTAAAAATTTTTAAAAGAATTTAAATAATTAAATTCCCCCCTGATATATGCTACTTTAAAAACCCATAAAAAAATGAAAACGCATTGAACATGAGAAACAGAAGAAACAGAGAAGAGAGACAGAGACAGACAGACAGACCCACACACACCCCCACCAACAGAAGGCAGACAGACAACGACAGACAGGGAAATCATTTCTCTACTAAAGAATTTCCCCACAACAGGGCCCCGGCATCCCCCCCAGGGGTGTTTTTTTCTGTTCTTCTGTATTTATGCATCGATTTTAGCATTGCCAGGGGTTTTCGAGGTAAACCTCCACCGTGACAAAGGGGAGGTGTTTGTGGGTCCATCACCTCA
The DNA here is from genome assembly GCA_030674155.1 of Stramonita haemastoma. NCBI lineage: Eukaryota > Metazoa > Mollusca > Gastropoda > Neogastropoda > Muricidae > Stramonita > Stramonita haemastoma. Next base: position 76,388,248 of record CM060316.1, on the reverse strand, counting down.
CTCGCCGTGCCTTGCCTCCTTTCCCGAAAAATTTGATGAAGGTTTTAACGTGTGGCAACACAGGCTGCAAAACGCCATCACACGGGTCTTGGGTTGATCTTTCATAAATTTACAGGGCAGTGAGGATCATTTTAGTTCCAACCAAGAGGAAAAAAGGCCCTCTTCGATGATACACCCGTGGACAAAAGACGCACCTTATATTAACTCCAGGGTCATGTTTTAGGACAATAGCCACCACCATTCCTCTCCACGGTCAATAGAGGGGCCCAGGACTATTTTTTTTTAAAGGGTCAATGAAACTGGGTTTCCTTCAATTAATTATACGCACTTTTTGTCGGTGCTTTAATATCTGTATGTAACAAATATTGGGTCCTACTTTAAGGGAAAAAAATGCACAGCCATCCAGACTCTTTCAAAAAATTTCCCTCTATTTTTTTATAGTGGAAAAAACAGCCGGTTTAGGGCAAACGATTTTCTTTTATTTTTCAAACAAAAGGGGCCTGTTGTACTTACATTCAAATTAATACATCTTCAACAACAGAATATTGTCAAAACCACAAAAATAACTTCTTGAAAAATTTCTGTAAGTGTAAAAATAAAACCCTTTTCAGAATGACGTCCCTTTTAAGTCTCCCCAAAACAGCTTCACACGGGATCTGAGAATATATTTGCAGCGAATGTTTTAAACCCCCAGGGGGAAATACCATCAACAGGGGCATTGTGAACTTCCCCAAAGAAATCCGGCTACCTAGAAAGACAAACCCTTTCGCTTTTGTTGTTTTTTTTGTGTGCGAATGCCAGGCCATACTCACACCATCCCATTACAGCAACAAAAAATATCTTTTTTTGATGTCACAAAACCCCAAATTTGTTTATTTCATTTTCTTTTTTTTCTGCTTGTCTTTTTTTAATTGTATTTTTTATCTCCTTGGCTTGTTTTTATTTTTCCGGGTAATGGGATAAGCACTTGGTTTTTAACCCCCAGTCCTGGGTGAAAAATTTTTAAATTTTGCCCCCCCCCCACCATACACAAAGGCCCACTTTACAAAAAGTGAAAAAAAAATTTAAAAAGTGTGCGCAAAAAAATTATTTTTCTCTTTTTTTAATTAGTTCAGCATAACCCTTACAAAAGTTTCTCTCCGTCTCCCCCTTTCCCCGTCTCCCTCTCTGTGTCTCCACTGTGTCCTCTCCCCCCCCTCGCTCGTGTCTGTCTCTGCTCTGTCGCTGCTTCCCTTGCCTGTCTGTCATCTGTCGTCTCTGTCCTGTCTCCTGTTGTCTGTCTGTTGTTGTTTGTTTCTTAAAATTGTCTGTCTTCTGTCCTTGTCTGTTTTTTCTTCTTTCACTTTCTCTTCCCCCTTCTTTCTCTTTTACCCTTTTTTTTCCCCTTCTTTTCCCCTTCTTCTTTTTTTCTTCTCTTTTCTCTCGGGGTTTTCCTTTTTATCTCTTTTGGGGTGTGAGTTTTTTGTGGGGTGGTTGTGGGGGGGGCGGGTGTGTGTGGGTGTGTTTTTGGGGGAGGGGTGGGTGTGTGTGTGTGTGTTGTGGGGGTGTGTTTGGGTAAGCATTTTCCCCGGACGAGGAAAAAAAGCCGGGCGGGGGGGTTCTGACTTGGGGGTTTGGTTTTTTAAAGGTTTCTCGTCTGGCACCTTGAATTTGGACTTTTTAACTTTCGAAACAAACAAAACTAGAAATGGGGTCCTTTGGGAGTTGGAGCACAGATAAGGTAACTATCTTTTCGGAGGAGGGTATTAAAAGGGCCTCTCATTTTTAATAAACTTAAACCTTGGACTATAAGGGGGAACCCTGTTGCGTTTCGCCGGCTCCCTTTTCGCCCGTTTTTCCCTTCCCCTTTCGGGCGGGCCACTTTCCTGGACCCCAAACAAATTATGTTTCCCCCCCAACCCGGTTTCTTTTGCACCCCCCTTTCCCAAAAAAATCATTATCCTCCTTCCCCCCCCCCCCTTTTTTAAAAAAAAAAAAGGTGGGGTGTTTGGGCGCGGGTTTTTGGGGTGGGGTTGGGGGGTTTATGGACTGGGGGAAATAAAAAAACTGGGGAAATTTGACGCACAGCCTTGCTGAAAATTTTGGCCCCGTGGCCTCCCAATTCGCTCTGTGAACAAAACTTTGGCCGGGAAAACCATAGACCCAATCTCAGGGACCGCACAAGGGCATAAAATGGGGGGCTAATAAAAGGGGCTGAAGGCGGCTTGGAAGGTTTCACATTCGGGCAGCCCTGTTGGGCCCAGGGCGGACAAAAAGGGGAAAAACCCGGGGAGGACACCGGTAGTGTTGGCAAACTGAACAACTCCTGACCCCGGGCTTCCTGTTTAAAAAAAATTTTCTTTCCCCGTTTTTCTCACCTGGGGCCTTCGCCTTCTGTCTTCTCTGGGTTTCCTTGGGGGCTTTGGGTCTTTTTCTGTGCTTTTTTTGGTTTTGGGTGTTGGGTTGTTGGTGTGGTTTGAGTGGTGTGTGTGGGGGTGTGTTGGGTTTGGGTGGTGGTTGGGCCTTTGCGCCTGTCGCTGGGACTGTGGTTTCCCCTTTTTTTCAAACCTTTTCTTCCAAAAACCCTCTCTTTCCCTTCCCCCTCTTCTCCCTCCCCCAAATTCTTCCTCTTTTTTCTCTTCCCCTCTTCTCTCTCTTCCTCTCTTCTCTCCCCTCTCTCTCTTCCCCCCCCCCCCTTTTTTTTTTTATTTTTTTTTGGGTTTTTTTTTTAAGAATAAAGTTTTTTTTGGTTTTGTTTTTGTGGTGTGGGTTGTCCTTTGCCCCCGTAAAGCTTTCTGAAATTTTTTAATTTGGGGTTCCAAAATAATACTGATTTCCCTTTTGACCCCTTTTCTCAAGGTATAAAAAAATTTTTTCCAAGCTGTTTATTTTTGGTTCTGGCCCCCAAAAAAATTTATTTTGTTTTTTAAAAAAAAACTGCAAAAGGGTTGACAACGGTTTTTTGTTCCCAAAAACCTTTCATATGTTTTTGTTGCGTTTAGGCAATCCAATTTTTTTGTTTTTTATATAAGTTAGAAGAAATAATTATGTTTTATGTGTGAGTATATGTGCCCCCAAGAAAGTTTTTTTTTGAAAAGGGAAGAAAAGGAAACAACTTTGGGTTTTTAAGATAGTTTTTTAAGTTTTTTTTTTTTTTAAAAGTGGGGAAAAAAAAATTTTTTTTTTGGGAAAAAAAAGTAGGAAGGAAAAGGAGGAGGGGGAGAAGGAGGAAAAGGGGGGAGGAGGAGCACCGTAAAAATCCCTTTAAAGGGGCTTTTAAGCCCACCCCTCAAAAGGGGCAAAACAGTTTTCTGGATAACGAAGCAGGTGGGAATGTTTTGGAGTGTGCCCGTGAATTTTCTGTGAATAGGAAGAGGATCAGGGAATGGAGTGAAAACAGAGATAGACTTCAACAGCAGTACGGAAAAGACAAAAAAAAAACGGAAGCTGTCAAAAGGACCAGCAGTTAGATCTGAACATGTCGACCAAGGTGTGCTACATTATCTCGAAGATGAAAGATCTGAAGGCAGGGTATTGCGAAACAAGGACCTACAACGAAAAGCGATGGGACTCGTTGGCCTTCTTTGCCTCGAAGTCCCTTTTTCTATTTTCCTTCACTTCTACTAAAACGACCTAACTTAC
>CM060316.1:76374627-76379627 GCA_030674155.1 Stramonita haemastoma | reverse complement strand
AAAATAAAGCGCTCACACACACACACACACACACACACACACACACACACACACTAACAAAAAAGGAGAGGAGGATGGAGAGCCAGAAGAAGAGACTGACAAACAGACAAGTAAACAGACAAACAAAAAGGCATACAGACAGACAGACAACAATAAAAGAGTAATGTTAGTACTGTTTCAATTGTGGAGAGTACCAAGGGGAAAAACTGCCACCAGCTGAGTAATACTAAAACTTTTCCTGGCATTTTAGTTACCTCCCATTAGTTACTCCATATACAAAATTACAATATTGTTGATGAAAACAAAATATCATATATGATTTTAGTGTATGCACTTTGATTTGATGCTATACAATGTTTAACGCTTTAAAATTCCATGCAATATTTTTGTCATTATTATTATGATGATGATGATTATTATGATGATGGTGATGATTATGATTATTATTATTATGTTTACTACAATACAGCACAGAAAGAGTACAGTAGAGCATAGCACCGTACAATAACCTTTTTTTCTTCCAAAAGGTTCGAATTTTGTATTTTATGTCACATCTTTAAGGGTATAGAAGATTGTACAATATATTCAGAAAACAAAAGCGTTACTGAAGAAATGTGATTCACATGCCTCATAAATAAACCACAGTTTATTTCAACACAGCACTACCGGACAAAATTGATGATTTAGTTTCTGTTAATAGATTTCATTTTCTGTGAACATGTTTTACATTATTTGTTTCAGGAAGCAGTTCAATGTAGAACAGAGTCTTCCGATTGCTGAAGATAAGTTTTACATAATTCTAACTGTTTGATGTTAAGTGTAACAATTGTATACAGGAGACTGTAGAGAAGTGCGATACAGAGTACGATGCATTATAATGTGTACAGTATAAGAAAGACTGAGACCACCTTTTGGGTTCATTTTTCGATACTATCAGTATCACCTAGGACCACAGAACATTGTTATCTGATTTAACAACTACATCAACTTGGTGCTAGCCAACGCTCCTGGAACACTTCATACTTGAAGACGACGCTGGATATATTATGTAACAAACAGAACACATCATAGCCACATTCTATTGCAGTGCATTCCACTATAAGTCACGTTCTTGGCGTAAAATTCGGACTGCTTTCACCGAGGAAAGCGCGTCGCCACAAAAGCACCTCTATCCGTTGTTTGATTTTCTTTTCTTGCCTGCATGTGTATTTCTTTCCCTATCAGAATGGGTTGCTTACTGTTTAATTTTGCCGTGGGCAACTCTCTTATTGCCGTGATTTGTTTTAAGTGCGATAAATGTGTTACGAACTGGACGTCGGTTTATATTATTATCTGAAAGACTTGCACACAGAACACATTTCACAGTCTAGTGTACGGAGGTAAAGTCTTGGGCACAACAGGGATTAAAGCACTACATGCTTCGAACCCGAAATGTTCGCTTTTTGTGCAGGTGTGTTACTTCTGATCAATGAACTGTCTCTTCAAGAGCCAGCCTAAGACCGTACTCTATCTCTATTTATTTTATCGGTCAATGTAGCTGACTTTCTGTTATCATCAACCCAAATGAATTGTCTCTGTTTCGTTTTTGTGTCATTGCCCCTGGAAACTTCATGAAGTCAGCTGGGATAGCAGAGACCGGAGCAAATGGAGAAGGAGGGTCATGTCGGTGTCATGACGCCAATAGGTGAGACAGGCTAGGTCTCTCAAACACTAATATACTAGTATCTCAGAAAGCATATAATTACATTATAATTATCAACTATTCTTGAGAAAGCAATTGACACTGTTAAATCTGAAAAGTGTCTTGCTGTGAGGCATCACAGGATGTGAAGCTTCAACCACCGCTGGGACTTCTAATGAAGGCTCGTCCAGGAGCCGAAACTGGAGTCAGGTCAAGCCAATGGCATAATTCTTGCTCAAAAATGCCTAAATTGCTGCATTGAAAGACATTATTCCCTAAAATATTTGTTTTTATTTTAATTGTTTTAATCTTTGAAAAGTCATTTTCAAAATGATTGAGAAAGTGTAAGTGGTTATCTGCACTTGTTTTCCTCCACTACTTTTCCTCAGTAATACTTTGTGCTCAAGTGGGGAATGGCATACGTGGTGCATCTAAGTGTAGGCCATGTATGTTTTTCTTTTTCAAATTCTTTTACCTGTGCCTGCACTTTAGGTGCATGGCAATGTTTGGGTTATTATCTAGCTAAAGATGACCACTTGGCTGGATACAAACCTTATAGCCTCCCTTGCATCCTTCCAATAGGATCCCTAAACATAAGGCATAATGACTTACAAGGTGTTTATCTTCTCTTATTCCCTTTTGATTTTGTACAGCATTTATTCTTAGCATATCTTTTTTTCTGTTTTTATCATCATTTTTTGCTGGCAGCTTTGAAAGGCCACAGGGATATCAACTATTCTTGTAAAAGCAATTGACACTTTTAAATTCTGAAAAGTGTTTGCCTGTAAGGTACCAACCACCAGCAGTTAGGTCTATAAACACTGATGGGACCTGTCAAAAACATCTAAGAGTTAGAAATCGAGTCAGGTCTGGTCAAAGGTATGGTACTCCACCTAACCCAGAGCTAGTGGGGGTAAATAGGGATTGTGTGTCTACGCCCTTTTCTCCAGGAGTGGAGACGGAAGTAGGTGAAGTGAATACTATGACCTCTTTCTACTGACGTAGATGGTGGTAATGCTAGTGGTGACAAAGTGTGGGCAACGATCTGAAGAGAACTCAAACGCCTTATCACAGGGAGTATGCCCCCTTGATTCCGTGCCACTGCTCTAAAAAGTAGACCCTGAGAGTGCTTCTGTACCCGATGATCCCTTTTGTCGCCCACACCCTCTGGTTTACCCAGCCATATTAAATTTCCCTCCTTATCATGCCAGTACCGCAATGTATTGGTTTGATTATTTTCTCCAATTCCCACCCGAGCCATGCATCAAATGACCGTGACCAAGGGGAACAAGTGGATTTACCTGCGCACCTCAAAGAGCTTGTGTAGGCTACATCATCGTGGCACCTATCGCAGCACCTATACTCCTGCGTCGGCTAAGAGTTCTCCTCATCGTCCACTTTGGCTGCGGAGTACAAAGTGACGTGGTGACATTCTACGCAAACTCCGCTGCGCACAGGCAACTCGTTCAGGGTCACGCAGCAGAGCTCAACGCACCCGAAAGACATGCGAAAGATGGTAAAATGCGATTCCCTATGCACACGGCAGTCTGCTCTCAGGAGTACTAAAAACGCGAAAAAACCACGAAGGGCGAGGAAAAATGATGTGGAGGTGTAGTCCCCATGAAACCATACCTCTTCTTCCTTGTCCAGGGTGCTAATCCTTCGGCCCTGGCGGTGAGGAGAGGTGTAAGTGGGATGGTGAAGGGGTGCTAGGATTGGAACATGGGCCTGAGTTGTGACACCTCTCAAGCACTGATATACTTGTCTCTCAAAAAGCATATCACTGTCTACATTACTCTGCTATTCCTGTACAGCTTCTTACCGAGGTAAGCTGTATAATACTCTAACTATGTACACTTTTGGTAAGAAAAGCTTCTTGTAGCAATGTTGCCAGTAACATTGAGCATCAGAGCTGAAAAGCACATACATATTATTTGCAAATGGCTAGCAGACAGCACATGGCAAAGCTGGCATCAGCAAAATAAGTCTAACGGTAGGTGTGATGATAATGCAGTAGAAATCATTTGGGAAAAAACGAGGTTGCAGTGGGTTTAAAACTATTTTGGAAAAGAACGATATATATACTGTGGGGGAAAAAGTGTTTGGTTTAGATCTCGGCAGATTTTGATTTGTTACATTTCGATTGAATGTACAAGCCTATTGCTACAAGGTTGCAGATGAACCAGATCGGTTGTGTCCACCCATCAAACAATCAATTGAAGATAGACGTTCACCTTGTTTTGACCGGTCCTGTCCTTTCTTGTTTCATCGGGAAGTATATTCCATTGCAGTTCTGTAGGCAGCAGTGCTCCCTTCTGTTTTCCTTATTGATGGCAGCAGATAATGAACACACAGTGTGCAATCTAGCTATGTTCTGCTATAAAGCCGCTGAAAAAAAAACGTTTTGGGCCCCCTTTCATAGCATGCTAAGGTCTTAATAAATACACCCTCTGAATGCTCTCAGTCTTTGTCTCAGTCTCTGCCTGTCTGTCTGTCTGTCTGTCTGTCTCTGTCTCTCTCTGTCTCTGTCTGTCTGTCTGTCTGTCTGTCTGTCTGTCTGTCTGTCTGTCTCTCTCTCTCTCTCTCTCTCTCTCTCTCTCTCTCTCTCTCTCTTCTCTCTCTCTCTCTCTCTCTCTCTCTCTCTGATCCGCTGTAATGCATTGCTTCTATTTCTACAACACTTATGTTCAGCTGTTAGGGCTTTCCCCTAGCAAAAGCCTTGAACAATTACACGGTCATGTTGGTGGTAGTGGTCAGCAGAGTCCATTCAGTCTGACCCAATGCATGACGACTACAACCCGGTAGCTCCATTTGCTGGCGTGGTCAGTATATGGTGCTCATTCTGATATAACATAATAGATAGATAGATAGGTAGATAGATAGATAGATAGATAGATAGATAGAGAGATAGATAGATAGATATATATATATAGAGAGAGAGATAGATAGATAGATAAATAGATAGATAGATAGATAGATAGATAGATAGATAGAGAGATAGAGAGATAGAGAGAGAGAGATATATATAGAGAGAGATAGATAGATAGATAGATAGATAGATAGATAGATAGATAGATAGATAGATAGATAGATAGATAGATAGATAGATAGATAGATAGAGAGATAGAGAGAGATATATAGATAGATAGATAGATAGATAGATAGATAGATAGATAGATAGATAGATAGATAGATAGATAGATAGATAGATAGATAGATAGATAGATAGATAGATAGATGTATAAAAGATGTCTACTGTTAGCTCTCGTTGGCAGGGGTGGTCAGTAGGATTTATACCGATCCAATGTACGAATGACAC
>CM060316.1:76349627-76369627 GCA_030674155.1 Stramonita haemastoma | reverse complement strand
AGAAGAAAGAAAAGAAGAAGAAGATAGAAGAGAATAAGAAGAAAATGAAGATAGAAGAAGAAGATGAGAAGAAGAAAAGGAAGAAGAAGAAGAAAAGAAAAAAAAAAAAGAACAAAGAAGAAAAGAAGATAGAAGAAGAAGAAGAAGAAGAAGAACAACAACAACAACAACAACAACAAGAACAACAACAACAACAACAACAACAACAACAACAACAACAAGAACAAGAAGAAGAAGAACAAGAAGAAGAAGAAGAACAACAACAACAACAAAAAGAAAAGGAAAAAGAAGAACGTTAAGCACGCAGTTTTAACACATAATGCTCAGTTTTGTTTTCAACACATTGCGTTTAATTTTTGTTATTGACATTCACGCATTTAAAACAGCAATTTTAGGACAGGGAAAAGACACAGAGAAACTATTCAAAAACTAGTCAAGCTAATCAAACTGTCAATCAACCAACCATCTAACTTAGTACCTTTTTTTTTTTTACAAACCAAACCATAATATAAGACAATAAACAACTGCAATGATTGCAACAATCAAAAGTAACATGCCAACCAGCCATTTAGCCAACCAACCAAACAGCCAGCCAGCTAACCAACAAATCGATTAGCCAACCTAACGACCAATTAACCAAAAACTAATCCACTTTTCAGCCAACAAACCAAATTACCTACCGAACGAATAGCTTACAAACGTAGGGCCGTAAAATCATAGAATACAGCGGAAAACAAGAAGTACAGATCCTACAATATTTCCGTCGGAACCACTAATAATCCCTGAACGAAGGCAGCTACTTTTGTGAGGAAAAATATTTTAGATGTATTTGGGAGAGATTGGTAGCTTTCATAGAAAATCAATATTTTCCATTAGATTTGATTAAAAAACCTAAAAGCACTCTTCAGCATTGCAAGGTTCTTTTTTGTATTCTCTCTTTTTTTCTCAGTTCCTTCATTTTTTTTCTCTTTTACTATCTTTTTCTTTGTTTTACTTTTCTTTAGTTTTTCTTTTTCTTCTTTCGCTCTGTTTAAATTTTCTTTGCATTTTTTCTCTTTTTTCTTGTCCTCTATTGTTCTTATTTTCCTTCTTTCTTTACGTTGTTTTTTTTTTTCCCTTATCGGTGATTGTCTTTCTGTCCGTCTGTCTTTCTTTTTTTCTTTTTTTCTTCCTCTTTCTCTTTGCCATTTTTATTGTATTTTTCCCTAGTCGCTGTGCAAGTAAGCCAATACATCTGAAAATCATTGCGCAAGACGAGACCATTCAACTAAATGGATGTTTAGGGTAAGCGCGCGCACGTGTGCGTGTGAGTTTGTGAGTATGTGTGTGTGTGTGTGTGTGTGTGTGTGTGTGTGTGTGTGTGTGTGTGTGTGTGTGTGTGTGTGTGTGTGTGAACAGAACAAAACAGCAAAGAACAGAGTAAATCAGCGCATAACATAACATAACTTTGAGTGAACACGTTTTGCAATTTGAAAAAAAGCGAGAAAGATGATGAAGATGGTAATGACAACGACAATGATCATGATAATAAAAAGTTATTGAAACGTATATAGTGCTATAATTTGCAAAAGCAAAGCGCTTGCATTCAACTTCATCTTATATATACAACGAATAAGAATATGTTTTAAACAGATTCTAATTTACAGACAGACATTCACACACTCACGCACGTACGCACATAATCCAAAACATATGCTGCTAATGGTCCTTGAAACTCGTCAAATATACTAGATCACTTGGAAATACATTATTGAAGCCCATTTGCTTGCTGTACCCAATTGGTGTGTGTGTGTGTGTGTGTGTGTGTGGTGTGCGTGTGTGGGTGTGCGTGTGCGTGGCGTGTGTGCGTGTGTCGTTGTGTGTGTGTGTGTGCGTGCGTGCGTGCGTGCGTGGTGTGTGTGTGTGCGCGCGCGCGCTTGTGTGTGTGTTTATTTTACTTATCATATTATTCGTTTATATCGAGCAAAATAGAATAAGCACTGTTGTGCTTTTTTACATCCAGTTGCCGTGTGCATGTGGTTTTGTACATTTTGTCATTTGTTCTCACTGGCACACAACTGCCCTATCTTTTTGAAAAGCAGAATAGGCTTTAGCAAAGGCGTAAGATGTTCTTCATGCATCGGTATACCGTACCGAGCCTCGATTTATAGTCTCAACCAAAAGACTTCTGGAGAGAGTGGAGTTAACTCCAGGAGAAAATACCCCCTTCAACAGTGCTTGAACCCAGGTTGTCAGATTGCGAGTGTTATGTTTTTCATTATTTTATTTTATATTTTATTTCGAGGATAATGGAGTAAGCACTCATGTGCTTCTTTCCTTTTTTTTTTTTTTTTTACATCAACCCTAGGTGTGTATGTACTTTTGTAAATGTCATCCATTCGCACCGGCAAACAATGGCCTACGCTTCCGAAAAGCAGAGCAGGCTTTAAAATGTGTTTAAGATGTTCTCTGTGTGTGTGTGTGTGTGTGTGTGTGTGTGTGTGTGTGTGTGTGTGTGTGTGTGTGTGTGCGTGTGTGTGTGTGTGTGTGTGTGTGTGTGTGTGTGTGTGTGTGTGTAAGTGTGTGTGTGTGTGTATGTGTTTGTGTGTTTGTGTGTGTGAGTTAGTGATAGCTCTTCAGTGTAATGTCTTTCCATTTAAGTGATATTAAACAGTGTATGTGTGTGCGCGCGCGCGTGTGTGTGTGTGTGTGTGTGTGTGTGTGTGTGTGTGTTTGTGTGCGTGTGTGTGCGCGCGCGCGCGCGCGCGCGCGCGTGTGTGTGTGTGTGTGTGTGTGTGTGTGTGTGTGTGTGATTGTTTGTAGTGTCAGGTCAGAAAGACCAGGCCTCCTCTGGTACTGGTAACCATGCAAGCCAATAAACCACAGTGTCATGTGGGAGATGGAGCTCATCAGTCTGGGAAGACAGTTCATCTAGGAGAAGGAAAACCCTGATTTCAAACCGCCGCTACCTTGAGGCCATATCTACTCATAGGAGAAGCTTCGGGCGTCAACCCTAAGGAAAAATCGGGAGTCTTAGTCCCCAAGGAAGTCCAAGACTGTATTCAGTAATGTTCTTGCAACTCCATCGACGGCACTGGAACCATGTGTATCGGCGTTTTCCTTTCTAATGAGTCTTAATGGTGACGTGGAGAGGGGGTGAAGGGGAGGGGCTGCTGCATGAGTAATGGCTTACCCTCCGTACTTACTTGCAAGCGCTCTGGAGAGGTCACTCCAACTTTGTGTATGATGTTCCAGAAAACAGACAAGAACAAAAAAAAGACAAGCGCTTTGATTTGCTTTTGCAAGATATAGCGCTATATAAATTCCATTTTATTATTATTATTTTTATTATTAAATATAGATTTTAAGTAGAATAAATTGTCTTTCCGGGGTAGCCATTGCTCAAAACATGTGAAAATCATTTCTGTTGTTGTACACCCTCATACATTCTAATCCAAACTACAACAAATAAGGAGGCAACATTCCCGATGATTCAGTCTTTCGGATGAGACTACAAACCAAGGCCCCGTGTGCGAACACACGCAGAACATCTTGCGCACACGTTAAATCATGTTCCGCTTTTCGTAAGAGTAGGCCATCGTGTGCCGGTGGGAACAGATGGCATTTACAAAACTGGATACACACGGGAACTGGGTGTAAAAAAGCAAATGATTGCTTATTCCATTACCCTCGATATAAAAGAATAATAGATTAATTAATTAATAAATAAACAATAAATAAAATTTAACCAATCAATCAATCAATCAATCAATCAATTAATCAATCAATCAATCCAAAAAAAATGATGAAGGTTGTTTTGGTCAATAGAGCTAGAAAGATTGGATTACAACGTTAACTCCCTCATGGGGATGCCTGGAGCCGGTGCCTATCAGTATAGATAGTGTCCCCACATTCCAGACATTCTGTACTAGGAATTCCCTATTTTCAATCTATCTCTTTGATTTTGCCATGGTTTTTTTTTTGTCTCAGTGTCATCGCTTTATTTGTTTTGTTTTTAAGCCTTCTTGATCCATTCTGCTGCCTTTCTTTTTCTTTTTAGAAAGAGCTAAAAGAGAACAATAAATTCTCTCCCATATCGAAGTTGGATACGCTTGGCCTGAGTTTCCATGTACTGCGGACACGTTAAATCCTATTCCGCTTTTTGTAAGAGTAGGCCATCGTTTGCCGGTAGGAACAGATGACAATATTTACACACCTGCATGCACACGGAGACTGGATAAATAAAAAGCACATGAGTGCTTATCCTATTATCCTGGACATAAAAGAACAAAATAAAATAAAAATAATAAAATAAGTAGCAGAACGTATTTTTGTTCATGTGACAAACAACACGATTTTCTTTCTAAGGGTTTGATAATGAAGAAATACTCGCTTGACCAGACGTAACTATAAAATTAAGACATAGGCTACCATAAGGCTAGCTGATTTAGAGATTAATATAAAAATCGATTAATGGATGTGAAAATTATAAACAAAATAGTATAATAGCAAGATACATTTTCTTGCTGGGAAGACGGATGTAGGTGGTAACAAAAAAAAAAAGGGGGGGGGGGGGGAGGGGAGGAGGTCAAATTGCAAGATCAATATAGACACAGCTTCTATCTTGTGATTGAATCTTTCACACTTTGTGGATGGAATGCTATTGATCACGGAGAGTGATGTGCCGTGTCCTGTCCTTTTCCTCCTGCTGATATGGAGGATTGATGGTGATGAGCTTGATACGTTATGGGCTGATTATCCGTGTGTGTGTGTGTGTGTGTGTGTGTGTGTGTGTGTGTGTGTGTGTGTGTGTGTGTGTGTGTCTGTGTGTCTGTGTGTCTGTGTGTCTGTGTGTGTCTGTGTCTGTGTCTGTGTCTGTGTGTGTGTGATATTGAAGAAAAAATAGAATGGAAAACAGACATGCATTTCATGGTAACAGTTTCTGTGCTCAGCAAAGATATGAGCAGCTAAATCGGGTGTGCTTGGAACGCCAGAAAACTACGAGTTAGTTTACCAAGTATGCATCTGTCAGTCTTGGAGGACTATGGAGTTGCGCTGAAGGCTCTCGAACGTAAAGCCTGGGTAAGTAAGTTTAGAGGGCAAGCTGTTACCTATGCAAAGCCCCCCCCCCCCCCCCTACCTCTCTACTCTTTGCTGAGATGGTCCATTGGAAAGGTAATCGCCTATACGAATGGTTCCAGTACCATTGCAGGAGCCGCCAAAAAGTTACCATGTATTCCTTCAGCCCCTAACCGCCCTGAGGACTGTAAGTCCCCAATTTTTCCTCAGGATAGGTGACTAAACACGACACCTGTTTGCATGCTCGAGTTTTTTGTCATGTACTCCTACCGCCACACAATAGCCTGCTCTTCTGAAAGGCAAGATGTTCTGCCTGTGTTTGCACACGGAGCCTCGGTTTATAATCTCATTGGAAAATGATGTTGACATATAGTTCGATTTTCTTGTCAAACTGGGATGAACGGGTGAGGCTATGAATCAAACCCAGAACCTCACGACTTATTTGTTGGCAGGTGAACGCCTTAATCACCACCACCTTCCGTAATTGACCATATTATTAGCTGATTTGGGGCATTTAAAAAAATAGTCAGGCAATTGATGTGGATGCTATAGTCAAGTCAAATCAAGTCAAAAACACTTTAATCGTCCCTGAAGGGCAAGTACAATACTGACAGGCATATTGATACGAATCATAATCATAGACAAACACAATTAATGGTGTATGATAACAAAATGCACCCAGCAATTTGTCTTGTAGTGGAGAGGAAAGTAAGATGTTGTGATGGGAGTGGAGGTGGGGGGTGGATGTGGAGGGTAGGGGGGGGAGTTCAAAGTGCAGGTTGACTGTAGACTGTTGACAGGGCATCTTCTGATTGAATGCTTCACGCCTTGTGGATGGAATGTTATTGATCATTGAGAGTGATGAGCTGTGTCCTGTCCTTTCTACATACGAAACTGGTATGGATTGATGGTGATGAGCTTGCTATCTAATGTGCTGATTCTCTAAGTGTGTGTGTGTGTGTGTGTGTGTGTGTGTGTGTGTGTGTGTGGTGTGTGTGTGTGTGTGTGTGTGTGTGTGTGTGTGTGTGTGTGTGTGTGTGTGTGTGGTGTGTGTGCGTGTTATTGTTTTTGTTTTTTACTTTTATATCGATGATAATGGGATAAGCACTGACATTATTTTGTAGATCAGTATCAATACTACTGAAAGTAAAACATAGATCAATAAATCCTTTCATAATTATAATGTCAAAAGTTTGATATCAGTTTGCACAATCTCATCAAGAATATTTTCCGTCAAAAAAGGATTATAAGATCGAACAACTTCTAAGTATGAAATTATTTTCTCTTTAATTCCTGTTATCCAATCTGACCGTTGCAAAGGGAGAAAAAAAGTAGGTAACTAGTCTTGACAACCGTCTGCTTCACTCCCCCTATCTTTCTATACCCTCCTCCCAAGGTTCCCCCCCCTCCCCCAGTCTCCCTAAGAACTACAGTAACAGCAGCAGCAGCAGAAGACTGCTGGCAGCTCTGACTGATAGTCTGTAAAAGCTTTGATTGAATGCATCGACTGACAGCCAGCCACAGAATCAATCACGCAGAGTGCTTGCTCCGCTATCACTCAAGATGGCTCCTCCCTTGTCAATAAAATCCGCCGTTTTCTCGAGGTACTTTTGGCATTACTGCTCTACTCCAGCTTTAGTTCTGAGTAACAAGACTTGCATTTGGGACTTTATTATTATTGTTTTGTAAGGGAAGGTTGATCTTGATAAGAAAGTAAGCCTTGGGGGGGGGGGGGGGGGGTCGTTTTTTTGGTCACCGACTCAAATTTTATCCAAGGGTTTTTTTCAAGGTAGTATAAGACACGTGATGATGTTTCAGTATGGTCTGTGTCGTATTTGATGTGTGTGTGTGTGTGTGTGTGTGTGTGTGTGTGTGTGTGTGTGTGGTGTGTGGTGTGCGTGCATGCGTGCGTGCGTGCGTGCGTGCGTGCGTGTGTGTGTGTGTGTGTGTGTGTTTGTTGTGTGCGTGTTTGTGTGTGTGTTTGTGTTTGTGTGCGTGTGGTGTGTGTGTGCATACGTGTGTGTGTGTGTGTGTGTGTGTGTGTGTGTGTGTGTGTGTGTGTGTGTGTGTGTGTGTGTGTTGTGTGTTGAGAGTCTATGTGTCTGTGTGTCTGTGTGTGTGCGTGTGTTTTCCAGATTTCGTTTACATTCTGCTATTTCGTAATGGATAAATAAGTAAGAACTATTGGCAGCCATGATGGAATGTCTATAGCCCTTAATAGAAAACATGGACTGGCAGAGAGACTTGCAGACTGAATGGAGTGTGAGAGCAGCACCCCTGTCAATTCAAGCTGCTGGACATCCATGGCACCTCCTTCCCTGAACTAGTACTACCATTCTAAGCTGTCTGTCTCTAGATGCTGAGCCGCTTGATTATTATTTCGTTCCTTTATTCTTCTTTTTTTAAATTATTTGTTCTTTCTTTCTGGTTGTTTCTTTGTTCCATGAAATCAGTCTGACTCTTTTAACTGTTTGTGCTTCACTTTTTTCCCTCATTAATCTTACTCTTCAGGTATTTCTTTTATATTATTCTGTTAAAGGACGGGACTGGGCGTAAATATGCACATGTGTGCTTACTGATAATCCACAGAATAGGATTTTGTTTTTAATTATGCGGTTTGGTTTTGATTTGATATACCGATATCGTATATATATAGTCTCCTTTCTTTCAAATGAAAACCATTACAAAAAGGGACTTCTTGTTCTTCTTGTTGTTCTTGTTCTTCCTGTTCTTCTTGTTGTTCTTTTTTCTTGTTGTTCTCTGTTGTTCTGTTCTTGTTCTTCTTCTTGTTCTTCTTCTTTTCTTGTTCTTTTCTTCTTTTCTTCTTTTCTTCTTCTTCTTCTTCTTCTTCTTCTTCTTCTTCTTCTTCTTCTTCTTCTTCTTCTTCTTCTTCTTCGTTGTCGCTAAACGCAAAGACAACTCTGGAGGCCTTGACAAGTGCTACTGTACGCTGAAAGCCCTCCATGGGTTCAAAATGGTTGTGTCTTATTGGCAGGTCATTAAATCAGATAATTATAGGCTCTCGGGCTTGGGGGATTGAGGGACTAACACTGATCAGTTGATACGAATCTCCCAAGCTCCGTGTCTTGAGCAAGATGAGCCTGATTAAGTTTCTATCTCTTGAGGTCGTAGAGTTCTCGCTGGGTATATTGTGTCGTGCATGCTTCGGCTGCTTTTTCTTTGACCAAAAAGCAGAGTCAGTTTTTAGCAAGTATTCCGAGATGATCGGTGCGCGCTTACCAATATTAGTTATATGATCACATCCAAAAAGTCGGTACCAATGTTAATTCTAGGGGAAAATCTCCTCCACGCGGGCATATCAGCAGAAAGTGAAACTCATTCCCTTAGATTGCTAGCACGACGGTCTAACCACTTGAGTATCCCGTATCATACTGTATAGGATCTACTCATGAATAAAATGTAGTGTAAAACACGATCCTTATGCTTGATGTAATCCCTGGAACCAGTGGCATTTTTTTTTTCTCTGCCGTGGCTAGTCACGTGCACCATCAATGTGTCAGAAGTGAACGCTAGAAGCGTGGAGCATAAAATATCATGTTTCTGTTTCTGAATTACTTTGTCTGAGGGTAACCTGGCGGCAAGAGAGGTACGCGTAAATAAGCTTTGTCTGTCTCTCTGTCTGCTTCTGTGTGTGTCTTCATTTTAACGTCTGTCTGTCTGTCTGTCTGTCTGCCTCTCTGTCTCTGTCTGTGTCTCTCTCTGTCTCTCCCTGTCTCTGTCTGTCTGTCTGTCTGTGTCTGTGTCTGTCTGTCTGTCTGTCTGTCTGTCTGTCTGTGTCTGTGTCTGTGTCTGTGTCTGTCTGTCTGTCTGTCTGTCTGTCTGTCTGTCTGTCTGTCTGTCCTGTCTGTCTGTCTGTCTGTCTCTCTCTTCTCTCTCTCTCTCTCTCTCTCTCTCCTCTCTCTCTCTTCTCTCTCTCTCCTCTCTCTCCTCTCTCCTCCTCTCTCCTCTCCTCTCTCTCACTCTCAAACATTACCATTTTGAGAACAAGATTCGGGGGGGGGGGGGGGGGAGCAAATTACACAGTCGCTAAACAAAGATCGAGATGATTATTGTTCATAAAGAAAATCTTAACCTTATTAGAACAGTAAAATTTCAAGAGCTGCATACAGCGAAAGTGAATAAAGGACTGTTAGGTTTTTGCTGTTTCCAAAGAATACTTCTTACAATTATTATATTTTCAAATTCACTGATATCAGTTATAAAAAGTGGACAGTGAGTGATGTTTGTATCGGAACATAGTGCACTATGTGATGATGATATAGTTTTGTACAGGGATTTTGTTCACTTCATTCATTTATTATTTCTAGTTTACTTGTTTTTATTTTATTTATTCCTTTGTTTCGACGATAACCTAATAAGCACTCATGTAGTTTTTATATCCAGTTCCCCGTGTACAAGCAGTTTTGTGAAATTTGTCGTCTGTTCCAAACGATACAAATGCCCTACTTTTCCAAAAGACGAAAGAGTTTTAATCGTGTGTGTGTGTGTGTGTGTGTGTGTGTGGTGTGTGTGTGTGTGTGTGTGTGTGTGTGTGTGTGTGTGTGTGTGTGTGTGTGTGTGTGTGTGTAGGTAGGTAGTGTAGTGTAGGGTAGTGTAGTGTAGTGTAGTGTAGTGTAGTGTAGTGTAGTGTAGTGTAGTGTAGTGTAGTGTAGTGTAGTGTAGTGTAGTGTAGTGTAGTGTAGTCACTCTCTTTCCTTTCAGTTTCTGGTTTAAGGAATTTTAGGCACAATTATTTTGCCTCTCGTGTGTCTGAGTCCTTACGTGTCCATTGATTTGTGTGTGTGTGTGAGTCTGTTCTGTGTTTTCAATCTTCAGATACGTTGTCATTTTTTAAACCACTTCTTCACTTTAGTATTTTCTATTTGCTCGCATTTGTAGCATATGCTATTATTTTCTAAATAACTGAGATGTACACCAGCTTTCAAACAAACCTTGGGACGTTTCAACTTTGGAGTACGCTATAAGCAGTTGTCTTATTCTTGTTCACAGTACTTACGTATATCATAACCATCTTTTTCTGAATAAACATTATTATCGTTAAACAACATACATAGAAAATGGTAAAAGGATGACACAACACAACAGATCTGATCCTGACCAACACCAAGAGAGCAAAATAAAAAAAAAAAAAACTGGTAAAGGCACGTGAAGTATAACACGTGCTCTTGACATGACTCAGGGTTCAAGAAACTAGTCTGGATATATCCTAGACGTTCTATTCTTTGCTGTCAGCACTTCCAAAGAGATGTGTAGGCAGAAACGCTCTTACAGCCTCTTTGACTACCAGTCTCCTGATTGGGGAGTGAATATATAAACTGGCGGTCAGAGCTCCCAGAGACAGGATGGAGAAAGATGATAGTTAGTGAAGTCACTTCCTGATCCTTGGCTTCTTCAGAAGAACATAAAATGTGTGGTGCTTTTAAGTAGCCTTCCGCTTGGGAGATCAATTTGCAAAGCATGGTCCTTTTTGTGTGAGGATGATTGCCACGGTCCGTCACATGTTATATGACATGTCAATGCTTAGCTGGAAAGGAAATACTTGGGTTTTTTTTGTTCTTTGGTTTGAATTTGTCGCAAACATGTCTAAAAACAGATATGGCTCTATTTAGTTTCATAACTGAAGTGATATAGTTATGCTGTGTCCAGCTTTTTCTATGACCAAACCTGTTCCATGTCGCTTATTTTCATCGTTCTGTCTCAGCCAGTGACCTGCACTTCTGGAAGATATTACTAGCTTCGTAACCTTTTTATGACAGAACTGAAAGTTCTCTGGAACGATATAAATATCGCCATTTGCTTCAAGTTCAAACTAGCATGTTTTCTAGTCATGTCTACGTTTTTGTACGCATGTGAAACGTGAACCATAACAGCATACATTGGAAGAAGGATACAAGGAATTGAGATGAGATGTTTTCGCAAACTTCTTAGTATCTCATACAGATATCACATAGTCTACATGAAAGTGAAAAAAAAAAAAGAAAAACGTCATCGGGCCATATGAAAACTTCTGACTTCAGTGAAAAAGCTAACACTGAAGTGGCACTTGAACATCTGGACTAGCCAAGACTCCTTCAGGGATCAAAATAAAAAGAGCGACGAAGATACAAACAGAATAGACGGCAAAAAGACATCAAGGAGTGGACTGGCCTTAACTGGATCGACTTCTTGCCAAAAGCTTAAAACCGCGAAGAATGGAGGGAGCTGGCTGCAAAACCTTCAGTGGTACCCCAATGGTCTACAAAACTATGGAATAGAAGATGGTGAAGAAAGATATTCCATGCAAGCGGTGCTTAGTTTTACAACCCCACCTAAATGGCTTTCATGGAAGTGGAATCATATTCACGTTAACTCCAGGAGGAAACAAAATCCCCTCTGACAGGCGTCTCGGTTGTGGGCTGGAACTCAGGGGGCCATCAGACTCCGAGTTCAACGCTCTCACCACTAGGCTACACGGTCCCCCAGTTTGCTGATTAAACATACCTCTTTCCAGGTCGTGTGGTTGCCATCGTGTTGTTTGTCAGTTGGTCTGCTGGTCACCGTGTGTCATAAAGTGATGGAGTGACTCAGCCATGAAAAGTGATTACCTAGGTCTGAGTTGCCTTCGTCTGTGCCTAATGTGGCGGCAAATGTTTCCTCTTTTGCCTTTTTTGTTTTGTTTCTTTCTTTTTCTTTATCTCAATCTGTTTTGTAGTGTTTTTTTTGTGTTTTATGATTTATATTTTTTCTATTGTTGTTGTTGTTGATGTTCTGCGTGTTTTTTTATGGTTCTTGTTGTTGTGTGCTTCTTCGTGTTGTTCTTGTTCTTATTGTTCTTCTTGTTCTTGGTTCTACTTATCCTTGTTTATGTTATTATTTTTCTTGCTTTTTTTTATTCTTCTTCTACTTGTTGTCGATGTTGTCCAGTTCTTGTGGCTGTTGTTGCTGTTGTTGCTGTTGTTGCTGTTGTTGTTCTTTTTCTTCTTCTTTTTCTTCCTGTTGTTGCTGTTGTTGCTGTTGTTGCTGTTGTTGTTTTTTTTCTTCTTCTTTTTTCTTCTTCTTCTTCTTCTTCTTCTTCTTCTTCTTCTTCTTCTTCTTCTTCTTCTTTCTTCTCTTCTTCTTCTTCTTCTTCTTCTTCTTCTTCTTCTTCTTCTTCTTCTTCTTCCTCTTCTTCTTCTTCTTCTTCTTCTTCTTCTTCTTCTTCTTCTTTTCTTCTCTTCTTCTTCTTCTTCTTCTTCTTCTTCTTCTTCTTTGTTGCTTCTTCATCTGCTGACTCTCCAATCTACCTATCGTAAACACTTCCCTCCGCACTTTGTTCACACACACACATACACTACACACACACACACACACACACACACACACACACACACACACACACACACACACACACACACCACACACACAAACACACACACACACACACAAAAACACACACACATACACACACAAAAACACACACAAACATACACTACACACACTGCACACACACACACACCAACACACACACACACACACACACACACACACACACACACACACACACACACACACACACACACACATACCACACACACACACACACACACACACACACACACACATCACACACACATCACACACATACACACACACATACACTACACACATACACACACACACACACACATACACTACACACACATACACTACACACACACACACACAATACACACACACACAAACACACACACACACACACACAACACACACTACACACACACACCACACAACACACAACACACACACACACACCACACACACACACACACACACCACACAACCACACACAACCAACAACACGTACACACAGACTAACTCACATTTATCGATATCTTGCAAGTTTGCCTGCAGAGATTCAATCTAGCATTGCTGCTGCATGACTTATTGCACCATCTCCTTACATCAATACAGGCTTTGTCTCACCGCTTCCTCTATTTGTCTGTCTCTGGGGAAAGGACAGCCTAGTGGTCAGAGTGATGCGCTCGTGGTTTGCTGACCCGGGTTCGAATCTCGTTCAAGAGGATTTTTCCACTGGAGTTAACACTAGTGCCGACTCCACTCCCCCTCAAAATCTTCGGATGAGACTTTAAACCGAGATTCCGTGTGCGAACGCAGGCAGAACCTCTTTTCGCACACGTTAAAACCTGTTCTGCTTTTCGAAAATGTACGCCATTGTGTGCCGGTGAGAATGGATGAGAAAATTTACAAAACTGCATCTTCACACGGGGACTGGATAAAAAAAGAAACATATGAGAGTTTATTCCACTGTCTTTAAAAGAAAAGAGTGAATAAATACAACTGAATATAAATACTGCATCTACACGTGGACTGGATGAAAAAGAAACACATGAGAGTTTATTCCACTGTCTTTGAAAGAAAGGAGTAAATAAATACAACTGAATATAAATACTTCATCTGACTGTTCATCTGCCGGTCTTTTTATCTGTTTTGTCTCTCCATCTGTCTGTTTATTCATCTGTCTGTCTCTCCATTTGTTTGTCTCTTTATCTGTCTGTCCCTTCATTTTTCTGTTTCTCTTTCTGTCCGCTTCTCTATCTGTCTGTTTCTGTGTATGTCTATCTTTATCACAGTCTGTCTCTCCATCTGCCTGTCTGGTCATCTGTCTGTTTATTTGTCTGTCTGTTTATCTCTCTGTTCATCTGTCCGTCTCTCCGTCTGTCTTTCTCTCCATTTGTCTGCCTCTTCATCTCTCTGTTTGTCCATCTGTCTTTCTCTTCATCTGTATGTCTCTTTATCTGTCTCTTCATTTGTCTGTCTCTGTATCTGTCTTCTCATATGATTGCTTGTACCTCTGTCTGGCCGTTGCTCTGTCAATTTGTTGTTGTTTTTTGTTGAAAAGCCCTTCTGTTCAGGATTAAACGGGCAAGTGAAGAAAAAGAATTCTGAAAACGAAAACAAGTGTCACATAACCTCGTTAAAAAACAACAACATCGCAACGGAAAAATTGCAAATGGAGACCAAAGCAGTGGTTGCAAAAGATAAAAAAATGAGCACACAGAGAATACTGGTATAAAGATTATGAAAATGACAGGCCAGAATAAGAATATATTGTAAAGCATGAGTTTATATTTTAAAATGTTCTGCTTTATGATATCATTTGTATAGGTTCTTAGAATAAAAAGGATATGAAAAAAAATAAACGCTAACGGTAATGTTCTTCATATGAAGTCGTTTTGAAAATTTTAAAACTGGCGCATGCGTTTGCTTCTTTGCTTTACATGTACGTATGCTCTTACATGGTTCTGTTCCACTTTACATGCTTTCCAGGGATGAACAAAATTTAGCTGCAAATTCTTCTGTATGAAAGCTTGAAATGCATACACAATATTTAGCCTTAACTGCTTGAACACAGCTCGCATGGAAAGAAAAAAAAATCGTATTGAAAATTAATAAACTAACAAATAGTCAAGAAATGAAAGAATAAACAGAAATGACATAATCCGCTAATAGGTCAGTCAGTCAGTGGATCAATCGGTTCATCAACAAATCAATGTACCAGTCAATCAATTAAATCAATCTCACCCTTTCAAACAGCTTTCTCTTCTATTGATGTAAGCCAAATACGCTGTCCATTACTGATGTAAGCAACGTATGTTGTCCACACACTGACAGTATTGGTCTATGCACAGAAAAACAAGAGAATAAGTGGAAAGGCATTTCATTCCACTTAACAAGACAGAAATGAAAAGAGGTAGAATCGAAGATTCACAAAAAGAAAGAAAAAATTGTAAAGAATTTGATTCGGAGAAAAGGAAACAAATCAAGAATTAAAACTTCAAAAAAGGAAAAAAAACATACATATATCCCCAGTTTTTCACAACAAAACAAGATTAAGCTAGAAACCCGATTCTCGAAAACCAGGTCATGTTTTGGGAAATGCAAAGACTTTCTCAACACACGCTTGATATTGCCGTTCAAAAGAAATATAATGTAGCCAATTCAATCTCCAATTGTCTACGTATGGCTACAAAACATGATCGTTCTACAAAAACAAAGCAGAAATGAAAGCACAAGTGACGCTTAAGAAGCAAAGTGAAGAGAATGTTGGCTATCAAACCTGAGAATAAAATCACATTCCAAGTGATCAAAAAAAAAGGGCTAAAAGATGTTCTCAAATCCTTGATCAAGTCTCCTCGAAACAAAACTAAAGATTGAATTGAATAGATCAAACAGAAATAGAGGAATGCATGTCACACTGCAAGACATAAGGACAAAAGTTGGGCAAAAAGGTTCGCAGAATGACAGTCAAGATACGGCGGCAATAAATACCCCAGGCAGACCAGCAACAAGATGGCTTGGTGACATCAAGAAGCACAGGGCATGACAGCACAGACAGACACCAGAAAGCAAGCAATGGAAGGTTGCTATGGAAGGCTACATCCCAAATTAGATTGATATCGCCTAGAAACCCGACACAAGATCTGTTGAGAATTCTACCAACCACAAATCGATAAGTCAATACACCAAAGCCTGGAGTTTTCTTCATTAAAATAATACAACTGCCGCCGACCCCCAAACTGCCACCGAATCGAAATCAGCAAAATACCAACATAAAAACGGTGTAGAGTAAAACCATGATACAGAAAAATATTTTTTTTTAAACATGTCAAATCAATAGTGTTCATGCTAGAGCACACACACACACAACACACCCACACACACCACACACCACACACACACACACACACACACACACACACACACACACACACACACACACACACACACACACACACACACACAACACACACACACACACACACACACACACACACACACACACACACAGCAGAGGTGTAAACACAGAAAGGATTTAGTAAAAAAATAATAAAAAAAAATGCGTGTACTTTTATCTTTGCAGGAGGGTTAAGACTTATTAAGAAAAATGTCATGGAGAAAGGGCACCGATAAATATTAAATAGATGAGAGTAGTTTCTTTTTAAAAAATGTGCAATCAATACCGGGAACTTAAGAGTCATGAACCATTTAGAGACTTGTGAAAATGTGTTCATATCAGGAAGAAGTAACACTTCGTTTTAAATATTAAAAAAAACCTGAAAGCATTCATAGTCACATTCAGAAAACTGATACATGTCTGTGTAGTGAGAACATTACTAAAACATGTAACATGTTTGAATGGAAAAGGATAAAACTATTACTGGCCCTAATTTTTTCCCTGAAAAAAAACTTCACCAATGTTGTGAAGAATACAAAATTCGCGCCTGATAACATGAAAGGTCCATGGCATAGTTCCTTAGTTGTCGTTTCATTCATGTTATGACATGTTTTTTATATTCATATTTCTTTTTTTCCCAACAACGATTTCAAACATAAAGCAAATGACAAGAGAGAGAGAGAGAGAGAGAGAGAGAAGAGAGAGAGAGAGAGAGAGAGAGAGAGAGAGAGAGAGAGAGAGAGAGAGAGAGAGAGAGAGAGAGGAAGAGAGAGAGAGAGAGATGAGGAGAAGAGGGAGAGAGAGAGAGGAGAAGAGGAGAGAGAGAGAGAGAGAGAGAGAGAAAGAAGAGAGAGAGAGAGAGAGAGAGAGAGAGAGAGAGAGAGAGAGAGAGAAGAGAGAGAGAGGAGAGAGAGAGAGAGAGAGATCCGCTTATCTTTCCGGTTATCTGGTTCTGTCTGCTTTTCTTGCTTTGCATTTTCTGTTCTTGTCTTTCTTTCTCTGTTTGTTTTCTCTACGTTGTTACTCCTGTCTTTTTTTTGTACCCTTTCTTTTCTTCTCTTTTTTTTTTTTTCTGAATTGCGTCCGTGTTGTGTGTGTGTGTGTGTGTTGTGTGTGTGTGTGTGTGTGTGTGTGTGTGTGTGTGTGTGTGTGTGTGTGTGTGTGTGTGTGTGTGTGTGTGTGTGTGTGTGTGTGTGTGTGTGTGTGTGTGTGTATGTGTGTGTGTGTGTGTGTGTGTGTGTGTGTGTGTGTGTGTTGTTTCAACTTTTGCTCTCTGTGTGTTCTTTAACTTTTTTTTTCTTTATTCCTATGACTTTGTACGTTTTTTTTGTGTGTTTTTTTTTGAGGGGGGGTTGTTTGCTTTTCGGTCTTTTCCCATCTCAATAATCTTTTTGTTTTTGTCTGATGTGTGGTGTGTGTGTGTGTGTGTGTGTGTGTGTGTGTATGTGTGTGTTGTGTGTGTGTGTTGTGTGTGTTGTGTGTGTGTGTGTGTGTGTGTGTGTGTGTGTGTGTGTGTGTGTGTGTGTGTGTGTGTGTGTGTGTGTGTGTGTGTGTGTGTGTGTGTGTGTGTGTGTGTGTGTGTGTGTGTGTGTGTGTGTGTGTGTGTGTGTGTGTGTGTGTGTGTGTGTGTGTGCGTGCGTGCTAGAAACTGCTTTTTATCCTGTTGCTGCCCCACTTGTTGTCGATGTATATCTAAATATTGTCAGCTTAAGTTCTGATAAAAAAAAATACATGCTGACAAAGCTTGTTTTCTTTTTCAAATAACTGCTGTTCTGTCTTTGAGTGTTCCCGATTTTTGGCTTTTCTTTCTGCATTTGTTTTTTTTATTGCCTTTTTATTTTGTTTATTTTTGGTGTTGTTTAATGTTTTGTTGCTTTTTCTGCTTCTGTGTCTATTTGTTTGTTGTTTGCTTGGATGATTTCTCGATTAGCTTGTTTCTTTCTTGGTTTGTTTGGTTTGTAAGATGTTTTGCAGGTTTGTTGGTTGATTGGATGGTTGGTGGTTTGACTCGTGGGCTGGTTCGTTGTTGGTTGGTTGGTGAGTAAATGGCAGGTCAGTGTAAGTTCTGTGTTTGCTCTTTTGTTTCTTTCATTTTTTTTTGCATCTTAACTTCTTGATTTTCTTTCCTTTCTTTGTTATTCTTTCTTTCTTTCTTTTTTTTTCTTGTTTTCTTTCTTTCTTTCTTTTTCTTCTTTCTTTTTTCCTGCTTTTCTTTCTTTCTTTCTTTTTATTATTCTTAAACCTTTCTGTCATTCTTTGTATTCTATCTTCCTTTTTTCCTTCTGTTTCCCCAGTTTTTCATTCCTTTCTTTTCTTACTTTCTGTCTCCCTGTTAGTCAGTCTTTCTTTCCTCCGTATGAGTTTTAGTTTTCTGATTTTTTTCCTTATTTCTTGTATTTTTTCTTCTTTGCGTAATTTTTTGCTTTGTTTCCGACTATCCCTCTGATGTTTTTTTTATTTTTTTTATCTTCACTTTGGAACTTCTTTGGAATTATTTTTAGGATTATTCTTCTCTCAAAACGTGTTCGTGCCAGTCATTATAGAAGCTAACATATATATATATATATATATAATATATATATATATATATATATATATATATATATATATATATATATATATATATATATATATATATATATATATATATATTATATATATATATATAACTATCGTCAGAATTTGACATGCTTTGTCTTTTGGGATGGATCTGTTATGAACAGACAGACAATGTCGCTTAAATGGATAGGTCCGTGCAACTGTCCATCATTGTCTCTCGGACCTCATAGTGGACATCAGTGGTCACCCAGGCTTCTGCCTTTCCGATATCATCACGCCTGACGGCGTCATACTATGTGACTTTACTGAGGGTTTTTTAAAGGCTGTTTTCAACAGATAAAGAGGGTGTTATTTATTTCTCTTGTTTATTGTTTTTTGTTTCCTATTTTCCTTCCTTTTCGTAATTGTTCTCTGTCTCTGTCTTTGTCTCTGTCTCTTTCTCTTTCTCTCTCTCTCTCTCTCTCTCTCTCTCTCTCTCTCTCTCTCTCTCTCTCTCTCTCTCTCTCTCTCTCTCTCTCTCTCTCTCTCTCTCTCTCTCTCTCTCTCTCTCTCTCTCTCTCTCTCTCTCTCTCTCTCTCTCTCTCTCTCTCTCTCTCTCTCTCTCTCTCTCTCTCTCTCTCTCTCTCTCTCTCTTCTCTACACACACACACACACACACACACACACACACACAATGTGCACACTTAAGCAACACACTCACGTTGGAAAGGTGATAGAGATGGTGGTGGCTGTTGGAAAGTAGGGACAGTAGTAGGGATATATATAATTAGTAGCTTTTACTTTTCCTCCATCACTGTATGCTTAGATTGTCTTCCTTTTCTGTCATTTTAGATCTTGTTTTTCCCTTGGTTTATGCCTTTTCTTCTGTGTCACCAATTTGCTTAGTAATTGATTTTACTTGTCTTTACTTTCTTTCCTTTGTGTCGTTTTAAAATCAGTTTGTAATCATTTATTCATTCACGCACTTTTTTTTCTATCAGTTTGGTTTTTCTTCTGTCTTTTTCTCTTGTTAAAACATGTCTCTTTTGCTTTTTATTCCTATCAGTCTCTATGCGTATATGTATCGGTTTCCTTCAGATTATTTCTAAAATGTACGGGTTGGGAAATGTGCGAAAGAAAAAGAAAAACACTCCCTATTGGCATTGCTTTATCATGTGATCTATGCGTGCTGATGCACAGATACTGTGTTGTGGTGGTTTTTTTTTCTGCAATGTTGTCCTGTTGGCTGTTTTATGTATGGCTTGTAGTGCACTGCAGTTTCTCTATTTGTAAAATAATAAAGCATTTGGTTTGAGCTGAATTGTTTTAAATTGAATGCCGTGGGCCTCTTACTCTAGCCAGCACCCACACCTTCTGGACATTTTGCGCTAAGAAATCTCTCATTTTTGCTCCGCTCTTTATTTCTGTCTTGTTCCTTTTTCTTCCCGTCACCTGTTTTCTGGCCATTTTCTGCCTTCACAGTCCATTCCCTTCTTTTTTCTGCCAGAAGATTTAATTAACAGATCTTAAGCATTCCCTCCGCGCTAAAGTCGCATGTGCTAGGCCTCATT
Source organism: Stramonita haemastoma (assembly GCA_030674155.1). NCBI lineage: Eukaryota > Metazoa > Mollusca > Gastropoda > Neogastropoda > Muricidae > Stramonita > Stramonita haemastoma. The sequence goes on along the minus strand of CM060316.1, from coordinate 76,349,725 downwards.
TGTCAGTCGCTCACCAGCAGTGCAACGTCTTTTGGTTCACATGACAACAACAGGAGTTGCTGTCTGAGCGTTCCTGCAAGACGAAGCGTGTGAAAAGG
>CM060316.1:76337127-76344627 GCA_030674155.1 Stramonita haemastoma | reverse complement strand
CTTCCCGGGAGGCTTTTTTTTTGGCAGGAAGGAGATTGCAGCAGAATATTTGACACCAGTTAATATTCAGGTCCCGGGCTGTGAAGGAGGGCCCGAGTCCTGTCAATATTTATTTGGCTACACTCACACATCCCCTCTGCCGGTGCGGCAGATTTAATTAGGAGGGGGCTGGGGGGCGGAGGAGGGTGGCGGAGCATCTCCATACATCAATAACGCTGGCTGCAGATTTCTCCGGTGGGGTTTTTGGTGTCTGTGTGTTTATCAGACGTTCTATCTTGCTTGCGTCGCCTTCTTTTCGTTTTTTTTTTTTAAAGAATTATTTTACTTTGTCTCTATCTGTGTCTGTGTCTCTCTGTGTCTGTCCGTCTGTCTCGTTGTCTGTCTGTACCTCTGTCTGTATGTCTGTCTGTCTTTCTATCTTTCTATCTTGTCTCTCTGTCTCTCTCTGTCTCTCTGTCTCTCTCTGTGTCTCTCTCTGTCTCTCTCTGTCTCTCTCTGTCTCTCTCTCTCACTGTCTCTTTCTGTCTCTGTCTCTCTCTCTCTCTTGACATTTTATTTGTTTCTTTTCATGAAAAAAATGATTTTACATACACACACACACACACACACACACACACACACACACACACCACACACACACACACACACACAACACACACACAGCATACTCTCTCTCTCTCTTGTTTTTGTTGTTGCTCATTTCCTTCCCTTTTTTATTTGTCTTCCTTCTGTTTTCTTCTTCTTTTTTGGTATTTTTTTTCTTTCTTTCCTTTCCTTACTTGATTTGGAATTATTTCCATATTTTCTTTCCTTCTGTATTTTTTTCTTTGTTTCTTTCTTTTGCTTTTTGTCTTTGGTGTCTTCTATTCCTCATAAAACTTTTGACCAGTCTGCCAGCGGTGCTGCAATAATATTGTATGCATGATTTGGATGTCATGTCGGATGTCACATAGGAGATGTAAAATCACTGACATGAACAGAACATGAATTTTGCACTCTTTTTGCCTAAGGAGGCAGAGAGCAGAGTTCTTTGTGTTTTTAGTTTTTCTTAGGAAGAAAAGGGATTGCCTATAATTTGGTCAGCTGTTTACTGTTACCTGTCTTAACAACTTTGACTGTTTATTTGCTTGTTTGTAACATCGTTTTGTGTCCACTTGCGTGCTTGTCTGTCTTTCAAGGTGACTTTCTTTTTTTTTTTTTCTTTGCATTGGTAAAATGGAGTGGTCTTGCAGGTTGTTCCCGGTGATGCTTAGCACACACATAAATAGCTTGTAGGGAACAGTCTACACATTTATCAACGGAGTATAGAGAAGCTGCGATAGGTTGAGTCTTCATATCAGTAATTCTTAAGAGCAATGCTGCGAATGTATTTCTTTAAATATGTTGTGCTATTTTGTCTTTTCTATTTCTTGTGTTCTCCTTCCATTTGTTTGATGAACTTCTATCAACCTTTTATGAACCTTTTAATGATCTTTTTACTGTTATAATAATAATTTTATCTCTACTTCTGTAGTCTCTTACCATTATAACAATTCCTTTTATATCCCTTGATATGCTTTGTTGGTGCTATCTTCTTTTCCTCTACGTGTTTATAGTCTTTTACTTTAATGTTCTTCTAAATTCGCTTCCTATCCTCTGTTACTTTCAAATAAATCTTCTATCTTCTTTTCTGTCTTTCTATTTTTTTTTATATCTTTTCATCTCCCTTTTTTAGAATTTCTTACTGTCATATTCCTTTTATATCCCTGTCTATGCTCTGCTACTGTCATATTCATCTTATCTCCCTTTCTATGTTCTGTTACTGTCATATTCCTTTATCTCCCTTTTATGCTCTGTTACTGTCATATTTCTTTTATCTCCCTTTGTATGCCCTGTTGCTTTTATATTCCTTTTTATTTCCCTTTGTATGCCCTGTACCTACCATGTTCTCCCTGTGCTCTGTTACTTGCGCGCACGTCAAAACCGTTCCGCCTTTTGGAAGAGTAGGCCATTTCGTGCAGGTAGGAACCGGTGACAAATAAAACAAAGCAAATGCACACTAGTCCCGTGTTTAGTTTAGACCCCATCCCCGAAGTTGGAATGCAGCTATCTTAGTGGTGGGTAGTAATGGTCGCATACCCAAAGGTATCATGATTTGTGAACCTTGGAACTCCACCTAAAGAAAGACAAAAAAACTACTTCTTGTCTCTTCCTCAATCTTTCAGACCTGTGTTTCATGTCAGATCTGGCTGGGGTAGTTCTGAAGGGGGGTACCAGACTGCTGGACACCTGCTGATTTTGTGGGATTCTCTACACTGAATCCGCGAAAGTATTGTCAATGTTTATTTAGTGTACACACTCCTGTCCTCTCTGCCTCTCAGAAGATGTGGTTCATGGTGGTGATGCTGGATTTAGCCAGACAGCTTTGCACTGCAGTCTCACTGCTTGCTGTTCGTTCTGTCGCTTTTGATGTCTCTCTGTCGGGTTTTTTCCTAGGATAGTTTTTTTTTCTTTCTTTTTTTCTTTGTCTCTTTATTTCTATGTCTTTCTTTGTTTCTTCTTTCTTTCTCTCGTACTTTTTCTCTTTATGTCTTTGTCTTTCTTTCTTTCTTTCCTTCTTTCTTTCTTTTTCTGTCTGTCTGTCTGTCTTTCTGTCTCTTGTCAATCTTTCTTTTATTTTGTCTCCCTTTGCTTTTTTCTTTCTTCCTTTCTTCTTTAAAGAGGGTATGTCTTTGACACATGAATCTAAGTAAACAGATAAAGGGTGCATTGTGGGCGTTAGCAATAATTGAAATCAATATCATACAAGACAACGCGTCTTGCTTTCATCATGTTGCTTTTTATCCTCTTCCCTGTATTTTGTGCTGTTTACTTGTATGCATTGTTGGTTGATTTTTTTTCTCCACTTTTTGTCTGCACTTGTTTTGTTTATTCAAGTCTTTTTTCTTTACTTAGGAATGCCTTTTTCTTTTGATTAAACGCATTTTGGCTATCTCCTCATCCGTTTGACTGTAAGTATGTATGTACTTGTGTCCCTCTGAAAAGGAACGCATCAATCTCGTTTTACGTTGACAATAAGATGATATAAAACTCTAAGCCACATTCAAAAACTAGTGCGTCAAATTAAGACAGTTCATGTTAGCAATCAGCATACCATCATGAAATACCCTATAAAACATAGTATTGAACTGAGACTCCATGTAAGTTCTACAGGTGGCAACACATTTTTGTGGTAGGGTTTCCGTATGAAGCGTTTACTGTAGGGCTTTTTCTCTTGCGGTTTTCTTCAGTGCCTAGCAACTGTTCTTCCTCCAAGGTTTACTTCATTGCCTAGCAACTGTTCATCCTTTCAGGTTTTTTCATTGCCTAGCAACTGTTCTTCCTTCCAGGTTTTCTTCAGTGCCTAGAACTGTTTTTCATTCAGGTTTCTTCAAAGCCTTGCTCTGTTCTCTTCGGTCTATTTCTTTGGTTAGATTTTTTTTTTGTTTTCAAGTTGAATAGCCCGTGTTGCTTTGCCCTTTCTGTCTTGCTTCGAGATCGTTTATCACAGTATCAGGGAAGGTCAGCTGTCAACCCAGGTAGCATCAAATGTGCCAGCTATTGTAGTTGCTGTTTGGGTGACTAAAGCTCATGGCCATGCCATCCACACTCAAGAGAATGTGTCTGCGCACTTTATCAGTTATTGTTTGCAAGTTTCCTTATTTTACTATAAGCTTTGGATATCCTAATTTATCATTGTATGGCCCTGTTTAGAGACGATGGATTAATACAAATGTAGTGCCCCCAAATTCAGAATACACCAATACAGCAGTTGTAATGTCTGCATTCATTTTCGTAGTTCTCTGTGTTTTGATGTATGTGTTTCTACCGGGCATTTTCTTTTTTCTGCTGTTCTCTTTTTTGATCTGTCAGATTCTTTGTTTTTGTCTTCATCACTTTTTTCGTTTACTTTTTTTTTCTTCTGAAAACCCCTTTCTTGAACATCATCCATTATAGCCCCAGTGGCCCTAATCGATGATATCGCCTTCACCTTGCAGATGATAGCAATCGTGATTAAATTGCCTACAAAAAAACGGACATGTGTCAGTGTTTTTTGTTGTGTGTGTGTGTGGGGTGTGGGTTGTTGTTTTTTTTTTTTTACTCCTCTTGTCTCCTCTACTCGTGTCAGTTTGTGTAGCAGAGTTTTGGTTTGTTTCATTGAGAATTGTTTGTTTGTCTGTTTGTTTGGGGGATGTTTCCTTCAGCAGTTTGTGTTCACTAAGCGTTTTGTTGTGGCTGTGATGCTCTTCCCTTGTGTGATTTTTTTTTTTCTGGGGGTGGGGGTGGAGATGGTGGGATGTATTTGTATGTTCCCCTCTAAGCCCACTAGTGATCTCTGTTTTGTCAAGCTATCAGGCTTGTTTGCTTCTTCCACGTGTCACACTACCAGCTTGGAATGCTGCTTCTCTCTCTCTCTCTCTCTCTCTCTCTCTCTCTCTCTCTCTCTCTCCTCTCTCTCTCTCTCTCTCTCTCTCTCTCTCTCTCTCTCTCTCTCTCTCTCTCTCTCTCTCTTCTCTCCTCTCTCTCTCTCTCTCTCTCTGTCTGTCTGTCTGTCTGTCTGTCTGCCTGTCTGTCTGCTGTTTGACTTGCTATAATTATCCAATCTATTAGTGGAAGACCTGCACACTATCATAGTTCTATTATCCATAACTTTTTTTCCCAGTCGTCTGATAGAAATATGCAAGCATTATTCGTTTCCAAATTATCCTTCAAACTGACAGATACCAGCAACGCTACGCACGCTTTTAACCTGTCACCTTTGAAATAGCACATACAGTAATGGTTATACAGGGCATATGAAGTTCCATGTTGTATGTGTGGGTATGTGCGTCCAGCTGACGTGTGTTGAGACTATATTTTGAAGTATTGTGCGACACAAAAAGACGTTATTATCATCGTTTTCAATATCATTTTTTGCTATCATCATCATCATCATCATCATCATCATCATCATCATCATCATCATCATCTCATCATCATCATCATCAACACTATCAACACCATCATGGCCACCACCACCACCACCACCACCACCACCATCATCATCATCATCATCATCATCATCATCATCATCATCATCATCATCACATCATCATCATCATCATCATCATCATCATCATTCTCAACAACAACATCATCATCACCATCAACAACATCACCATCATCATCATCCGAAGCAGCAGCATTTCCATCATTGTTACTGTATCATCATCGCATGCTGTCTCTTCTTGTCTCTGTTTGCTTTTCTCTTTGTCACTGGGTGTGTTTCTCTGTGTCTGTTTACACAACAAGGGCTATCTGCAGCATTGCAGATGCAGAGCACACACGATACCCTCTTGCCTGAGGCTTTATACGGTTGATTTTCTCATGTCATTGCAACATTGATAGCCTTGATATGATAGGGGCTAGATTCAGAGTTTCTTTTTTTTTGTTTTCTTGTGTTATCTTTGCCATAGCTACCTTTCTGTAACGCCTGTTTGCTCCAAACCATCCTATCAGATTTTCTGGGAGGAAGAGAGGATATTTCTAAAGAAATCTTATCTCTGAAGTCGGAATGCAGCCACCTTCATGGTTGTCAAAAATGATTGCAAATGCAAAATTTGCAATGTTCGGATCTCTAGCCGAAGCTCGAGAAAAAGAACAAAAAAGAAAATCATAGAAAACTTGACGGCTGTTGTTTTTTTTTTAGGTTGTGTATATATGGTAGACTGAGCAAAACATTGCTCTTGTAATATATAAACTGGCAGTAAGCCTGTGTAATAGCTCATGGAGAATGTTCACATCTTCTTTATCAGACCACAGTGGTACTCAGTGGTGGATCTTATCCATTTACTTTGTAGTGATATTTTTTTTTTCGTCGTCGTTTTTCACATACTTGTTTATATCTGGTTTTGATTGTGTGTTTCCAGGTTAATTAGTTTTATTTGGAATCCTCTGGCATCTTTCCGATATGCTTGAAGCACTATCAATGTCTGCATGGGCAGTGTGACACAGTTTAACGGGTATACCTTATCAGCATGAACAGTTAGCGCTTGAGAGGCTTCCATTCGTAAAAAAAGCCTTCATTCTTTGGACGCAAAGATTGTGCGTGGTAATTGCAGTGATGGCTACATTGAAACAAAACAGACGTGAGGTTTGGTCATTTTATTCGTCTGTGTTCTTGTTTAGTTTGCCCGCCTCCACTCTTGCTGTTTGATGTCAGTGTAGTTTTTAGCACACGACCTCCCAGCTGTGTGTTGTCCAGGAGTTCTTTCTTTGTCCATTGTTTCTGACCCAGACATTCTTTCTGTTAACTCCAGCCTCTTCTTTCTTGCTGTGTATTCTCTCAAATGTGATGTAAGTAGTGTATGCATGGTTTGCTTTGATTTTTTTTAGGTATTCTTTGGTTTTTTTGGTTTGTAACAATTCTCTTTTGTCTGTTTCAGTCCGTTTCTTTATCATTTCTTTACTTGAATTCTTTGTTTGTATTTGTTTGTTCGTCGTGCTTGTGTTTTTGGATGTTTCAGGTGATGCCAGTTTTGTTGTCTAATTGTGGCGCTCCACACGAAATGAGTCGCTTAGCACATTACCCAATTTTGCGCTAGGAGCCTTTAAAGGCAGGTGGGGGTCAAGTTGTCAATTTTGAGATTTTGATTAATTATTAAACTAGAACTGTTTGTTTACCTATAATGAAATATCAAGGCATAATTTTTATTCATTTTGCTTTTAAATGTTTTTGAAAATACCAAAGCACTCATTCTGACAACCTGTTACTAAAATAAACTTGCTCGTTTCTCATTTTGGTCCCATCCTGCAGTCTATCATTTCATTTGTAATAATGTTGCACAGAATTGTCCGATTTTCAATCTGTTTTTTTGTATTTGATAGCCACTTTATTGCACATTAATAACATGTCAATAACTTAAAATTGACCTCAGTGCACTCCGTCTCATTATGTGGTGGAGCATCACAATTGTTTTGCCTTTTATTTCTTTCGTTTGTTGGTTTACTACCATTGACATAATTATGCTGTCTTTGTTTGCCAATCTTCTTTTGCAGACATAGAGTAAAATCTAACAGACAGTGTAGTTAAAGGCAGAGATTTAGCTACCATTTGTTTTCTTTTGGAGTTTTTTATCATCCCGTAGTGTTCAAATTTGTTTTGCAGCCTTGTTCACTGACCATCCGAATGAATCCTCGATGTTTTTGACATACACATGCTATTTTTGACTGTGTATGTTTGAAAGATGCCGTTAGGAAGTATATTGCTGAAAGAAATACCCAGATGCTCCTTAATTGAGTTAAGGGTTGTTGCTCATTTTGTGTAAATGGATTTTGTCTCTATGTAAACGTTTTAGATACAACCACATTTCTTTGGTGTTCAGTATTTTTCATTATTTTTTTTTTCATTCTTTATTTCCTTTTTTTTTCACACTTTTATTTCTTTTTCATTTGTGCTGGTATTTTTCTGCTTGCTGTTTCATGCTCATTTTCTGTGTTTTT
>CM060316.1:76335559-76337027 GCA_030674155.1 Stramonita haemastoma | reverse complement strand
TAACAAAGATTCCCATGATTACATCAATATTGATAAGACAAAGCCTACCGCTGTATAACAAGAAAATGAAAACAAGTCTAACAGTTTTATGACAACATTTTAAACATGCCTTTCAGAATTGATGATACTATACATGTTGGATCAAAACATTCTTATGATTATATATTTTTACAGTTGCATCCAGGCAAAATGATGCGTGCTGCGTAGTGCATTTCTTTTGTTGTCTCGAAAACTGCTTTAATTAAACGTCTGTCTTCGGCTCAGCCTTTAGATTAAGAGTTTGTTAATAAATTAGACACTGTTTGTTTGATTTTAGAGGGTAATGTCTACTGGAAAGTCAACTTTGATCGGTTCTTCACAGGGGAATATTCTGCTCCTTGTGTTGTTCACGTTTACACTAATGATTGGACTGAATTCGACCTAATGCCATTAATAAAATATGTGGTTAGCCCTCCTCTAAAATAAATCTATTTAATTTACACCACAAGTACTTGAACGTGAAAAAAAAAAACTTTCCTACTGGCGCAAACGGAACTACCTGGACTTGAGAGAATGGATCGGTGGTCTAGAGGTAACACACCTGTTTTGTAAGCGAAAAGTCCGGGTCGGGGTGTGTGTGGTGGTTCGAATCTCGTTTGGGTACGAAACTTTTCCCCCATCCATTAGACCATGAGTGATGGTCTGGGTGCTAGTCTTTTGGTTGAGACGGTAAACCGAGGTCCCGTGTGTTACTCATCATTATTTAGCGCACGTTAAATAACCCACGACAACAAGAGCGTTGTTCTTGGCAAAAAATTGAAGAAAAAACCCACTGTGATAGGGAATCAAATACAGTTGCAGACAGGAAAGAAAACAAATGGGTGGCGCTGCACTTGTGGCGACGCACTCTCCTCGGGGATAGCAGCCCAAATTTCACGCAGAGAAATCTGCTGTGACATAAAGTGGTAATAGAATACAAAGAAAATAAAAAAAAACAATGAAACGACTTCAAAAACGCTGTTTTAATGTTGTTAACCTGTATCAAAGCTTTGATGGTGTAAGGGTCGAGCATATAATTATATAGACATTAAGACATTGATATCATTGTTGATTATAACCCGAAATTTAATACCAATAAAATGTTCAAATACTTGTTTTAATGTCATTCTCGTATCTTTTTTTTTTTTAATCGCCATTTCTTTGTCGATTTTTTTGTTTTTTGATTGTTTTGTTTTTTAATTCCGTTTTAGTTAATATTCTGGTATAAATCCCGAGTAGAGGAAACAAAATGTTTTAAACAAATTTTTAATACAAAGTAGCAGAATACATAATTGTGAGCTGTATGCAAATGGAACTGAATGGTTTGCATAAATGGGGTGTGAATGACTGTACTGTGATGTTGGCTAATTATCTGCAACTTAATTTTACTTCTCACAAGTGCTACAAAGAATCTGATTTAATAATTTTACGAATTTAAATAATGTAAATT
>CM060316.1:76315559-76330559 GCA_030674155.1 Stramonita haemastoma | reverse complement strand
CATACTTTGAAGAACTGTCGCTGTGAGATGTGTTTGTGTATTTCAGTTTGCATGACCAATATAATAGATCTAAGTCTGCGATTATCAATCTGCGGGGACATGGACAGCTTAGAATATAGCGTTTCTAATCTGACTACCCGGTTTCGAATCCCATTCAGGAGGATATTTTTTCCCAGGAGTTAACATCAGTGCCGACTCCAGTCTCTCCAAAAGTCCTTCGGATGAGACTATAAACCGAGGCCCCGTGTAGATGTAAAATAAGGGCACACGAGTGCGTATTCCATTATCCTCTAACAAGAATAAGGAAGTAGATAAATAAATAAATAAATGAATGAATAAATAAATAAATACATAAATGAATAAATGAATGAATGAATGAATCAATCAATTAATTAATTAATGAATTAAAAGATAAGTAAACAAACAAACAAACAAAAAGAAATAATCAGTTTCAGTTAACATTTGCATTTGCAATGAGAGTTCATCAATGAAGCTTTCATTTAATAATTTGTCTGACCATTCGACTCTGTTTTCCTCTAGTACCACATTTCGGCTGCATTTATTTTCCTTTTACATTTGCAGTATCTAGGTCACATAAGTGTTTGACCTAACTAATTTTGAAATGTTTGCTATGCCCCTGTCTTTCTAAATGTTATCTAACTGAAGCACATCAGCTCTAAGAAAGGGAAACTTGCTTGATGTGTGTGTGCGCGCGCGCGCGCGCGCGCGTGTGTGTGTATGTGTGTGTCTGTGTGTGTGTGTGTGTGTGTGTGTGTGTGTGTGTGTGTGTGTGTGTGTGTGTGTGTGTGTGTGTGTGTGTGTGTTTCTGTGTCTGTGTCTGTGTCTGTGTGAGTTTGTGTGTGTGTATGCGTGTGTGTGCGTGTGTGTGTGTGTGTGTGTGTTGTGTCTGTGTGTGTGTGTGTGTGTGTGTGAGGGAGGGAGGGAGGGAGAATGTGTGTATGTGTGTGCGTGCGTGTGTGTGTGGTGTGTGTGGTGTGTGTGTGTGTGTGTGTGTGTGTGTGTGTGTGTGTGTGCATGTGCGTGTGTTTGTGAGTTTGCGTCTGTGTGCGTGTGTGTGTGTTTCTATGTGTTTTTGTGGGTGTGCATGAGTGAGCATAAAGAAGTAAAACAAGAAAAAAAAACTATTTCAAGTACTGGACTTTGCAACTGTCAACTTTTCGTAGCTACTTGAAAAATATGTTGACCAGTTCAGCGTTCAGCTCATCCTTAGACACAGACCCATGGTCACACGAATGAGCTGACCGCAAAGCTGTGTTACAATCAGAACATGCTCGGTTCCTCTGAATTGTCTCATCGATACTTTCTACATGTTTTTTTAGGCTGCTGTTCTACTTTGAAAATAAAATACTGAATAAATTACAAACCTTTTGTGCTGGTCCAGTTTGTGTATGTGTGTGTATGTGTGTATGTATGCGTGTGTGTGTGTGCGTGTGTGTGTGCGGTGGTGTGTGTGTGTGTGTGTGTGTGTGTGTGTGTGTGTGTGTGTGTATGTGTGAGTGTGTGTGTGTGGGGGGGGGGGTGGAGGTGTGGGTGTGTGGGTGTGTGGGTGTGTGGGTGTGTGGGTCAGTGTTTATATGGTTTGTTTGTTGGTTTGTTTGTTTCGGATACTTTTCTTTTTATGCTGCTACATTTTCTGTGACGCTTCTGTCCTGATTCTCTGACGCAAATTATTTCACATTCCTTGCCCTAAATCACATGTCTTATCCTCAGGGTCAGAAGGGGACGAGATAGCTTAATGGTCAGAACATTGCGCTCACAATTTGACGACCCGAGTTCGACTCCCGTTCGAGGGGATTTTTCCCCTGGAGATAACATCAGTGCTGACTCCACTCTCCCCAAAAGTCTTTCGGATGAGACAGTAAACCGAGGCCCCATGTGCGAACGCACGCAGAACATGTTGCGCACACGTTAAATCCTGTTCCGCTTTTCGTAAGAATAGGCCATTGTGTGCCGGTGGGAACAGATGACAATATTTAAACAACTGCCTACACACGGGGACTGGATGAAAAAAGCACATGAGTGCTTATCCCATCATCCTCGATATAAAAAGAAGAAATAAGTAAATAAATAAGTCCATGTAGAACTCACCAATATCAGGCTGCCTTGAGGCCCTCAGCCGCAATAACCCTGCTCTGCCGACACGATTGAAGTGAAATATCTTGAAATACACTATTACAATTACAGATGTAAAATGTATAAGCTGCAATAGCCCTGCTCTGCTCACACAATTAAAGTGAAATATCTTGAAAAACACTATTACAATTACAGATGTAAAGTGTCTAAAGTGTATGGTCCCCGAATTGCCTACTGTCTGACAGCTAACTTGCACTAGTTAGGAGCCAATCAAAATCCCTGTCATCCCTCCAAAAGACTCTGATAGACAGGAGTGGGTGGTCGTAATTGTTCCTGTTGAAATGAAAAAAAAGTATAACTAAGACAAAAAATATGGTAGGGGACTCAAAATTACCCTTGATGTCTGACACCATGCATTCTCAGTGAGAGAGAGAGAGAGAGAGAGAGAGAGGAGAGAGAGAGAGAGAGAGAGAGAGAGAGAGAGAGAGAGAGAGAGAGAGAGAGAGAGAGAGAGAGAGAGAGAGAGAGAGAGAGAGAGAGAGAGAGAGAGAGAGAGAGAGAGAAGATCTTTGACAGCCAAACTTTGTCTAACAATGTGTTTATTGATAAAATGAATGATTTCAAAATATTACCTAAGCATAAAACCCCACAGCAACGCCTAAGAAATAAAGTAATCACATAAAAAGAAACCAGTCAATACTTAATGATGACAGTTAAACATTTAAAACATAAAAGACATCAATTACAGGCACACAAACGCACACAGACAGAGATGCAAAACACACACACACACACACACACACACACACACACACACACACACACACACACACACACACACACACACACACACACACACACACACACACGGGTAGCCTAGAGGTTAGAATATTGCGCTTGCTATCGGACGACACAGGTTTGATTCTCTTTTAAAGGGGATATTTTCTCCTGGAGTTAACAATAGTACAGACTCCAGTCTCCCCAAAATCCTTCGGATGAGACTATAAACCAAGGCCCCGTGTGCAAATACACGGAGAACATATGGCACGCACGTTTCCCTGTTCGGAACCCGATCCGCTTTTCAGAAGAGTAGGCCATTGTGTGCCTTTGGGAACAGATGACACAATTTACAAAACTGCATGTGCACGGGGGCTGGATGTCAAAAAGCACATGCATTCTTATTCAAAATATCCACAATGTCAAATAATAAAAGATACTACATAAATAAAAAATAAAGCACTCACAGGCACACACACACACACACACACACACACACACACACACACACACACACACACACACACACACACACACACACACACACACACACACACTAACAACAAAGGAGAGAAGGATGGAGAGCCAGAAGAAGAGACTGACAACCAGACAAGTAAACAGACAAACAAAAAGGCATACAGACAGACAGACAACAATAAAAGAGTAATGTTAGTACTGTTTCAATTGTGGAGAGTACCAAGGGGAAAAACTGCCACCATTTGAGTAATACTAAAACTTTTCCTGGCATTTAGTTACCTCCCATTAGTTACTCCATATACAAAATTACAATATTGTTGATGAAAACAAAATCTCATATATGATTTTACTGTATGCACTTTGATTTGATGCTATACAATGTTTAACGCTTTAAAATTCCAGGCAATATTTTTGTCATTATGATGATGATGATGATGGTGATTATTATGATGATGGTGATGATTATTATTATGTTTACTACAATACAGCACAGAAAGAGTACAGTAGAGCATAGCACCGTACAATAACCTTTTTTTCCAAAAGGTTTGCATTTTGTATTTTCTGCACCATTTTTAAGGATGTAGAAGAATGTTCAATATATTCAGAAAACAAAAGCATTACTGAAGAAATTTGATTCATATGCCTCATAATTCAACCACAGTTTATTTCAACACAGTACTACCGGACAAAACTGATGATTTAGTTTCTTTTAATATATTTCATTTTCTGTGAAGATGTTACATTCTTTGTTTCAGGTAGCAGTTCAATGTGGAATATAGTCTTCCTGATTGCTGAAGAGAAGTTTTACATAATATTGTTTGATGTAAAGTGTAACATTTGTATACAGGAGACTGTATTGCAGTGTAATACAGAGTACGGCACAGTGTAATGCATACAGTATAAGGAAGACCGGGACCACCTTTTGGATTCATTTTTCGACACTATCACCTAGGACCACATTACAGTGTTATCTGAGTTAACAACTACATCAGCTTAGTGCTAGCCAACGCTCCTAGGACACTCTAGACTTAAAGACGAGGCTGGATAGTTTATGCAGCAAACAGAACACAGCATAGCCACATTCTATTGTAGTTGCATTCCACTTTATATCACTTTCTTGGCATAAAATTCGGGCTGCTCTGCCCGGGAAAGCGTGTAGCCACAAGAATACTGCTACCCGTTTTTGTTTTTCTTTTCCTGTCTGCATGTGTACTTTTTTCCCTACTAGAATGGGTTGTTTTCTATACAATTCTGCCATGGGCAGCTCTCTTGTTGATGTGGATTTTTTTTTAAGTGCGCTAAATTAATGTGTTACGAACTTGACATCGGTTTATCGTTTCATCTGAAAGACTTGCACTCAGACCACCTTTCACAGTCTAGCGAATAGGGGTAAAGTCTCAGTTACAACAGGGATTGAATCACTACATGCTTCGAACCCGATTTTTTAAACTTTCTATGCAGGTGTGTTTCTTCTGATCAACGAACTGTCTGTACAAGAGGCAGCCTAAAACAGTACTCTATTTCTATTTATTTTATCGGTCAGTGTATCAGACTCTGTTATCATCAACCCAAATGAATTGTCTCTGATTCGTTTTTGTGTCATTGCCCCTAGAAAATCCATGAAGTCAGCTGGGATAACCAAGACTGGAGCAAATGGAGAAGGAGGATCATGTGGTTGTTGGGGTCAGAGGCTAACTCCATGACCGGTGACGCCGATAGGTGAGACAGGCTAGGCCTCACAAACACCAATATAGTAGTCTCTCTAAAATCATATAATTCATAATTATCAAATATTCTTGTGAAAACAATTGACACTGTTAAATTCTGAAAAAAAGTGTCTTGCTGTAAGGTACCACAGCAGACGGAGCTTCAATCACCGCTGGGATCTGTGATGAGGGCTCATCCAGGAGCCAAAACTCGAGTCAGGTCAGGCCAAAGGCATGATTCTTGCTCAAAAATGCCTAAAATGCTGCATTGAAAGACATTATGCCGTAGAATTTGTTTTTGTAAAATCCCTAGCATAAGCCCACCATCTAGCAAACGCCCACCCCCCACTTTGGGCCAAAAGTTGTGCACAGGGGTAACTACCTAGCAAAGGCCCACCCTGCTTTTTTCAAAGAGACTATGCTCACTTTCACTAGGATTTGTGCAGACTGTTCTAAAAGTCATCCTTTCCCCCTTCTTTACCTTTTCGTGTTTCTTTCCTCTTTTCTTATTCTTTGTCCCCTCTCCTTACTCCCACCCATCCCCAACAAAGTGAATTGAAATTACGTCATGCCTTTTCTACTGACGTTGGTTCTTGAATCTCTCTGTGCCATTTTTGCAAAATGCCAAAGCGATAATCTTACACTGTATCTTTCAAATTGGAAGCCCTTCAGTATCTGGATAACAAAGCAGGTGGGAATGTTTCGGAGTGCGCCCGTGAATTTTCTGTGGATAGGAAGAGAATCAGGGAATGGAGTGAAAACAGTGATAGACTTGGACAGCAGTACGGAAAAGAAACAGAAACGGAAACTGTCAAAAGGACCAGCAGTTAGATCTGAACATGTCGACCAAGGTGTGCTGCATTATCTGGAAGATGAAAGATCTGAAGGCAGGGTATTGCGAAACAAGGACCTACAACGGAAAGTGATGGAACAGGCAGGTGCATTCAATGTGGTGGGCTTCTCGGCATCAGACATGTGGTTAAGTCGCTGGAAACAGCACCACTTGGTGTCTTGTCGACAGGGAACCAGCTCAAGCCAAAAGGTCCCTGCAGACTTTGAGGATCAACTTCTTCAGTTCCGACGGAATGTTCTGGCCTTCTTTGCCTCAAAGTCCTTTTTTCTATTTTCCTTCACTTCTACTCACACGACCTGACTTACATACTTTCGGGGTTTGTATTCACTCAATTACACTGTTTAGCACAAAAATTACTTTGTGCAAAGGGGTCTATCCCTAGCAAACGCCCATCCCCCAATGCTAGGGATTTTACAGTATTTGTTTTTAATCTTTGAAAAGTCGTTTTTAAAATGACTGAGAAGTTGTAAGTGGTTATCTGCACTTGTTTTCCTCCACTCCTTATTCCTCAATAATACTTTGTGCTCAAGTGGGGAATGGCATACGTGGTGCATCTAAGTGTAGGCCATGTATGTTTGTTTTTTTTCAAATTCTTTTACCTGTGCCTGCACTTTAGGTGTATGGCAATGTTTGGGTTATTATCTAGCTAAAGATGACCACTTGGCTGGATACAAAACTTATAGCCTCCCTTGCATCCTTCCAATAGGATCCCTAAACATATGGCATAATGACTTACAAGGTGTTTATCTTCTCTTATTCCCTTTTGTTTTTGTACAGCATTTATTCTTAGCATATCTTTTTTTCTGTTTTTATCATCATCTTTTGCTGGCAGCTTTGAAAGGCCACAGGGATATCAACTATTCTTGTAAAAGCAATTGACACTTTTAAATTCTGAAAAGTGTTTGCCTGTAAGGTACCACCAGCAGTTAGGTCTATAAACACTGATGGGACCTGTCAAAAACATCTAAGAGTTAGAAATCGAGTCAGGTCTGGTCAAAGGCATGGTACTCCACCTAACCCAGAGCTAGTGGGGGTAAATAGGGATTGTGTCCCTACGGCCTTTTCTCCAGGAGTGGAGACGGAAGTAGGTGAAGTGAATACTATGACCTCTTTCTACTGACGTAGATGGTGGTAATGCTAGCGGTGACAAAGAGTGGGCAACGATCTGAAGAGAACTCAAACACCTTATCACAGGGAGTATGCCCCCTTGATTCCGTGCCACTGCTCTAAAAAGTAGACCCTGAGAGTGCTTCTGTACCCGATGATCCCTTTTGTCGCCCACACCCTCTGGTTTACCCAGCTATATTAAATTTCCCTCCTTATCATGCCAGTACCGCAATGTATTGGTTTGATTCTTTTTCTCCAATTCCTACCCGAGCCATGCATCAAATGACCGTGACCAAAGGGAACAAGTGGCTTTACCAGCGCACCTCAAACAGCTTGTGTAGGCTACATCATCGTGGGACCCGTCGCAGCACCTATACTCCTGCGTCGGCTAAGACTTCTCCTCATCGTCCACTTTGGCTGCCGAGTGCAAAGTGACGTGGTGACATTCTACACAAACTCCGCTGCGCTCGGGCACTCGTTCAGGGTCACGCAGCAGAGCTCAACGCACCCGAAAGACATGCGAAACATGGTAAAATGCGATTCCCTATGCACACGGTAGTCTGCGCTCCGGAGTACTAAAAACGCGAAAAAACCACGAAGGGCGAGGAAAAATGGTGTGGAGATGTATGACCCTATCCCTGTCAGTCCCCTTGAAACCATACCTCTTCTTCCTTGTCCAGGGTGCTAATCCTTCGGCCTGGCGGTGAGGAGAGGTGTAAGTGGGATGGTGAAGGGGTGCTAGGATTGGAACATGGGCCTGAGTTGTGACACCTCTCAAGCACTGATATACTTGTTTCTCAAAAAGCATATCACTGTCTACATTACTCTGCTATTCCTGTACAGCTTCTTACCGAGGTAAGCTGTATAATACTCCAACTATGTACACTTTTACTAAGAAAAGCTTCTTGTAGCAAAGTTGCCTGTAACATTGAGCATCAGAGCTGAAAAGCACATACATATTATTTGCCAATGGCTAGCAGACAGCACATGGCAAAGCTGGCATCAGCAAAATAAGTCTAACGGTGGGTGTGATGATAATGCGGTAGAAATCAATTGGAAAAAAACGAGGTTGCAGTGGGTTTATAACTATTTTGGAAAAGAACGATACAGATACTGTGGGGGAAAAAGTGTTTGGTTTAGATCTCGGCAGATTTTGATTTGTTACATTTCGATTGAATGTACAAGCCTATTGCTACAAGGTTGCAGATGAACCAGATCGGTTGTGTCCACCCATCAAACAATCAATTGAAGATAGACGTTCACCTTGTTTTGACCGGTCCTGTCCTTTCTTGTTTCATCGCGAAGTACATTCCATTGCAGTTCTGTAGGCAGCAGTGCTCACTTCTGTTGTCCTTATTGATGGCAGCAGATAATGAACACATAGTGTGCAATCTAGCTCTGTTCTGGTATAAAGCCGCTGAAAAAAAACGTTTTGGGCCCCCTTTCCTATCATGCTAAGGTCTTAATAAATACACCCTCTGAATACCCTCAGTCTTTGTCTCAGTCTCTGCCTGTCTGTCTGTCTGTCTGTCTGTCTGTCTGTCTGTCTGTCTGTCTGTCTGTCTCTCTCTCTCTCTCTCTCTCTCTCTCTCTCTCTCTCTCTCTCTCTCTCTCCTCTCTCTCTCTCTCTCTCTCTCTCTCATGCCACCAAATCCGTGAGGGACTCCAACGCCAGCCTCTCCAAAGTCTGTGCAGAAGAGGGGGTGAGTTTTATCAACCACACCTCCTCTTTTCAGACTGAAAGTGGGGCACCCAAGAAGTCCCTCTACAAGTACCAGGACCCCTTCCACCCAAGTCCCTATGGTATTGCGGTCCTTACCAACAACTTGTACCGCATACCAAAATCAAAACCTCTGCTCCCCACTCCAGCCCACTCCACGAGCCAAAGGCACAAGACTCGGGGCTCACTGTCCATCCATAGAGCTGTGCCCAACAACAAAGAACAGCCCCATCCTGCCAAGGGCCCATGGTCTCCCCCAACACCTAAAGCCCCTCGGCCCGCCGACGGTATACCTGACTACGACGCCTCTTCACACCGCCGCCACGACTACAATAAGCAGTTCGGACTACAGAACAACGTGCCTGAGAACAAGGCCCGACCACGCCGCGGTGACTACAATAAGCAGTACGGCCTGCCTTACAGCGAACCTGAGTACAGCGGGGACTATGATAAGCAGTTCCCACCCCTTCCCTCTGCCCCTAAATACAATGCCTGGGGGCACTCCAGGACCCCTCAGTCACAAGATAAACAAAAACTCCTTGAGGTCCTCTTGACAACTATCCAACAGGCCCTTTTGTAACCCTTGCCAGCAAGCTAGTCAGCAGAGCGAGAGAGAACGAGGGAGTGAGGAAGCAAGAGAGAGAGAAAGAGAGAGAGAGAGAGAGAGAGAGAGAGAGAGAGAGAGAGAGAGAGAGAGAGAGAGAGAGAGAGAGAGAGAGAGAGAGAGAGAGAGAGAGAGAAATTGCTGTTGACACCCCTTCTCACCATGTCGCCTCTTTGGAAGTGTGTGTGGATTGTATTCATTCCTCTTGTTAACTTCTCCAATCTGATTTCTTGATTTTCATTCAATTTTATTTTGCTTTGTTTGTTTTATTCTGGTTTGGTTTAGTTATTATTGCTTTCTCTCTGTTTTCTGTTTGTTGTTGTTGGGCGATTTGTGTTGTTGTTGTTGTTGTTGTTGTTTGTTTTGTTTGTTTGTTGTTTTTTTAGGGGGAGTTGGGTTTCTATTTCTTATTTATTTTTATTTCGTTTTATTTTTTGATTGTTGTTTTTTGTATTTATTAGAGCGTTGTTGTTCTTGTGCGATTTTTTTGTTTTGTTTTTTTTGTTGTTGTTGCTTTTTTGTTTGTTTGTTTTTTGTTTTTTTTGTTTTTTTTTATACTTTTTTGTTGTTGGGGGGGGGGTTGTTTTTGCTTCTTGATTTGTGTGTGTGTGTGTGTGTGTGTGTGTGTGTGTGTGTGTGTGTGTGTGTGTGTGTGTGTGTGTGCGTGTGTGTGTGTGTTTTGTTTTCTTTTTGGTTTGGTTTGGTTGGTTTGGGTGTTTTCTGTTTTTTGTTTTCGTTTTTTTTTTTTTAAGTTTTTGGTTTTGTTTTGTTTGTGTGTGGGTTTTTTTCTTGTTTGTTTGTTTGGTTGGCTGGTTGGGTTTTTGTGTGTGTGTGTGTGTGTGTGTGTGTGTGTGTGTGTGTGTGTGTGTGTGTGTTTGTTTGTTTGCTTTTTTGTTTTGTTTTGTTTTTTGTTTTTCTTTTGTTTTGTTTCTTTGTTGTTGTTTTTTTGTTTTTGTTCGTTTGTTTGTTTGTTGCTGTTTTTTCTTGCTTAAGTAGTTTTTTTTTGCTGTTGTTTGTTTGTTTAATTTTTTTCCTTGGGGGGAAGGCTCTTGCTTTTATTTGTCTTGTGGTATCTCCTTAAATTGTTGTATGGTTTACTGTACAGCCTGTTAATTCTTGTTACTGTTCTATTTATCTGGGCCTCTTGTGGAATTTCTGTTCCTCTGTTATCTGGGCCTCTTGTGAAAACTCTGCTCAGCTAATTGTTCCCCCTTGAGTGTATGCGTATGTGTGTGTGGGTGGGTGGATGTTCCTTCTGAGAGTTGATTGAATGTTAGCTTATTGATTAACGTGGGTTTTTTTGTTTTGTTTTTGACTTATAATGGTGAAGGATGCCTGTCAAGGACATTGCAATCTCCATCCCAGGAGGGATCAGACCGTGTGGTTTATGAGTGCTGTGCCAGTTACTACTGATCAATCGCTGTTTTCAGGTTGTGACATTGAACAGACTTGTGTGCATACACACCTGTGTATGAATTACTCTCCCAGTGCTCCAAATTATCTTCATTCTTGCAAAGACATTCATTCGTGTGCAACAACGCAAGCAGAAACATTGTGAATGTGAGCACTGGGAGGAATTCTCCCTGATTGTTGCTGAGGGACCTTGACAGTCCCTGGACAAAGCGTGTACAACTTGGTGATTGGGCATCGGTGATTCACCCAACTGTGGAGTGCGTGATAATCGACATCTTGTGACATTTATCACCAAATCACCAGTGAAACGACTAAGTCACCTTCAGAAGTGTGTGTTTTATTGGACCATCCACAGCTCATATACATTTTCTTTTGTTTCTGTCTTGTTTTTTTTTTTTGTTTTTGTCTCTTATATTGGCCATTTTATATTGTTGTTAGTTGATTGTGTCTGTGTGTCTCTGAGTAACTATTGAATTTTTTTTTTTTCTTACATTACATCATACCCCTAATTGAGTGCCCCACTCAGATCCCCTTTATTCCATATAAAATAGATTTTTCACCTTTCCTGTTGCTACATTACATTGTTGTTGGTTGGATTGGGTTATAGATCTATATTTATATACCTGTTGGTGTATTTTTTTGAGCAACTTGAAAGCAGTCTTTTTTCTTTTTCCCCCTTTCCTTCCTACATTTCATCCTTCCCCCTATTGAGTGCCCACTCCCCTTTATTCCTAATTATCTCTCATTGATTGTCACCTTCCAGTTTTTACACACATTATCACATCGAGCAACTAAAATCAGTCTAGTTTTTCACTTTTTTTTTCTTACTTTCATCCTTACCCCTATCAAGTGCCCACTACCCTTTATTCCTATTCATCTCTAATTGATTTTCACCTTTTCCTGTCTTAGGACACATTATCACATCTCCAGCAAAAACCAACACAACTGATGCATTCAAGACACAACACGTGGCCCTCTAAGGAAGGCCTACGAATTTGTCACTTAAATATAAATCATGCAGTCAATAAAATTGAAGACATATCAACACTTATTAGAAACCATGGCAAACCATTTCACATACTAGGGCTATCTGAATCAAGACTCTCGAAGCACATAGTAGACACTGATTTATATATCCCAGGATATAAAATCATACGAAAGGATCCACAAAGGCAAAAAGAAACAGGAATCATCATATACATTAGTGAATCTATAACATTCAAGCGTCTCATTCATCTTGAACATTGTGATGTAGAAGCTGTCTGGTTTGAAATCTCCATGAAAGGTTCACCACCTATTGCAATGGGATTCTGCTATAGGAATCCAGCAGAAAGAAAAAATTGGATAGACAAGTTTGACGAAATGATGAATGTAGTTCTATTAGAATCCAGGGAAGTAATACTACTAGGTGATTTTAATATTGATTTAACAAAAGTAAATAATATTTGGACGCAAATTACTAATTCATTCAACCTTCACCAACTAGTTAGTTTACCCACGAGAGTCACACCAAATTCAAGCACAATAATTGATCACATCTACGTATCAAATCCCAAAAACATCATAGAAACATGTGTCCCTGTCTATAACTGCAGCGATCACTACCCAGTCTGTACTACATGGTCAAAAAAAGGAGCAAAAATTCCCAAACCTGGACATAAAACCATAACATATCGTTCTTTTGCAAAATTTAATGAACAGCTTTTCCTTCTTGATCTAAGTAACTCTATGCTCTCAGAAACATTAAACATTACTGATCCAGACAAGGCCATTGAATTCTGGATAAAAACCTTTACTGAAATCTACAACAAACATGCTCCACTTAAAACCATAAGGGTCAAACATGTCCCCAAACCACCTTGGATTACAAAAGAACTAGAAGAAGCATGTTATCTTAGAGATTTATTAAAAAAACATAAATATCATGAAGAGTCAAATAGATTACGAAACGCCATAAACTCACAGAAACGTCAAGAAAAAAAGAAATATTTCCAAGATTTACTGTCTTCCAAACAAAACTCAAAAATTATTTGGAGGGCCATAAATCAAATAACAAATAAACAATCATCTTCCAAATCAAATATAATCAAAGATGTTACTGCTGAACAACTCAACAATCATTTCATAAACGTCTCTACTAACGTTGTTAACAATGATGATTCAAAATCCAATAACCTCAACACATTAAGACAATACTGCCAAGACAAGCATATTCCGTCAAAACTTCACATACCATTCATTTCAGTTTTTGAGGTCTATAATTATTTAATTCACCTCAAACAATCAAGGACACGAGGTCTTGATGGAATAGACAGCAGAATTCTGAAACTGTCAGCTCCAGTTATCACAGACACCCTAACATATATATATATAACCAATGTCTTGAAAAGAACTACTTCCCCAATGCCCTCAAAACTGCTAAAGTAATCCCCATTCACAAATCTGGTGACACTTCAGATCCCTCAAATTATAGGCCAATCTCTATTATATCCCTCCTTTCAAAACCCCTGGAAAAACATATAAATAAACACTTAGTCCGTCATATAGACACTAACGACCTTCTTCACCCTAACCAATCAGGATTCAGACAAAATCACTCATGTCATACTGCACTGACTAGTCTCATAGACAATTGGCTATCAAACATTAATGAAAACAAATTTTGTGGAGTATTATTTGTAGATTTCAAAAAAGCATTTGATACAATTGACCACACACTCCTCATCAGAAAGCTAGACCTGTACAATCTATCATCAGATAGTCTAGAACTACTCGCTTCTTATCTTAAAAACAGACAACAGTGTGTCTCAACAACTACATCCACATCCAGTCTAAAACCCATTCATTATGGAGTACCACAGGGATCTATACTAGGACCTATTCTCTTTTCCTTATACATAAATGACCTTCCTCTACTTATCAAATCTAAATGTGAACTATTTGCTGATGATACAACCATACATACAAGCCATAACGACATTGACTCTCTTGCAACCATATTACAACAAAGCTGCAATGATCTTGTCAAATGGACAGAACTGAACCATATGTCTATTCACCCCCAAAAAACAAAATGCATGCTTATCACCACCAGACAAAAGCGACAAAATTTACCTCATAAACAGTTTCCAATCCATATAAGAAAGGAAGCAATTGAACAAACCTCTCATCACAAAGTTCTAGGAGTAACAATCGATGAAAATCTCAGCTGGTTCTACCACATATCTCATCTATGCAAATATTTGTCCCAAAGAGTATACCAGTTAACTAAAATTAAACATTTCCTTGACCACAATTCAAGGAAATTATTCTTCCAAGCTTACATACAATCCTCAATAGACTATGCCTCAACCCTATGGGATTCTGCCAGTGCAAACACTATGAAACCGTTACTAAGTCTGTATAAACGTGCTCTCAAACTTATCCTCCTGAAGAAAACAACCTTATTTGAAGTGGATTATACTCAGTTAAATATTCTCCCCCTACAACAAAGACTAAAATATAACAAAGACATTTTTATGTTTAAGATAATGGCAGGAACTGTCCCCACATCCTTAAGAGATAAGTTCGCAATGAATCATTCCAGAAATACTGAAAAGCCAAGTGTCCCAATCCCAAGAATAGACTTGTTTAAATCTAGTTTACTATACTCAGGCCCTGTGCTGTGGAACTCCCTTCCCGATTCAATTAAAGAACATCAATCATTGACAACCTTCAAAAATCACCTTATAATCCACTTGATGCACCAAAAATAATAAACCAATTATATCCCCTTCTCCTTCTCCTCCTCCCTCCCTCTGTGTGTGTGTATGTGTGTGTGTATGTGTGTGTGTGTGTGAGTGTGTGTGTGTGTGTGTGTGTGTGTGTGTGTGTGTGTGTGTGTGTGTGTGTGTTGTGTGTGTGTTTGCGTGTGTGTGTGTGTGTGTGTGTGTGTGTGTGTGTGTGTGTGTGTGTGTGTGTGTGTGTGTGTTTGCGTGTGTGTGTGTGTGTGTGTGTGTGGTGTGTGTGTGTGTGTGTGTGTGTGTGAGAGTGTGTGAGAGTGTGTGAGAGTGTGTGTGTGTGTGTGTGTGTGTGTGTGTGTGTGAGTTGGGTTTCTTGTTGTTGTTCTCCTTCTCCCCTTTTATCAAAACTTATGTTTTATGAGACTATTTTGATGCTAGATGGTGGTGGATTGATGTTTTCAGTCATTAGCCTCATCATATTCTCTGTTTACTCTTTAATTATTGCGCCCTTTTGTTGTGTGTGTGTG
>CM060316.1:76308541-76311041 GCA_030674155.1 Stramonita haemastoma | reverse complement strand
ATAAATAAATGAATGAATAAATAAATAAATAAATAAATAAATAAATAAATAGATAAACACGCATGGACGGGTCAGCCTGACTTAGCAATGTTTGGAGACACTGTTGTTATAATCACTTTTCCCATTATACTTTTTTTTTTATTCGTGTATTTTTTTCACGCATATTATTCTCCTTGTCAAGCAGGCCCTTTCCAAATTCTAAAATAATGTATTTTCTTTAAGCGCACTGTACTTATTCAAAGGAGTTTCTTTCTTCAATGTTTAAGCCTTTTTTTGTTACTGCGTATGTCGTTGCATCTATTTCCACGCACTGGCCTTTCTTAATCTAATGTTGGTTGTTGTTTTTTTCTAAAATGAGTCCATCTTTCTTTTCAGTCTGACTACTGCTCCTCCATTCCCAAGTTTCTGCGTAATTTTCTCAAAAATATCTTAAAATTAGCCAACTCTGTGCTACTTCTCAGCTTTAGAAAGAGACATTAAACAGTGTTTATATTACTTTATATTCCTTAGGTTTTGAATGTTATTTGAGACAAAAAATACTTTACACAAACATACAGCAATTGTCTGAATGTATGATTTATTTTTTTTCTTGCTGTAGGCTAACGCAGCTTTTTTGTGCACATTTATGCTCTGTGTTCTTGTTTTTGATTCTCACAGTTCAGTGAAAAGTGGAAGTAAAAGAGATAAATAAAAGCGCATACTAAAAAGGCTTTCTCACCTTCCTGTCTGCTTGAATATGGAAAGCCTTTTATTTCTGATTGTCTTCTTGTTTGGCTTTGAACAAAAACGTGAATGCATTCAGTGAGGGATAGATAAATATTTAAACACACACACACACATACACACGCACACACGCACGCACGCACGCACGCACGCACGTACACACACACACACACGCACGTGTTTTTATATGCTTTTTGTATGGCTCCCTGATGTACTGTTTAGCGCTTTATATTTATTTTTCCTCTCTATTTTCACCATCTATCTATTATCATCACTGCATTACTATGATCTCTATTTTGTTATCATTTGTGTTGTTATCATTATCATTATTGTATCATTGTTATCATCATCATTTCCAACTTCATTAATACCATTGCCATTGCTAACCATAATCCCTATTGAATGGCTGTGTAAGAAAAAAAATATACATCACTCTCCACCTCTTATCCTGTAAAATAAACACACACACACACACACACACACACACACACACACACACACACACACACACACACACACACACACACACACACACACACACACACACACACACACACACACACATACACACACTCTCTCTCTCTCTCTCTCTCTCTCTGTCTCTCTCTCTGTCTCTCTCTCTCTCCCTCTCCCCCCCATCTCTCCCTCTCCCCCCCTCTCTCCCTCCCCCCCTCTCTCCCTCCCCCCCCCCCTCTCTCTCTCTCTCTCTCTCTCTCTCTCTCTCTCTCTCTCTCTCTCTCTCTCTCTCTCTCTCTCTCTCTCTCTCTCTCTGTCTCTCCCATTATCCTCGATATAAAAGAATAAAATAAATAAATGAATGAATAAATAAATATATATATATATATATATATATATATATATATATATATATATATATATATATATATATATATATATATCTGATATCTGAATGATGCATGCACGTAAATTTGCTTTCTACACTGAGGTATGATGCGTAGTTTTTGTAACCAAAACCTGTCCCCTAAAGTGCTGCATTGTTCACTGCATGAACGCTTAGACCAGGACTCTTTTTGAGCAAGATTCAGCTAGGCTACTGTTTGTTTTTCTTACTTTCTGACTCTGTATGTCTATCTCTCTGTTTGTTTGTCTGCCTGCCTTTTTATCTGTCTGCCTACTTGCTTTTCTTTCTGCCTGCCTATCTGTCTGTCTGTCTGTCTGTCTGTCTGTCTGTCTGTCTGTCTGTCTGTCTGTCTGTCTCTGTCTCTGTCTCTGTCTCTGTCTCTGTCTCTCTCTCTCTCTGTCTCTCTCTCTCTCTGTCTCTCTCTCTCTCTGTCTCTCTCTCTCTGTCTCTCTCTCTCTCTCTCTCTCTCTCTCTCTCTCTCTCTCTCTCTCTCTCTCTCTCTCTCTCTCTCTCTCTCTCTCTCTCTCTCTCTCTCTCTCTCTCTCTCTCTGACTAAAGTTTATTTTGTATGACCAGACACACAAATGACGGTAGGTTTTATCATTTCTGTGGGGCTTTTTCTCTTTATTTACTCTTTCTTGTTTCTTTTTTCTTTCTTCTTCTTTCTTTCTTTCTTCTCTTTTTCTTTCTTTCTTTCTTTCTTTCTTTCTTTCTTTCTTTCTTTCTTTCTTTCTTTCTTTCTTACTTTCTTCTTCCTTTCTTTCTTTTCTTTCTTTCTTTCTTCCTTTCCTTCTTTCTTACTTACTAACTTACTTATTTACTTACTTACTTACGTACTTCCTTTCTTTCTTTTCGTTCTTCTTTCTTTCTTTCTTTCTTTCTTTCTTTCTTTCTCTCATTTCTATACTTTTCTCC
>CM060316.1:76278541-76286041 GCA_030674155.1 Stramonita haemastoma | reverse complement strand
TATATATATATATATATATATATATAGATAGATAGATAGATAGATAGATAGATAGATAGATAGATAGATAGATAGATAGATAGATAGATAGATAGATAGATAGATAGATAGATAGATAGATATATAGATAGAGAGACAGAGAGACAGAGAGACAGAGAGACAGAGAGAGACAGAGAGAGTGAGAGAGACAGAGAGAGAGACAGAGATAGAGACAGAGAGACAGAGAGACAGAGAGAGACAGACATGCAGAGACAGACAGAGACAGAGACAGAAAGACAGAGACAGAGATAAGTTATAAGGAATAAGCATTTCAGGACGAGAGTCTTGTGCTTTAGACTTAAGAGTTACTGCAATAGGACTATAAAATGTGCTGCATTTTTTAAAATATATTTTCCTTGTCTATTTAAAGCACCCTACAAAGGAGAAAAATACTCGTTTACCTACTCAGTTTTTCTAGGTACTATTTCTAAATTATTTAGAAATGTTAGCTATAAAAACTTGAACAGGTAAACGGTTATAAAATCCTGCACAAAGAGAGAAAGTGCTTGAATATGTATCGCCAAACTTTAGGAAAATCTAATATAAAAAAAAGGAAAAAGAAGAATGCAAAGAAGAAGAAGATTGCAAAGAAAAATAATGCAAAGAAGGAGGAGGGGGAGGAGGTGGAGGAGGAGGAGGAGAAGGAGAAGAAGAAGAAGAAGAAGAAGAAGAAGAAGAAGAAGAAGAAGAAGAGAAGAAGAAGAAGAAGAAGAAGAAGAAGAAGAAGAAGAAGAAGAAAAAGAAGAAGAAGAAGAAAAAGAAGACCAACAACAACAAAAATAAGAACAGAAACAAGAAGAAGACCAGCAATAACAACATCAACATTAACAACAACAACACAACATCAAAATGCGAAAAATGCTATATTAATAAGAATTCACAGTTGTTGAATAACTACACGCGTCTTCTCCTTTCACCCTCATGCACATTAGCATCACACCCGGTAATCAGCGTCAGTTCACAACCAAAGACTGAGTAAGAAATTTGCGTGTGTGTCTGTTCTCAACTTCCTTGCATGAAAGGCAGCCGTACTGCAACTTGAGGGGAAATATTTGTCATGGATGAGTTCAAATAACTGCAAGGTAAGTTTTCAGGGAATACCACCCTTTTAATATAGACATCAGCACTTTTCCTGACATCAATGACTGACAATGTGTTGTTGTTGTTTTTTGTCTATGCCGATGCATGCAAACAGTCATTATGTTGTTTTGTTTGTATTTTGTACCACTTTACGTCACAGCAGATTTCTCTGGGTAAAATTTGGGCTGCTTTGCCCGGGAAGAGGGCGTCGCCACAAGTGCAGCGCCTACCTATTTTGTTTTCGTTTTCCTGTATGCAACTGTATTTGTTTCCTATCAGAGTGGCTTTTTTCAACAGAATGTTGCCAGGGTCAACCCCTTGTTGCCGTGGGTTCTTTTACGTGCGTTAAATAATGATGTGTAACACACCGGGCCTCCGTTTATCGTCTCATCCGAAAGACTAGCACCCAGACCACCACTCAGGGTCTAATGGATGGGGAAAAAGTTTCGAGCCCAAACAGGGGCGCACCATCCGACCCGGACTTTTTGCTTTCTAGGCAAGGCGCGTAGCCACCTAAACCACTGATCCACCGATTATCTAAGCTACTGGGGTTTTGTTTTCAAGAGATGTGCACATTCAGACAACAACGCTATGTGTGTGAGCAGTGCAGATCTAGCAAGTTGGACAGCTGTAGTGGAGAAGGTCAGCAGTATTGAACCCTGAATCTCTCTAAGCTCACTGCTGGAGACATGTTGCCTGTTCCTCCTCTCTAATCACGATTTCCTTTTTTTATCTGGGTTGACTGTGTGAGATATGGGAGTGAGGGAGATTGGAGGCAGAGGGGGGCTAGTGGTGGTGGTAGTGGGTGGTGGGGTGTGGAGGGTGGGGAGGTGGGGGGTACTTACCCGACACTGCATCCAATTTGCCCTGAAATGATAGCCTGTCAGGGAGGGAAATAGGCATCATAACACGAAACCTTGCACCACAGACTTGAGTCTGGCTGCATTTTTAGATCCGAAGTTCTTTTTTGTTTCTTTTGTCTTTAGTTGGTCAATGTCCCCTAGGCTGTAAAAGTACATACAGAACTGAACGCTGGAATTACTTGACTGTACCAAAAGAAATACACAAAGAAAAACTGCACTACTGTAGGTAAGTTTGTTGGGTTTTGGTGGGGTTTTTTTACTAAAGAGGATGATGCCTATTACTGTAGCAATACTATGTCCAAAACAAAACAAAGAGAAGAAGAAGGAGGAGAAGAAGAAGAAGGAGGGGAGGAGGAGAAGAAGAAGAAGAAGAAGAAGAAGAAGAAGAAGAGAAGAAGAAGAAGAAGAAGAAGAAGAAGAAGAAGAAGAAAAAGAAGAAGAAGAAGAAGAGAAGAAGAAGAAGAAGAAGAAGAAGAAGAAAAGAAGAAGAGAGAAGGAAGAGGAGGAGGAGAGGAAGCAGAAGAAGAAGAAGCTGAAGAACAAGAAGAACAAGAACAAGAAGAACAAGAAGAAGGGAAAAAAGAGGATAAAGAAGAAGAATTGATTGTGGGCGTGCTTGTTGTTGTTGAATGCCTAAAGTCTGTTCACATTCAGTGGCGATAGATCAAAACACAAGAAGAGAAAATGTGCAAAGTGGAGCAAGATCAAGTAAAAGACATGAGAAAGGAAAAACACATAGTGAACACTAATGCTACAATTAAAAAAAATAATAACATACATGTAAGAATAACACTAATGCAACAATCAAAAATGAATAACAACATACATGTAAGAATAACATATATGTAAGACCATACACGTAAGAAGGAAGGAAATATAGAAAGAAAGAAAAGAAAGAAGAAAGAAGAAAGAAAGAAAGAAAGAAAGAAAGAAAGAAAGAAAAACTATATAAAAAAAGAAAATACTAAGAAAACAGTAAGAAAAACAGAAAGATAGACAGAAAGAAACAAAGCACATATGTTTCCACGAAGCACGAAGCTCAATTAGTCTCATACCTATACCATGTAAAAGTCGAAATATGAATTAAAACACTAAAGTAAGAAATATATGCTGTACAAAAAAGGGCAGGATTGGATGAAAAGTCCACGTTGGTGACTCAAGTGACAGACTTGTACACAGGTGGCTAGAAGTTCGTACCATCATTAAATCTCCAACAAGCGATGTAGGGGTCAATAGAATCTACCCAAAGAAAAATAATATTGTTAGTCTTTTTTTCCTCCTTGCCCCATAATAAGCTTCCAGATCACATCTGAAAGGAATACACCCTAGCCAAGGAAAAGGAGACAAATACAGCAGGAGAAAGTAGCAAAAGGGAGATAGCGTTTTAAATAAAATATCACTTACCTACTCCTACTTTTTCTTCTTCTTCTTCTTCTTCTTCTTCTTCTTCTTCTTCTTCTTCTTCTTCTTCTTCTTCTTCTTCTTCTTCTTCTTCTTCTTCTTTGCATTCTTCTTCTTTGCATTCTTCTTCTTCTTCTTCTTTGCATTCTTATTTGCATTCTTCTTTGCATTCTTCTTTGCATTCTTCTTCTTCACATTCTTTGCATTTCTTCTTCTTCTTCTTCTTCTTCTTCTTCTTCTTCTTCCTTCTTCTTCTTCTTCTTCTTCTTCTTCTTCTTCTTCTTCTTCTTCTTCTTCTTCTTCTTCTTCTTCTTCTTCTTCTTCTTCTTCTTCTTCTTCTTCTTCTTCTTCATTCTTGCTTCTTCTTCAACATTCTTTGCATTCTTCTTCTCTCTTCTTTGCTTCTTCTTTCTTCTTCTTCTTCTTCTTCTTCTTCTTCTTCTTCTTCTTCTTCTTCTTCTTCTTCTTCTTCTTCTTCTTCTTCTTTCTTCTTCTTCTTCTTTCCTCTTCTTCTTCTTCTTCTTCTTCTTCTTCTTCTTCTTCTTCTTCTTCTTCTTCTTCTTCTTCTTCTTCTTCTTCTTCTTCTTCTTCTTCTTCTTTGCATTCTTCTTCTTTGCATTCTTCTTCTTTGCTTTCTTCTTCTTTGCATTCTTCTTCTTCTTCTTTGCATTCTTCTTCTTTGCATTCTTCTTCTTTGCATTCTTCTTCTTTGCATTCTTCTTCTTTGCATTCTTCTTCTTTGCATTCTTCTCTTTGTCTTCTTCTTTGCAATTCTTCTTCTTTGCATTCTTCTTCTTTGCATTTCTTCTTTGCATTCTTCTTCTTTGCATTCTTCTTCTTTGCATTCTTCTTCTTTCATTCTTCTTCTTTGCATTCTTCTTCTTTGCGTTCATATTTGAATTCTTTTCGTATTCTTCTTTGCATTAATTCATTCTTCTACGTAATTTCCTCTTTGAATGATTCTTCTTGTATTTTCTTCTATTTATTCCTCTATTTGTTCTTCTGTCATCATCAACATTATCATCACATAATCATCATCATCATCATCATCATCATCATATCATCATCATCACCATCACCATCATCATCATCATCATCATCATCATCATTATCATCATCATATTCATATTCATATTCACTCTCAAAAGTAATTCTACCACCATCAAAGTTACTAACGCTATCATCATCATTAACAGAAATTCCAGTTTGACAATGTGTCTACAGTCCTTAGTTATCTGAATGACAAAATGTGCAGCAAAGCAGCAATGCGTCTTGCGGTATTACTGTTTCTCTGCCCAGTCATGAGGAACAAAGCATGTTGCATAATGCATTTTGATTTTTTTAAAATAAACTACAGGAAAACGGTTATCTCAGAATGATAGTGTAACACACATCTTGTGCTTCTTCTAAATGTCGTATTTTCTATGACTGTAAAGATGGTGTATCCCTTATCTACAGGCACAGAAGCTCAACACATGAGAATTTATTTTTTCAAGCAGGCTTTTCAAGCGACAAATATATAACTGTTTCAGATGTGTTGTTCTGTGTAAAGACGTAGAAATTACTTGACTAGTTTCCCCACTGTATTTATTGAAATTGATGTAAAAGGCATTCTCCGATGAAAGATACGTTACCTAGTAGTGTCATGATGATGGCCAGATATTTGAGTTGAAAAGTTTATGTAGAAGTGTTTAATTTTATACTATATGTTCAAAATATTAATCTATGCTTCCATAATTTTTTGTAGTTCAGATTTGCTAAACTTATTTTCGTTATCTTATGTGTATAAGTAAAACAACTGCACAAACATGCGTGTATTTATACAAATGCTCATCTGGTATCGCGTGTTAACGTAAAATATTACAATGAGAAACACAACCTTATCATCTAAAGTGTGCAAAACAGATGACAGAATCAACAAAACTGCACACACATGGGGGCTGGATGTAAAAAAAAAAAAAAAGCTTTCATGACTGCTTTTTCCATTATCCTCGAAATAAAGGAATAACGAAAACAAACCCGTAAGTTGAGAAATACTGTTGTCCGTATATTCTTTTTAGTCCAAACGAAAACCACCATTACTGACAAGGCATCCGCCTCTACAGGGCATTGCAGTGCTAAGGGGTGTTTCTATAATCAGCCTTGTACTAATGCCACCCTGAGGGAATATAGGCTTTCTGAGTATCAGCTTCCATGATATGGAAGTAGAGAGAGATGAGAGAGAGAGAGAGAGAAGTAGAGAGAGATGAGAAGAGAGAGAGAGAGAGAGAGGAGAGAGAGAGAGAGAGAGAGAGAGAGAGAGAGAGAGAGACAGAGACAGAGACAGAGACAGAGACAGAGACAGAAACAGAAAGAGAGATACAGACAGAGACACAGAGAGAGTGTTTGTGTGTGTGTGTGTGTGTGTGTGTGTGTGTGTGGTGTGTGTGTGTGTGTGTGTGTGTGTGTGTGTGTGTGTGTGTGTGTGTGTTTTTCATGGACTGGACTGTAAATATTGCTTTTGCTATACATAGTCCAAAAAGAATGAAACCATCTTTTGAATTTAAAGTACTATTTTGGGCTGAAAGTGCTCTTGAAGTGTTAGCTATAGCAACTGAGCTGACGGAATAAGCAGCACATTCAACTGACCGTTGACAAATAACTTGATTTAGTCTGACTTCTCTCTGACCTTCTGTAAACAGTACTTGGACACTGCAGTGTATATTAGGCAAACATAATCTTGTGGAGTTCATGATGATGTCTCTAGTTACGGATTGCATGCTAGGTATGCTCACACCGCCCATCACACTGGGTATAGATTGTCTACTCTTAAACAACAACTCACAATGCATTTCGCCTTCTATTCTCATAGAAAAGTTACGCGTGGGATTGAAGCCTTAACTAATGTTAATTGCAGTGGAAAAATGCCTCTGAAACAGCATCCATGTGGTGACTGGAGCCTTCCGTCTTCTTTTTCGTCGAACGTTCAGACAGCAACTAATGTTGTATGTCAATGTGTCTTATAAGCAAAAAATGCGTTGCGCTGCCGTAAAGCGCCTGACAAGTCTGGCCCAGCACATCCAACTTTGGCATGGGAGAGATAATATATATATATCAAAATTATCAAGTCTTTATGGAAAAAAAGGCAGGAAATTGGACCAAGAATACAGAAAAATAGACAAGAAGCATTAACAAAAAGAAAAGGAGCAAGGTAAGAAAGACAGAGAGGGATAGAAAAGAGGGAAGTCCCAACACAGAATTTCCAGAAGGTGGCAACATTATTTATTCTGACAGGTTCCCGGCAATCCCAAGCGAAAACTGAAAACCATCCACCACAGATTATCGTAAAAGATACAGGTCCAACCCTCTATCTTCACCCAAAAATCTGGAAATAGAGCACGAAAAGCGCAACAATCAATAATCTTTCATGAATGTTTATGATATTACTGGCAATGTTGTTGTTGTTCAGTCAGTCATTCATCTGCATGATGATCTCGCTGACAAGCAATGCAATCACACTCTGCATAAATTTCACCACCACCCCACCACGCCCCCTCCCCCCAAAAAAAAAACAAAAAAAAAGAAGAAGAAAAAATCCTCCAGAAATCAGCTTCCTAAAACTTTGAGTACCTCAGATCATGCATTTTGATTTCAATCATTTGAATTATTCAGGATAGCTTGATATTTCTATGATTAGCATGCCCTGGAATAAGTGAGCTGGAGTGGTTGAGTGGACGGGCGTATGAAAGAGATGAGAGAGAGAGAAGAGAGAGAGAAGACAGAGACGAGAGAGAAGAGAGGAGGAGACGGAGAGACAAGGACGAGCAGGAGAGACGAGAGAGACAGAAGGAGAGACAGTGTGTATGTATGGAAGTATGTACGTATGTATGTATGTCTCCGGCTGTATGACTGTTTGTTTGTTTGTCTGTCTGTCTGTCTGTCTGTCTGTTTGTCTCTCTCTCATATAATCGTGTTATATATCTCTCACAATCTATTTTCTCACTAACATAAATCTAGCAGGACCATTATAGCATTGTATAAGACCTGCACATAAACACAAAGGAAAGCACCAAACGTTTCCACAAACACACACACACACCACACACACACAACACACACACACACACACACACACACA
>CM060316.1:76251669-76255941 GCA_030674155.1 Stramonita haemastoma | reverse complement strand
GAAAGGGTTTTTTGGGGGCCCCCTTTTTTTTTTTTAATTTTTTTAAAAAAAAAAAAACCCAAAAGGTTTTTTTTCCCCCAAAAAAAAACCCAAACCCCGGGGTTTTTTATTTTTTTTTTTTTGGGGGTTTTTTTTTTTTTTTTTTAAAAAACCCCCAAAAAAAGGGGGAAAAAAAAATTTTTTCAAAAACCTTTTAAATTTTGGGAAAAAAATTTTTTTTTTTTTTAAAAATTTCTTTTTTAAAAAAACCCAAAAAAGGGGGAAAAAGGAAAAAAAAAAAAAAGGGGGGGGGGGGTTTGGGTTTAAAATAAAAAAGGGGTTTTTTTTTTTTTAAAATTTTTTTTGGTTTTTTAAAAAAAAAAAAAAATTAAACTTTCTTTTTTTTTTTAAAAAGGGGGTTTTTTTTTTTTGGGAAAAAAGGGGTTTAAATTTTTGGGGGGAAAAAAAAAAAAAAAAAAAGGGGCCCCGGGGGTTTTTTTTTTTAAAAAAAGGGGGGTAAAATTTAAAAAAGGGGGGGGCCTTTTTTTGGTTTTTTTTTTTTTAAAAAATTTTTTTTTTTAAAAATTTAAAAAAAAATTTTTTTTAAAAAAAAAAAAAAAAAAAAATTTTTTTTTAACCCCCCAAAACCCCCCAAAAAAAATTTGGGGGGGGGTTTTTTTTCCCCCCCCCTTTTTTTCCCGATAAAAAGGAAAAAAGGGGGGGGGGGTTTTTTTTAAAGGGGGCCCCCAAAAAGGGGCCCCTTTAAAAAGGGGAAAAAAAAAAAAAAAAAAAAAACGGTTGGGGGAAAAAAAAAAAAAAAATTTTTTCCCCAAAAAAAAAAAAAAAAATTTTTTTTTTTTTAAAAAAAAAAAAAAAATTTTTTTTAAAAAAATTTGGGGGGAAAAAAAAAAAAAAGGGGGGGAAAAAAAAAAAAGGGGAAAAAAAAAAAGGGGGGGTTTTTTTGGGGGGGGGGAAAAAATTTAAAAAAAGGGGGGCTTTTTTTTTTTTAAAATGTTTGGTGTCTTTTTTGCGTCCTTTTTTTTTGAGGGGAAAATGGAAAAGATTTTTGGGTTTTTAAAAAAATAAAATAAAAAAAAATTTTTTTTTTTTTTGGGGGGATGGGGGTTTTGGGGGTGTGGGGGGGGTTTTGGGGGTTTTTTTTTGGGGGGGGTTTTTTTTTTGTTTTTGGGGGGGGGGGGGGAAAAGGTGGGTGGGGGTTTTTTTGGGGGGGGGGTTTGGAAAGGGGGAAAATTGGTTTTTAAAGGGGAATTGGGGGAAAAGAAGAAAAAAAAAAAGGGGAATAAAAAAAAAGGGGGAAAACCAAAAAAAAAAAAAAAAAAAAGAAATAAAAAAAAAAGGGAAAAAAAAAATAGCAAAAAGAGAAGGAAAAAAAGGGGAAAAAAAAAGAAAAAAGGGGAAAAAAGAAAAAGGGAAAATGAAAAAAAAAAAAATTGAAAAAAAAAAAAAAAAAAAAGGGGAAAAAAAAGGGTGCGAAAAAAATGCAAAAAAAAAGGAAGAAGATAAGACTACAAAGAAGAGAAGAAAGGAAAAAAGGGAAAAAAAAGAATGGGAAAAGAAAGAAAAAATGAAAATGCGAGGAAAAAAAAAAAAAAAAGGGGAAGGATGGTAAGGGGAAAAGGGAAGGAAAAAAAGAAGAAAGGCAAAGAAGAATGGGGGAAGGAGGGGAAAAAGGGGAAAATTTTAAAAAAAGGGGTTTAAAAAAAAAAAAAAAAAAAAAAAAAAAAAGAATTTTTTTGAAAAATTTTAAAATTTTTATTTAAAAAATTTTTAAAAAAATTTATTTCCCCCCCCCTTTTTTTTTTTTAAGGGAAAGAAAAGGGGAAAAATTTTTAAAAAAAAGGGGCCACAAAAAAAAACCCCCCTTTTTTTGGGGGGTTGCGCCTTTTTCCCCCCTTTTTTTCCCTTTTCCTCTTTTTTTTCCCCCCTTTTTTTTCCCCTTTTTTTTTTCCCCTTTTTTTTTTTCCCCTTTTTTTGGGGGGCGGGGGCCGGGGGCGGGGGCCGGGGCCCCGGGCCGCCCCCCTCCCCGGCCCCGGGCTCGCCGCGTTTTTTGCTGTCGGTGTCTGTCGTTTTTTTTCCCCCCCCCTTTTCCCCCCCCCCCCCCCCTTTTTCCCCCCCCCCCCCCCGGCCCTTAGCCCCCTTTTTTTTTAAACTAATTCGCCCCCCCTTTTCTGCCTTTGGCCGCGCGGAACTTTTTAGAGAGAGGGAGGGAAGAGGGGGGGTTTGTTTTTGGTGGGGGGGGGTTAGGTTTTTTTTATTTGTTAAAAGGGGAGTTTTTTGTTGATTTTGGGTAGTTGCTGTTGTGTATGATGATGTATGTATTTTTTTGTATGTATGTTTGGGTATTGATTTTTTATGTTTTGTATGATGTTTGTAGTGTAGTTAAGTAGTTTTTGTATGTTGTATGATGTATTTTAATGTTGTATTTTTATGTATGTATGTAGTTTGATGTAACTTTGTTGTTGGGTTTGTTGTTTGTTTTTTTTTTTTTGTTTTTTCCCCCCCCCCCCCCCCCCCCCCCCCCCCCCCCCCCCCTTTTTTTTTTTTTTTTTTTTCCCCCCCCCCCCCCCCCCCCCTTTCCCCCTCTTCCCCTTTTTTTTTCCCCCCCCCCCCCCCCCCCCCCCCCCCCCCCCCCTCCCCCCCCCTCCCCCCCGCCCCACCCCCCCCCCCCCCTCCCCCCCTCCTCTTCCTCTCCCTCACTCCTCTCTCTCTCTCTTCTCTCTCTCTCTCTCTCTCTCTCTCTCTCTTCTACTCTCTCCTCTCTCCTCTCTCCCCCATCCTCTCTCTCTCTCTCTCTCTCTCTCTCTCTCTCTCTCTCTCTCTCTCTCTCCTCTCTCTCTCTCTCTTCTCTCCTCTCTCTCTCTCTCTCTCTCTCTCTCTCTCTCTCTCTCTCTCTCTCTCTCTCTCTCCTCTCTCTCTCTCCTCTCTCTCTCTCTCTCTCTCTCTCTCTCTCTCTCTCTCTCTCACTCACACACACAACACACACACACACACGCCCGCGCGCGCGCACACACACACACACACACACAGGCACTTCTTTCACAGACATCTATGAGCCTATTAGCCAGACATAAAGTCTACACATCTGGACATAGAAATAGTCTTTTTACTTCCCCCCCAACCCCCACCCCCCCATAAAAATTAGTCTGGGAAGCCTGTATAGCAGACAGACGGAGTAGTGGTGATGATGTAGGTAAGCAATACGGAACCATGAATCTCTCTCTAAACTCACCGAGGTAGACGAGTTGCCGTTTCTTGTCTAATCAGAGTTTCCTTTTCCTATCTTGGTAGACTGTATGAGATAGGGGGGGGGGGGAGGTGGGACATGAGGGATAGGGTAGGGTAGGGGGTGGGTATGGAAGGGACAGGGGAAAATGCATCGCCTGTATCCAATTTGTCCTGAAGTAATTGCTTGTCGTTTTAGGAAGCGGGCCTCATAACACGAAGACTTGCAGTACCGACTGGAGACTTGCAAGGTTTCTAGATTCAGTGTGTACCTGAGTCATCAGTGCATTTCGGGAGAAGGTATAGTATAACTATACTCGTAGACCTGAATGTCGGAACGGGAAAAAAATAATAAAAGGTTGCACAAACTGCCAATACAGGGAAATCATTTTTGTTCTCTATTAAGTGTCTTTTACCTAAAAGAGTGATGTATAGCACTGTGGTAGGTATGTAGCAGGAACTGAAGAAGATACAAAGAACGCGTCAATGAAGAAAGATGTGGAGAAGAAAAAGAATATTTAAATGAATGTAAAGGTTTCGAAGAAAATTGCGAGGATGAATAAAAAAGAAAGATGAGGAGAAGAAGAAGAAGAATGCAAAGAATCAAAGAGTGCGAAAAAAAGTATTTAGAAAATGCAAAGAATCCGAAGAATACGAAGAATGCAAAGAATTCGAAGAAGAAGAAGAGTTAGGAGGAGGAGAGGTAGACAATAAGAGGGAAAAGACGATCCGAAAAGTAAAGAGAAAGAATTAGAAGAGAAAAGGGTTAACGCATAAATGAGATGACAAAGAAGTAAGGAAGAAGGAAACGATGAAACTACTGAACCCAGAAATAAAGAAACAAACTGGTAAAAACATTAAATGATTTGACCACAATGAATGGTTTAATGAGGAACTACTAAATGCAGACGATGTTCATCTTGTTCACACGCATTGCTACGTCTACAAAACAAGCAGACATATCATAAAGTGAATACAAACATGAATAATCGAATCACGCATAACAATACTTGGTCCCTGTCTTTCCCCCAAAAAGTCCTCCTGAAGGTT
>CM060316.1:76234169-76241669 GCA_030674155.1 Stramonita haemastoma | reverse complement strand
ATATATATATATATATATATATATATATATGTACATGAATAAAAGAATCAGTTTCGTTCTCCCTCCTTCCATTCCTATCACTGCTTCTTTTCTGCCCTCTCTCTCTCTCTCAGTCTGTCTACCTTTCCGTCAGCACATCAAGTCATCTGTCTATCTGACCGTGCAGTCTGTCTGTCTGTCAGTCATAGCGAGGCCATCCTGATTGCTTAAGTCGCGGAGGTCAATCCCCTAACAAAGCAGACGATCAATTTACTACTGGTCACAAGAACCCCAGCGAGCAGCTAAAGATCCCATGGCATGAGCAGAGGGTATCTCTTTTTGTGGGGTCACTGACCAATGGTTCTTTGCACTTACTTAATGAAGATCCCTCTGATTGGACAGCCTAGCTTAACAACACGCCCTGAGGACTACCGCTGTGCCGTCTACTGCCTTTCTTGCTTTTCTCGAAGAGAAAGTTGTACGGTTTTTTTGCATCGAAGTTAGTATTGAAAACTTTACTGCCAATCAATCCAGGGCTTAAAATCTTACTAGGCTGCAGACAGACAGAAACTCTGATAAAGTGGGAGAGAGAAAGAGAGAAATAAACGTAATGAATACGAAAAAATGAAAGAAATCAACGAAATAAAGAAAAAAAGAACTAAAAAAAAGGAACGGTGAAAGAAAGAATTAGACAAAAACTAACAAAGAAATTCTGTGAAAAAAGATTTTTTAAAAAAGAACTAAAGAAAGAAAGAAAGAAAGAAAGAAACCATATATCCAACATCAACAATTAATTAATCAAACAAAGAAGCCGCTCAACCAACATTAACAAACGAAATAGCAATCAGCTATCATCAGATATGCCCAGAATAAGCACTCGTATTCACTCATCCCACCTGGGATTCACTGTGAAATTAGAAACTGTACACTGAATTAGAAGTTAACCTGTATTATTGTTTTCAAGTACCTCGCCATAATGATACGCAGCCATACTCCGACTTCAGAGTATATTTTTCTCCTTTAAAGGAGAGTGTGGGTTGTTATGTCAAGAGCCTGTCATGACTGAAGCTAATCAGCATTGTATAAGTTGATGGGTAGGTGTAATAAAGGCCTCTGCTTATGTACAGAACACACACTTCAGGCAGCAGAGCCAAGCCTGCACTAGCTGCTGTGTGGTCTGGGAGAGAGTAGGAGGGGGGGAGGGGGGGGGGGGCTGTGGGAGGGGCGAGGGAGCCCTTCTTTGATCTTCTCTGCATCCAGCCCTTTTTGTGTCTTCGATCTTTCAAACGCAAAGGAAGTTGATGTTTGTTTTTATGTTTGGAGAAAGACCGGTTTGGAAGCATGAAATGTTTGACTACCCAGTCTGGTGACACTTTTATGTTGTTGGTTGTCTTGTTGTTATGAGTGGGAGGGGAAAAAAAAAAAGAACAGATGTTTGGCTAGGAAGAGGGTGTGTGCACTGTGGGAGAGATGTTAGGAAGCAGGAGACGGTTGTTGCGCTAGATGTTGGTTTGTTTCTTCGTTTGTTTGCTAGCTTGTTTATTTGTTAGTCTTTCTTTCTTTCTTTCTTTCCCTCTTCTTTCTTTTTTCTGTCTTTCTTTCTTTCTTTCTTTCTTTCTTTTTTTCTTCTTTTTTCTTTCGTTTTTTTTTTTTCTTTTTTTCTTTTTTTTTTCTTTTTCTTTTTCTCTCTTTTTCTTCTTTCTTTCTTTCTTTCTTTCTTTCTTTCTTTCTTCTGTTATTTCTACATTTCCTTTCCTGTTTTCAGTGACTATTCTTTCTACTCATTTTTTATTTCTATTATAAATTCTTATGTAATAACATTCTTTTCTTATTTCAATACACAACCACCTAATTTGGTGACTAATTTTGACATGTTCTGACGAAATTTACAATATACACGTACGCACGCCGCATTCTATCAACAACACAACCACCAACACACACACACACAACACTCACACACATACACATTACACTACACACACCACACACACACACACACACACACACACACACACACACACACACACACACACACACACACACACATGCGCGCGTGCACGAAAATACACATGTACGCAACGTACGCACGATCACAAGCACACACACACACACACACACACACACACACACACACACACACCCGCACACACACACACACACTACACAACACACACACACACACCACACACACACACACACACACACAACACACACACACACCACCAGTTTACACCAAAAGTAAAGCATGCACAAGATGACTGTAAGTTACGTTTAGTTGGAGGGCAAGTTGAAAAACCAACACTCAAAGCAGCAAAAGCTGTGCTTTGGTCAATAACCAGCCAGCAACTTATGCCCCGTGTGGAATCAATCGCTGACAACTTCATGGCTGTGTATGTATTCCTCTTTTCAACTCTTGCATCAATGAAGTGATGTTTTGCTTTTTTGGTTCTTTGCTGTAACTTTTTTATGTATGTCGTTATATTTATTTCTGTGTGGAATTGTGTGTTTTTGAATGCGTGTTTGAAGTGAAACGGCCCAAAAGCACTGGCTTGTTTTGATGTGTTTTTTTGTTTTTGTTTTGACTCTTACAACACTCTCTTTAAATCACTCAGAATCTCCGAAGTTGGAATGCAGCTACCTTAATGATGGGAGAAAAAAAAAGTTGTATACACAGTTTCACCGTTGGTAAACTCCAGGGGCACAAGCACAGGAACGAAAACAGTAGCCATATAGAGCTATGGATACATGTTGTTTGTCGTCGTCGTCATCGTTGTCATCGTCATTGTCATCGTTGTCATCATCATTATCATCGTTGTCTTTAAAGGGTTGTCATTTTTAAACACTTTATGCAATCTGGATATGAAAATGAATTGTGTTTGTCTTTATGTACTGTACATGAAGGATTTTACTAAGTAAAGTAATATGCAATACAAAAGAAATTTATTTGGAGTGGAGGGTATTGATACACGCCAATTTTTAACTTGCAAGATAGTGCTAACATGATATACTGAAATTCAAAACATTGGCAGTGCTGGTTTGGCTTTTGTTGAAGGTAAAGTGTGAGGCAGATATATGATTTTTGCCGCTTGCTCAACACCAATGTTGCAAAGCACTTAGATGCCATCACCATGCCCTATGCCCAAACACGTGCGCTGTTAAACGTTCATCATGGCATACACCAGCATTTCTAGCAGTTAGATAGATAATAGACACCAAAAATCTCATGCTCACTGGCGTCAAGCTTAGATATAATCCTCGAAGTCAGAATGCAGGTACCCAAATAATAGTCAAAAACAATCCCATACAAAAATAAATCTTACCATTGGTGAGCCATGGAGCTCTAGCCAAAGAACCAAAAAAGACAGTTTGTGATCAAGCTCGCCAATTCAACTTGCTAATGACAGCAGATGCCCTCCATCAGTCTATACTAAATAACTCTATCACAGGGGTATCCACGATGCCGTCTGCTGTATGTACAATATCCCAGACAGGACTGAATATCAACTTAAAGAGAGATGACAGATCTGTATGATACTTCTCTTAGACTGCTGTCTTCTTAATAAAAAGGATATTGGTGAGCTATGGCTATGAATGACAAATCGTTTTCTCTAAGGAAGCGCCAATGAAAACGGAAATCAGTCAAGACAAGCTTTCGTGACGGCGATGCTAAAATGCCGGGTTTATTCAAAAATTTTCTTGAGTGCTGTATTGCTGGTGAGTTTTTCTTTATTTGAAAATCCTTTGCATATTAAGTTCAGTCCATATTTGAAAGTTTTATGTACAGATTTCACACCAACTCACAGATAATATTACCTTTAACGGGGTGCGGTGCAAAACAAGAACACAAAATCATACAAACACACACACACACACACACTCACAAACACACACACACACACACACACACACACACACACACACACACACACACACACACACACACACACACACACACACGCAAACACACACACATACACACACACAATACACACACAATACACACACATTTTTGTCTAATATCTCACAGTGTGAACAGATGTTTCATTAAAGAAGAAAACACACACACAAACACAAACAAACACACAAACACAAACAAACACACACACACACACACAACACACGCACGCACGCACGCACGCACGCACGCACATAGACACACACATTTACACACACACAAACACACACACACACACATACACACACAAACACGCACACACACGCACACACACGCACATAGACACACACACACACACACATACACATACACACACACACACACACACACACACACACACACACACACACACACACACACACACACACACCACTTTTTCCTCGATATCCTCCCATTATTCTAGATATATACGAATAAAATAAATATGTCAAAAAAACATCTGCGTGCGTGCAAGCGCGTTCGCTTTCTCGCTCGCTCCCTCACTCTTGCTTTGCAATTTATGTTTTCTTTGTCCTCACATCCATTCTGTCTGTCCTGTGTCAATATGCTGAAGTGGCCAGGGACCCACAGAAGACTGGCAGTGTGTGTTGCTGCCCCAGTGACCTGATGCGATAGCCAGGCTAGCAGTCACAGAAATCTTCCTAGGCCCATTGACTTTACTCGAGCGGTAACTCTGGCAGTGCACCTTGTGGCATAGGACTTTTTTTTGGTTTGTTTTTTTTTTAGAAGTCAACACTTGGTCTGCAGAATCTTTTTTTTATTTTTTAGAAACAGCTTTCTGTTAGTTAGTTGCATTGCCAATGGTATGTTTTAAGAGAGAGAGAGAGAGAGAGAGAGAGAGAGAGAGAGAGAGAGAGAGAGAGAGAGAGAGAGAGAGAGAGAGAGAGACAGACAGACAGACAGACAGACAGACAGACAGACAGACAGACAGACAGACAGACAGAAGAGAAAGAAGAGAGAGAGAGAGAGAGAGAGAGAGAGAGAGAGAGAGAGAGAGAGAGAGAGAGAGAGAGAGAGAGAGAGAGAGAGAGAGAGAGAGTTTTGTTCTATTGTAGTCAAAATACTGAAAGAAACAGTGTTGTTCATTGCAGAGCTGTAGTCCATAAAAAGAACAGCGAAAGGAATAGAAGAGCAAAAAACTGGAAAACAAAAACAAAAAGACAGAAAAAAATGAACCAATCAACCAGCCAAGAAATTAATCAATCAAACAACCAGCTGGGCAATCACTAAACCAAACAACTAAAACAAATAAACGTTTTAAAAAGCCCACTCGCCCACAAACTAGCCACTTAGCCAGCTAACAAACTAACAAACAACGATCCAACTAGCCCAACAACCAACTATCCTGTAAATTCTACACATACTTAATCTACGTTTTATGACTTAATGACCTGGGGTCTGATGAGCCATGATATGTCCATTGACTTCTGGGTCTAATGAATTATATTTAGGCACACAATGCTTTCGTGTAAAGTAAGAATAACCAACTGCCGAACACCCAAATGCAATCAGTCAGGAAATCAGAGAATTGTCTAGATTAAAAGCTGGTTTATGGTCTTAAGGTACACCACCATTAGGATTATACAAGACTGGGTGAGAAGATTAGTCAATACAGTACAATACAGCACCTACAATCTTAAGAAATATCACTGGGTGGGCATATGTGGACTCCCATAAGCAGGAAATGTTCTGAATATGCTCAACCGATATGAAAATTGCAGTCATGTGGAATTGAGGTGCTGCAAATTTACATGATTTAAAGCAGAAACTGCATATGACGGAAGAAACAGACATAATCATGGCATTGATGAATATATCAAAATTAACAGACATATTGTATCAACAGATATAGGGGACCAACAGACACATGGGATCGACATAGTGTTGAACCAATATGACTGTACTGTGCAGATAGTTTTTATAGGAACAATAGCCAGGAACAACCATAGATCATAGATTGTTAGTTCACAAATATTTTAACTATCATCATTTATTGAACATGACTCCCAATACCAATCACCATGACTTGTGATCTAGCCATTGTTCTTCACAAAATTAGATGAACCAAGACCCTGTATACACCATACATTAGTTTCTAGTGACGTAGCACACCCGCAACAGCTGGAGAGCTTTCTCAGGAAAAGAACAAACATCAAATCATACAATGAGTCCCTTAAAATTAAGGCAGGGAGAACAGAACCCAGAGAAACGATTAACTAGATTCTGTAAGAAATAAATCTCCAGAGCAAGAGTAGCCAGCCCCAGTTTTCACAAAAAAATTCCTGTGACCATAACCCCTCAACAATCTACTCCAGGCCATCAACATCACAACACTTCACTTAATTCAACCCCTCCATTTTATTCCCCTCCATTCCATTCAAACTCCACTTTCCTCAAATCCAGTCCATCCCATTCTAATTCATTCCTGTCCACTCACATCTACTTCAGGAGGGACAACAAAAACACAACACTTTCTTTCCCGTTGGAAGCTTCACAATGAGATTTTGTTGATGGTCAGTTCCTGGT
Organism: Stramonita haemastoma; assembly: GCA_030674155.1. Taxonomy (NCBI): domain Eukaryota; kingdom Metazoa; phylum Mollusca; class Gastropoda; order Neogastropoda; family Muricidae; genus Stramonita; species Stramonita haemastoma. Next base: position 76,235,206 of record CM060316.1, on the reverse strand, counting down.
CTGTAGATAGTATTTGTATAGAAAGTCTCTACTGGGACCTAAACATTATCACGACAATAGCAACAACAGCAATAACAAAAGGGGGAAATTTAGTTTTAGGTGAACTAAGACGGACAGGCTTTGCAAAAAAATGCTCCCACTAGTAGGGAACTGTTCTGTCTGCTCTTGTTAGACTGGATGTATATATCTTAAGACAGAGACACAGAGAAAAGTTGATGAGTACAGACACACACGCACACAAACGCAGACAAACACACACAAACATTAACATACACAAGCACATACACACACATACAAACACACACACACACACATACAGGCACGTGTGCGTGCACGCGCATGCACACACACATGCTAACATACACATACAATTATCACACACACATTCACCACACACACATACTCACACAAACGCACACACAACACACACACACATGCGCATGCACATGCATGGGCGCCACCCAAGGGCGTGCCACACAGAGAAACCAAGCCTATGTGCAAGCATACCTGAATTTTGCACAATCTTTTTTGTCTCTTTGATTAAAGCTACAAGTCCCAATTTTACAAAACTGCAAGCCATCCAGTTCACTTTTCATCCAACAACTCACACACACACCACACACACACACACACACACACACACACACACACACGTACACACACACACGCGCACGCACGCACGCACGCACGCACACACAAACACACACACACACACAGGCACACGCACACACACATATGCATGCACACACAAAGAAACATACACACACAAACACACATACACACACACAACATACACACACACACACACACACACACACACACACACACACACACACACAACACACACACACACACATCCAAAAACAGATAGGCCTTGAGACTCAGGCAGAGAGGGAGGGAGAGAGAGAGAGTTTACTCAGTCAGCAGTGTGGCAAGTGTCCTGTGTGCTGCAGTGCTGGCTTCACGCTGAAGGCAACAGAGGCCGCCAGTCTGTGTCTGTGTGTCCCTGGCTTTGGCTGTGTGTGACTGACTGGGAC
>CM060316.1:76221669-76231669 GCA_030674155.1 Stramonita haemastoma | reverse complement strand
GTTGATCCTAGAGGAAAATTCCTCTTGGATGAGATTCGAACTGGGCTTAGATCACGAGCTCAATGCGCATCAATCCAACCACCAGGTTCCTCCCCCACCCATGCTGATAATGTATGTTGCTATATCATGGGGGTACTTTTTATGGCGTTGAATATCCATTATAAGAACGATCCCATTTTGCCGGAGTTTATTCTTGGGACAAATTCTTGGTGATTTTGATATTTTTTTCTGACATGCAACTTCCAATAGATAAAAATTTTCAGTTTTATTCTTCCTGCTTGACCATTACAACTCAGACAAGGACAAGGTAAAGAGGTATCAGGGAGAAAAGAATCTGTGTTTGTTTAGTATGAGAGCTACAGTACTTCAGTGTTGTGAAGTATTCTGCTGCTAGGCAAGTTCTTGCACTAATGCTGGGGAAAAGGCTGGGTTTTGCCAGGTTTGAATTGCTCACAACGTACCGCATGCTAACTGCAGTGTTCTAACAGCTTAACTACGATGCACTGTGTAAAAAGTTCACTACAGTGTCCCTACAATCTGCCTGTCACACACTGCTGAACAGTTCCCTGCAGTGTCCCTACAACTTGCCTATGACACACCATCTAAACAGTTCCCTGCAGTGTCCCTACAACTTGCCTATGACACACCATCTAAACAGTTCCCTGCAGTGTCCCTACAACTTGCCTATGACACACCATCTAAACAGTTCCCTGCAGTCTCCCTACAACTTGCCTATGACACACCATCTAAACAGTTCCCTGCAGTCTCCCTACAACTTGCCTATGACACATCCATATAAACAGTTCCCTGCAGTGTCCCTACAACTTGCCTATGACACACCATCTAAACAGTTCCCTGCAGTGTCCCTACAACTTGCCTATGACACACCATCTAAACAGTTCCCTGCAGTGTCCCTACAACTTGCCTATGACACACCATCTAAACAGTTCCCTGTAGTGTCCCTACAATTGCCTATGGCAAACCTTCTAAACAGTTCCCTGCAGTGTCCATACAACTTGCCTATGGCAAACCTTCTAAACAGTTCCCTGCAGTATCCATACTTGTTTGAGGTGTATAAGAGAAGTCAATACTGGTCAGAACAAAACTTCCAACCCTTTGTCTCTTTCGGTTTCTTTCTGTCTCGCATATGGAACTGTTCCATCGTTCTTTTCTTCTTTCTTTTCTGTATTCTTTTTGTTTTCTTAACCGTTTTTGTTCTCTTTTTCTCTATTTCCTTGGGTTTTTTTTTCTTTACTGTTTTCTTTCTTGTCTCTCATCGTTTCTTTAATCTTTATGTTTTTCTTTTCTCATTATAATGTATTTTCTTTCGTTATTTCTTTTTTCTGTTTTTCTTTCTTTCTTCTGTTATTATGGTTTGTTTCTTTTTGTCTTAAATGTTTCTAGATTATAGCTTTCCTCCGTTTCAGTTATTTTTTGCCCTCTCTCTCTCTCTCTCTCTCTCCTCTCTCTCTCTCTCTCTCTCTCTCTCTCCTCTCTCTCTCTCTCTCTCTCTCTCTCTCTTCTCTCTCTCTCTCTCTCTCTCTCTCTCTCTTTAACCCATTATTCTCATTGTATATGTGATATGTTTTAACTCACCTGGATTTCTTTTAATTCTTTTGCCGGTGAAAATTGTATAGTGAAGACTTTTTTTTTATACTTTTGCTTTCTTTCCTTTTTTTTCCGATCTAAAAACACTTCTTTTTTCATATTGCATGGTACCCAGTAAAGATACAATTACAGAATCATTTTTTTCTAAAATGATGTAGAAAATTGTTAACGATCTATGACAGAACTCTTCTCCATTTTCTTTCAATTACACAATAAAACAAAGCCGTTAACAGCAAACAAGTACAAACATAACACCCCAAATGTTGTGGCAGAACACACTTTTCGGGTTAATGTTTCGGTGATGTTATGTAGTTTGGAAACATTCCAGAAACTGCATCCCCCCAAAAAAAGTGAAGGAGATTAGACTGTATGGTCCCAGAGCGTCCATTTCAACGTTTAGCATACTCACCCTCCCTGGTGATTGACAGCGTGAGTCTGAATGAATTATTCCACAGAGTGTGATGCTGATGGGCATGGACTGAGAACTAAACACCGCGCAAAGCATGCAGGCTGCTGTGTGCATGCACGTGGGGCTGTATGGGTGGTGTTGGGGGGGGGGGGGGTTGTTTGCGTTATTGTCTGCCTGTGTGCTTATTCTTATTGTTAGGTGTTCCCTAGCTTGACACCCTGGGAATCCACCGAGGATGTTTATTGTGTTGTGTCGTATTGTGTTGTTGTATTGTATTGTATTGTATTGTATTGTATGTGTTGTGCTGTGTTGTATTGTATTGTGTTGTATTGTAATGTTTGTATTGTAATGTTTGTATTGTATTGTATTACATGTATTACAGCATGCTGTATTGTGTTGTATTGTATTGCATTTATTGTATTGTGTTATGCTGTAATGTTTTGTATTGTACATAATTATTGTGTTGTAGTGAACTTTATTGCATTGTTTTGTATACCACCTGAAGTCACGGCAGAGTTACCTGCGTACAATTCGTGCTGTTCTCACCGGGAGACTTTTCATACATTTCATATAAGAAATTGAATAAGTTGTTTGCCTTTTGAGATAAAAAGGCTCCAAGTTTTCCTTTTGAGCATGACCATTAATATCAATTGTTCAAGCATTCTGCTCAGTCGTTTGTCTTGAAAAGCAGCCATCAGAACAAAAACTATGAATATATCCTACCCTGCCAATAAACGTTTTGGGTCTTGTTCACAAAGTTCAAGATATATGCACGAACACACACACACACACACACGCACACGCACACACCACACACACACACACACACACACACACACAACACACACACACACACACACACACACACACACACACACACACACACACACACACACACACACACACACAACACACACACACACAACACACACACACACACACACAACACACACACACACACACACACACACACACACACACACACACACACACACACACGCACACACCCTGCGCACGCATTTGCATGGATATGTGGTTGCGTGATGGTCCCAAAAGAGCTTGTGAAAGAACACTTCTTTTCTGTCTGGTCATGCTTGTCAGCTCCCACACCGCACACCGTTCCTTTATCTGTCTGTCTGTCTGTCTGTCTGTCTGTCTGTCTGTCTGTCTGTCTGTCTGTTGTATGTCTGTATGTTTGTTTGTGTTTGTCTGCTTCTCTCTCTGTGTGTGTGTTTTGTGTTTGTGTGTGTGTGTGTGTTGTGTGTGTGTGTGTGTGTGTGTGTGTGTGTGTGTGTGTGCTGTCTATTGGTTTGTTGTCTGTTCTGTATGTCTGCGTCGGTCGCGGTCGGTCGGTCGGTCGGTCTGCCTGCCTGTCAGTTTGTCAGTCTCACGGGGTAGACACACTGACAGATGGATACACAGACGTGTGCATGCGTGCACGCAGACATACAAACACACACACACATGCACCCGCATACAACACACACAACACAACACAACACACAACAACACACACACACACACACACACACACAAATAACACCACACACACACATACACACACACCACAACACACACACACACACACACACACAACACAACACACACACACACACACACACACACACACACACACACACACACACACACACACACACAACACACAACACACACACACACACACACACACACACACTCTCACTACACCCTCTCTCTCTCTCTCTTCTCTCTCTCTTCTCTCTCTCCTTCTCCTCTCTCTCTATCTCACATTACCTCCACCACTAGCCACCACCACCACCACCATCAACTCCACATCACACCACAATCATACCTTGAATCTGAACTCTTTGCTTGCTTCTTCTTGGCACAGTTTCCATTTCTTAACAACAGCAAAACTTGCTTTTTATGTACATACATATAGTATACATACATAGTAGGCACTTCATCACAAAATCGGCATGTACACCCTTCTGGCAAACTTGAAAATCTTTAACATGGTGGAGTGTGCCTGATATTTCTACTTCAACATGTTGGTAGTAAGTACTAGTAGTAGACTACACAATCACACTAGACCCTTAACCCAAGGCAGTTGTGGAGATGGATGGAAAAAATCTCAACTTTTTAGTTCACATGTGCGTGTGCTAATACTGAAGTAACGCAACTCCATTTTTAGCAAAATGGAGAGGAGAGGGTGGGGGCTTGGGTGGGTGGGGGAAGCAGTTGGTATGGGGTGGGGTAAGGGCGGGGGGGGGGGGGGGGGTTGCCATCTATTGATATTGTTCACCAGTTTTTTTCTCTCTGCCTCGTCTCCCAGGTTTCCTGCACCAGGATCTTTGAAAGGCTGTCTGATCTTGTGACATCAGCATACAGCTTCAAGAAGGTTTTCTTTTTCTTCTTTTTTTTATCTTGCTGAAGGGTAGTTCTTTTGCGTGTGTGTGTGTGTGTGTGTGTGTGTGTGTGTGTGTGTGTGTGTGTGTGTGTGTGTGTGTGTGTGTGTGTGTGTTGTGTGTGTGTGTGTGTGTGTGTGTGTGTGTATGTGTGTGTGTATGTGTGTGTGTAAGTGTGTGTGTGTGGTGTGTGTGTGTGTGTGTGTGTGTGTGTGTGTATTGTGTGTTGTATTGTGTTGTATTTTGTCTATGACAGGAGATCGTGCTGTCTCCAAAACTGAGGCTGATCTCCCGGGAGAGAAGGGGCCTGCAGAACATTGTGCAATCTTTTGTACTTTTTAGCTTCCTTTCTTCTTCTCTTCCTTTAGGCCAGTTGAGCTAGTGGCATACATTTACGTTAAGGAAATGTCTCAAGAATTGTGACAGTTGAAAGAACTAAAAGAGTAAATTAGAGAAAGAAAGAAAGAAAGAAAGAAAGAAGAAAGAAAGAAAGAAGAGAGAGAGAGAGAAGAGAGAGAGAGAGAGAGAGAGAGAGAGAGAGAGAGAGAGAGAGAGAGAGAGAGAGAGAGAGAGAGAGAGAGAGAGAGAGAGAGAGCAATGTAACCATGCCATACCAGAGCATTGTAACCATACAATAGCATACCATACCATATTATACTATATTATTGTATAGCATAGCATAGTATGACATAGCATAGGAAAGCATACAGTACCACACCGTGCCGTACCGTACCGTACAGTACCATACCATACCATTTACTTTCTGAGATAAACGAAGGCTACTCCTACCATACCACTGCATACCACACACTGCAGTACAGTACAATACAACCCAACACTAAACAATACAACACCATACATTGTAAAACAGCCTTTTCGTCTCCCTCCCCATACTGTTCCCTGTAAGACAGTCTTTGCCAGTCCAGATGTTTGTGTGACGTGTCCGTACCGCTATTAGCGTGCCTTATTTTCATTGAAGTTAGGAGCTTTTCATATGTCCTGATAACATTCTTTACTCTGTTGTCACTTCTTTATTGGTAATGGATCTTTGTATGAAATGGCAAGGAGTTTGCGAAAACATTTCATCTCCATTTCCTGTATCTTCTTTCAATGTCTGCTGTTATGGTCCATGTTTCACATGCATATACAATATGGACATTTTTAGGGAACGCATCAGTCTGATCTTGAAGCTGATGAAGATGTTCTTATCATTCAAGAGGACTTTTAGTTTGGTCATTGCAGCTGTGGTCTCGGCTGTCTTGGAGAGAATTCCAAGTTTTGGTCATTCATCTGATACTATAGCTCCCAGATATGTGAAGCTATGGACAGTCCTGATTTTCTTACCATCTATAATTGCGTCATTGCTCATGCCACGGGGACTATTTGTCATCAACTGGGTTTTCTATACACTGATCTGTTAGTCATATGCTAATGAAGCTTCATTTACCAGGCTGACTAGATCTTGTTCTTTCCCAGCTAGGCCGTCGATGTCATCAGCAAAACGTAAGTTTGTTATTGTCCTGCCTCCAATGCTGTTTGCTCCCTCGTGATTTTCAAGTACGTCAGCCACTATCATTCCTAAGAAGATGTTGAAGAGGGTGGGAGAAAGCAGACATCCTTGGCATACTTCAATTGTGGTTCGGAACCAATCTCCTATGTTGTTGTGATAGTAGAATACGTTGGTTTCCTTGTTATAGAGGCATTCTATGGTTTTGAGCAAGTTGCCATTGATGTTATGCAGCCTCATGGTTGCCCACAGAGCCACATGCCATAATCCGTCTAACGCCCTCTTTTAAAAGTCCACAACGACATGGTAAAGATCTTGTTGGTGTTGCATGTATTTCTCACAAAGTTTTCTAAGAATGAGAATTTGTTCGGTTGTGCTCCATCCAACTTTGAATCCTGCCTTCTCTTCTTTGATGATCTCCTGAGCTTGAGATTTTAGTCTGTTCAGGAAGATTCTTGGCATAACTTTGCTTGGATGACTGATCAGGCTGATGGTATGGTAGTTTTGGCAGAGTTTTTAAGTTGCCTTTTTTCGGGAGAGTGATAATACGAAGATAAACACTACCACAAAATGCACATAAACAACGCAAAAACAGACAAAACAAAATAGTAAAATTCAATAAATACAATACAAAACAGTGTTGAACGATACAACACAATAGAGCTCAACGTCAAAGTTAGCAAGCGGGCAAACCGTTCTTTGTACTAGCAAAAAACTCCAGTCTCATTGTCCAGTCTATTACGTGGAATCAACAGGATGTCAGCGTCTCTCTCATCTCCTCTTTTCAAAGCCGCTCCTCTATCTTTCCTTTCTGAAGAAGAAAACGTTAGATGATGACCACAAAAGCCGACAGACAAAAGCATGCAGGTTTCATCCTTCGGGCTGAATTTTTGACAGGGAGCGAGCGACTTTTAAAACTAAAAGAAATAGAAAGCCTTTGGCTGTGAGTGGGGGCGGGAAAGGGTGTTGATTTGTTCATATTTATACCCAGGTTTCGTGTATCTTGTTTGTGTTGTAGCTATCAATGTGACCTTTTATGTTATTACAACAGGATATGTCTGTCTCTATGTCTGTGTTTCCTGTCTCTGTGTAAATAAACGTATACCATATACCATAGCAGACTCTCTCTCTCTCTCTCTCTCTCTCTCTCTCTCTTGCTGACTCCACTCTCCCCAAAAGTCCTTCGGATGAGACTTTAAACCGAGGCCCCGGGTGCGAACGCACGCAGAACATCTTGCGCACACGTTAAATCCTGTTACACTTTTCTTAAGAGTAGGCCATCGTGTGCCGGTGGGAACAGATGACATTTACAAAAATGCATACACACGGGGACTGGATGTAAAAAAGCACAAGAGTGCTTATTCCGTTATCCTTGATAGAAAAGAGTAAATCAATCAATAAAAAATCTCTCTCTGATGTCGTCTCAGTATGACGTTTAAGTTAAGAGGTCGTAACAATCCTCACCATGACGTATGATTAACATTGACTTCATGACACACGTCGTTCAAATAAACAAACCTTGAGGAAGGCGAAAGCCGAAATATTGGGGAACACCTTTAAGATGCATTGTTTGTTCTACTTTCGCTATAATTATATGGTAGTAGTAGGCACCATGTGCGAACGCATGTAGAATGACTTGCGCACACTTTATACCGGTTCGACTTTTTCGGAAAAGCTGGCGATTTTGTGCCGGTTTTGAATGGGTGACAAAACATACAAACGGGGACTGGAGGTAACCCCCCCCCCCCAAAAAACACACACTCGGAGAGCTATTTCAAGTATCATTGAAATAGAAAAATAGATAAAGACTCATGCAATATGTAGTCTTCATCCAGCGTGTAGTTTCTGGTAGTATTGTCATCAGGGATTAGTGAGTCCGCGTGCATACTCATTCTACATGGCCTCCAAAGGGTAAGCTAGGGAACGTGAAATATCAACAACAACAACAACAACAAACAGTACACAGAACATGAAAGAAAGTCAGATCAAAGGAGACAGAATAAGATGCTGTTTGCATGCTCACACTGCACTAGGTGTAATCTATAGGCAAGGGAGGCGTGTTTCATGCGGGCTAAATGCACATAACAAGCTGGTGTGAAATGATTTGTACCGCTCTTTGTCTCTCCATTAATATGTTTTTGTGTTGTTTTTTTTACACACACAGGCATACGAGCGCTCACGTGCACACACACATACACCCACACGCACACAACACACACACACACACACACACACACCACACACACACACACACACACACACACACACACACAACAAACACACACACATTTTTCACAAATCCTTCATTGTCTATGTCCTTTGTTGTTATGAGTCTTATTGCTTTGTCTACGTTTAGTTTTTGGTTGTGTCTTCCTTGTCGTTGATCTAATCAATCACCTTGGCCAGTAAGAAGGCAGGTGACAGTTTTTTTTGGTGTGCATGTGTATCGAAGTTGATGTTTGTTGTTATAATCATCTCTACAAAATAGAAAGCAAGTGAATTTAGTTTGTACACAACATCGGAACGTAGCTATCGTAACGGTGGACCCAAAAGAAAAATGTTTAAAACCTTGGAGCTCTAGGAAGTGAAGATGAAAAAAATCATTCCCAAAAAACAACCCGTTATGTTTGATGTTGAATAACATGAAGCATGATTTCTAGACAAGCATGCAGTGTGCGTTTTCTTAAAACAGAGCAGTTTATGTTCTGTTTCTCTAGCTGCCTCCTCCTCCACACACCACACACACACACACACACACCACACGCACGCGCGCGCGCGCACACAACACACACACACACACACACACACACACACACACACACACACACACACACACAACACACACACACACACACACACACACACACACACACACACACACACACACACACATTCCCTCGCTTTTTAGAGTTTGTTCTTTGGTCCATCTGCCCATTTGATCTCTTCTGTCTGTCTCCTGTTCCCTCCTCCTCTGTCTGTCTGTCTGTCCTGTCTTCTCGTCGTCTGTCTGTCTCTGTCTTGTCTGTCTGTCTGTCTGTCTGTCTTCTGTCTTCGTCTGTCTTCTTCTCTCTCTCTTCTCTTCTCTTCTCTTCTCTCTCTCTCTCTCTCTCTCTCTCTCTCTCTCTCTCTCTCTCTCTCTCTCTCTCCCCTCTCTTCTCTCTCCTCTCCTCTCCTTCTCCCTCTCTCTCTCTCTGGGATACATTCCTGATTGCCCAAGGCACAGGGTCTGTCCCATGGTATGGAAACCGATCCATTCTGCCACAAAAGAGTCGTATCTCTCTACTACTGAAGTCTCAAGTCTCAAGAGCGGGGCTAAAGACCGATGCCAAGATTAATCAGATTCACTGAGGTCAGTGACCGACAGCTGCTGACCTTCAGTCCATCAGAATAGAGAATCTCTCTTGAATCAGTAACTTTGGCTTGCTGAGTATCACGGCTTGAAGCCGACTCTAATAGTCTTCTGTGACTGATACGCGCACTTTCTATATAGCATGATGCTATTATTGCATGATGGTCAGTGTATGCTTTGCTTTATCCTTACATAGTTGGTAACGAACTTACTGAAAAATTAAAAGACAATCTCCATCAATCCAATCAAAGAAAGATGCAAAGAGACCATTAAAGTGTAAATCTATCTATGAAAACATTCATGAATGGATGCATACATATTTCGATTCTCAGCTAGAGCTACGCGATTCACTAATGGTGCAATTTGTTTTTAATGTGACTGCTTATACACTCCAGGAGGGTAGCCACATACCAGCTCCGGGGATGATATAATGCTTAGTATATTCGTGCTTCCGTAACCCATTGAATGCTGACATGAATTTCGGGATTTTCAACGTGAATATTTGATCTTCTGTGTATGTGTATCGGAAAAAGAAATGAAGGCAAGAGTATGTCTGTATTTGAGGTTAACCAGAGAAATCGTAACATCCCTAATCCTTAATTCACCCGACGCTGCCAAGGATTCAAACCCCAAACTTCATGGCCCCATGGGAGTGAAGTCGAACGGTCTGAATCACTTATCTACAGCGTCCATCGAATGCAAAGATGAATAAAAGAAGGGAGTGAGGAATAGAAGGAAGG
>CM060316.1:76211669-76216669 GCA_030674155.1 Stramonita haemastoma | reverse complement strand
AGTCAGCAGTGTGGCAAGTGTCCTGTGTGCTGCAGTGCTGGCTTCAGGCTGAAGGCAACAGAGGCTGCCAGTCTGTGTCTGTGTGTCCCTGGCTCTGGCTGTGTGTGACTGACTGGGACTGTGGCAGCGCTGGAGATAGCTATCAGCTGACCACGCTGTTTTCCTCATTTTTTCTGTGTTTTCTTTCCAAACTTAGGCTGGCATATTGTTTTTATTTGAGGAATTTTTGGGGGTAGGTTAGGTTTTTTTTTTAGCTCTGACTTTCTTCAAGACTATGTCTGTTGTGATTTTTTTTTATTGCTGCCGTGTGGTTGTGAAGTTTTATACCTGAAACATTATATTATTGTCAATGTGTGGTAAGTGGGTGTGCAACATTTTTGTTCAAAGGTTGTTAGGAGGTAAGAGTTTTTAAAATGTTATATTTTGTTACTTTCTGTTTCTGTCTGTTTCTCTGTCTTTGTCTTTCTAGTGCCTTCTTCTTCTGTTTCAGTCTTTTCCTCTCTCTTTCTCTCTGTCTCCGTCCGTCACTTTCTCTGTGTCTCTCTTTGTCTCTCTCTGTGTCTCTTTCTCTGTCTCTCTATCTCGTCTCTATCTCTGTCTCTGTCTCTCTTTCTATGTCTGTCTGTCTCTCTCAGTGTCTCCATCTCTCTTTTCGCTCTGTTTTCTCTCTGTCTCTGTCTCTCCCTGTCTCTGTTTATATGTTTCTGTGTTGTATTTTTATGCCTCTTTACCTATTTTCTTTTGCATTCTTTCTTTCCCAGTCATTTATGCCTCCTGTATGTTCCCTCCCGTGTTTGTCTCTCAACAACAAAACAGGAAACAAGCACAGCTGAGAAAAAAGCATCACGCAATGCAAGATTATAAAACAGTTTTTGTTGAATGCTCTGATCCTGATAGAGAATGTGTTATTTTATCGTGGCTGGCTTTGCTCCTTTATTTCCTTTAATCAATAAATGTTTCTAGATAAATGACTAAAAGTTTGCGCTCTTGCTGAAGTTATTTTCCTAAGGTTGAGTCGTGTTTCTTCTGATTCCATAAGATGCAATGAAAAAAATGGGTTTCTAGAATACAAAATTTTCACTTTATTGTATCTACTTTATTTTGTCCACCATTAGAGATGCACAAGGTGAGAGATAAAATGACGATAGTCACTTTTCATAATGTTTTGGTTTTGTGATAAACTGCGTGTGTGTATCTCAGCTCATTTTTACCTGATGACCTGTGGTAGAGTGTGGACGTTAGGAAGTTCTCATTGCCAACAACACATTGCCTGAAAAAAAATCAGTCAAGGTTGAAAAGAATCCTCAACGAGCTGAGACAAATCAACTAAATATCTGCCCATTCTTATTGTTCTACTTTTTTTCAGTTGTTCAACCTTTTTGCAAAAAATTGTAATTAATTTTTTGATTTTCTCTCATGCTGGCAATGAGTGATTTTAAGTTCAGCGACACAGTAGTTAACATTAGCATTTTCTGTTTGTGTTGTTGCTGCGACTTGTGATGCTGTTTCTGCTGAAGTTGTTGTTACGTTACTGTTGCTGAGTGCAGCTGTTTTGAATCAGAAAGGGATGGAAGGTCACCCATTCTGTTTTCACTTGCCAGACTGGAGTGTCACAGTGAAACTATGAGTGTGCCCATGATAATTAAGTATTGCGTGTTGATTTTTCTCCAACTATCCGCTATACAGGAGGCCATTGTTCCACTTCAGAGGACTCTTCTCTTTGGAGAAAAAGCAGTTTGCCATGCTGAACGTTTTGCATGGGGGGAAAGATCTTGACGTAACATTTCAAAGTATAGGAATAGTTTTCTGCATGCCTTTTAGCTGTTTGCGAACATCAATAACGGACATTGCTTTGGGCCTTGGCCGTTTCTATGGTGTGGATACAGAGACTGGTCAAAAGGACGATGCTGTAATTGCACGCTATGATTTTGGGGATAACAAGCAGGAGTATTTATATGGCTTTAAGGCCTGTTCTGTTGTGGAACATTCATGCTTACCTACGCATGCACGTTTCTTTTCTTTACCTGTATGTTTGTCTCTTACCTTCTGTGTTTCTTTTTCTTTTCCTTTTTGCGTTTTTTTTTTTGTTATTTCATTCTTGCTATTGTTATGTTTCTTTGTTCTCTTTTCTTCTTTTCTCTTTTGTTTCTTTATGATTTCTTTCTTTGTTTCTTTCTTTCTTTCTTTTTCTGTCATTTCCATCTAATTCATCTATATAAATATTTACGTCTCTCTGCTTCTCTATGTCTCTATGTATCCGTCTCTTCTGTATCATCTATCAATCAATACTATCTTCTATCTTTTCTATCTTCTATCTTCTTCTTCTGTTCTATCTTCTACTTTTCTATCTATCTATCTATTATCTATCTATCATTATCTATCTATCTATCTATCTTTATTATCTATCATATCGATCATCGATCATCATCTATTGAACTATGATCTATTGATCCATACATCGCAGAACATTTCTCTCATCCTGTATCTCATCGCAGTCTTCTATCTGTCTTGTCTCATCTCATCTCTATCTTCTTCTCTTCTGTCTATCTTCCTACTTGTCTTCTTTCTCTCTTATCTCTTCTCTCTTGTCTTCTCTGTCTTCTATCTACTCTATCTTCTCTCTTCTTCTCTATCTATCTTCTCTCTATCTCTCATCGTCTCTCTCATCTCTCTCTCTTTCTTCCTCTACTCATCTCATCTCCTTTTCCCTCTCTCTCTTCTCTCTCCTACCCTCTCTGTCTCCGTGTGTGTGTGTGGTGTGGTGTGGTGTGGTGTGTGTGTGTGTGGTGTGTGTGTGTGCTTGTTATTGTATTTATTATTTTATTTTTTATAATTTTTATATATATATATTATATACATATGTAAATATATCGTCCTTTTAATTTTACCTTTCCCCTCTTGGCCTGTTCTGGAATAATGTGTGTGTTATTTTATTTACCTCTGTCCAGTCATGGATATTGGTAACAGACGGACAGCCAGCTGTCTGACAGACAGTGAGCCATTCTGCAAACACTTAGTGCCAAAAAACATATACCAGCTGCAATGTTCAGTCATAGAATGGGTATATAATGACGACACTTAGCGTAGCAACTGCGTATAATCCATTCAGCCTGTAGCGCTCTGTGTGTCTGTCTGTTTGTCTGTCTGTCTTTTTGTCTGGTAGCTGGCTGGCTGCTGGCTGTGCTGTGTTTGTATGTCTTTCTTGCTGGCTATTTGCCTGTCTGTGTTTCTGTCTGTCTGTCTGTCTAGATATGTCTGTCTATTTCTCTGTCTGTGTCTGTCTGTCTTCTCTGTCAGTCTGTCTGTCTGTCTCTGCTCTGTCTATCTGTCTCTGTCTCTCTGATGATCGTGACGATGATAATTATATAGGTTGAAGAGGATGATGATAGTGCAGAGATGAAGAGAATGATTTTGATGATGATGACGTAGATGATGAAAGAATGATGGTGATGTTGATATACTTGCTGCAGCTGCAGATTAGGATAATGAAGATGCTGATGGCAGTGATTATGTACATGATAAAAATGTGATGGGGTTGATGATAACTAGAGGGCATTGAGTGTGACTTTATGTACTTGCAGATTTGGAAATGTCGAATGGATGGAAATGTTTTCTGCTATGATGTTTACCTTCCCCCTGCCTCAAACATGTTTTGTATAGTGGCCTAAGGCCGTGTACAGTAAAACTTTTCAGTATTAGTGTTCAGTGTTCTCTACTTATGTGTGGTGTGTGGTGGGGGGGGGGGGGTGGGCGTTAGTGGTATGGTGTGGATGTGTGTGTGTGTTTTGGTTGCTCTGTGTGTGTGTGTGTGTGGAGGGGTTGTTGTTTGTGTGTGTGTGGTGTGTGAGTGTGATGTGAGTGTGAGTGTGAGTATGAGTGTGAGTGTGTGTGTGTGTGTGTGTGTGTGTGTGTGTGTGTGTGTGTGTGTGTGTGTGTTGTGTGTGTGTGTGTGTGTTGTGTGTAAGTGAGTGTTGTGTGAGTTGTAATTTGGATTTTTATTTTATTCGTATTAATAAAGAAACTGCATGACCACATGGCACCTGCGTGGTTTCTAGCTATTGAATGATCTTTCTTCTTTATTCTTTTCGTCGAAGCTCAGACAGCAACTATGGTGTCTGAATATGAGCAAAATGCGTCACGCCGCTGTTAAGCTGACAAGTCAGGCCCAGCACATTTGACTTTGATATTAGAAAATTAGTCTTTTCAGTCTTTCTGGATAAAAAAGCCAGGAGAATAAACCAAGAAGGCATAAAATAAACATGAAGGGGGTGACAGAGGAATAAAAGGAAGAGGGAGAAACAAAGAGAGTGACAGAAACAGGGAAATTTTGAGCACATAATTTCCAGAATGTGAGGATACTATTTATACTGAAAGACCCCCGGCATCCC
Source organism: Stramonita haemastoma (assembly GCA_030674155.1). Taxonomy (NCBI): domain Eukaryota; kingdom Metazoa; phylum Mollusca; class Gastropoda; order Neogastropoda; family Muricidae; genus Stramonita; species Stramonita haemastoma. Next base: position 76,212,281 of record CM060316.1, on the reverse strand, counting down.
TGTGACAGAAAGGATCTGGCTGATGACGTGTGCCCGGCTACTCAACCGTAATTGTATCGTTGCTATTAATGGGTCTTCTGTCTGCAAAGACACACAGACAAAAAATAGAAGAAGAAAAGCAGAACGGGCAAAAAGATAAAGATCAAACTGGATTGATTTCTACAGGAGATCTATGGCACACAGTATTCTACCCCACTCAGTGGCTTTTCTTCTCCCCGCTTACATTGTTACCGAGAAGTAAAGGTATACACTTAGTGGGGATGTTAGGAGGAGAGTTGTAGAAAGGAAACGTACGAACCATAAAGTATGTCTAAAGGCTAAAAAAAAGTTCTATATTGTAGTTAATATTAATGCAGACTCCATCAGAGTCCTTCTGATGAGGCTATAAACCAAGGCCCCTGTGCGAAAGCACGCAGAATGTCTTGGGCACGCTTTAATATTGTTTCTCTTTTCGAAAAAGTAGGCCTTTGTTTGTCGACGGGAACGGATGACAAACTTAACAAAATGGCATACACATGGAGACCGGATGTAAAAAGTGCGTGAGTGCTTATTCTATCATCCTCGATATAAAAGAACAACTAAATAATGTGAATGAATGTTATTTTGATACCA
>CM060316.1:76191669-76196669 GCA_030674155.1 Stramonita haemastoma | reverse complement strand
ATGCATCCCTGAAATCGGAAAGGTATGACAACAATTAGTTTAGCATGGGTATAGGGATTTGTGGGTATTCGGAGTAATGGGGCAAAAGTACCGAGAAAGATATATGTGTGTCTTGGACACCATAATTATACAGATTGAAAATCTAAAAGAGACCGTTATAAGCAGTCCCTCTGTCACGAGAAAGAGACAATTAGACGGACATTAACCCTTGTTTTTTTGTTTTATGTAGGTGACAGCCCCGATATGGCCTGTGCGGTCGGCGGGGGCTCTAAGCAACATCATTGCATTGGCATTGGAACCCTTGTTTTAGATTCGCCCCACTAAAGGGAATCCTTCTTTTTGTGCCAGAAAAAAGAGGAAAATAAACTGTGTTCACCAGTGTGCATATGGGCCACTCTCACATCACTCACACCCACTGCTCAAAGGCGACGACCCCTCCCCCCCCAACCCATGGTGTGTGACTTTGGGTGTGTGGATAACCACTAAGCATCTGCTTCTGGATTATGCACGGAATATTATATCTTTTTTCGCATGTGTCACACAGTATTTAACTTTTCAAAATAATCTGCCCTTCCCTGTTTAAAATGAGTTAACATGCCATTGTTACTTACAACGAACACAGTTGACTTTGAGGATTTGGGTATTGGTTTTGTGGGATTTTATGTGTCGTTTATGTGGTTCTCTTACAACCCAGTGACCGACCGTATATGACCCGTGTAGATAGCTTGGGCGTTGATACGAGAAAGGACATTAGAGTTGGTTTATACACTTGGTTCAATCGTATATAGTTCCACAACTTTAATTTGAGTTTTAAGCTTTTACAAGGACACAGGCCTGATAAATTATAGCCTCTGTTGCCAGTTGTGCTTCTAACAACATGGCTAGATTGGACTGGATTGTGCTGAAGTGTAAACTTCGATCTTTTTTTTCCTATTGGAGACTGCATAAAAATTCGCATTGCACTTAAACTATTGTCCTCAGAAATTGAATTTTGGTTCGTGTCGGTTCGCCTCTCATTGTTTTTGTTGTGTGCAAATGTGCATTGGCAAGTGTGTGTGGTGTGGCTTCTGATTTGTCTGGATATTGTGAGCAACATGCACTTAACAGTGCAGACTTTTCCAGCCTGGATTGATTCAGCGTGGATGCTACCAGGAGCTATCACACTAGCAGAGTTCAATTAATTACTCTATCGTTTACCACTGCAAATCAATCAAGTAATTAACACCATTGATCTAACTTGTTCGCATGCAGAGTTTTCTCATTTATTTCCACTTTTTATGTATACTTTGTATTTACTTTTAAAAGTTGATCCGACTTGTTCGCATGCAGAGTTTTCTCATTTATTTCCACTTTTTTTATACTGTATAATATTAACTTTTAAAACATATGTGTAAGTTTTTAAAGACCACTCGGTACACATTTTCCATGCAAAAAGAAAGCAAACCAACATCGACTTGTCATCAATATTGGTTTTTGAAATTAAGTTTAGTTTTGCTATTCTACAACATAAGGCAGTAGACTTGATGACATACGATTTACATTTTTAAAACTTAAGAATGTTTTGTTTTGTTTTGTTTTAGGACATAATCATATCTGGACAAGATTTGAATGCAGCTCATAAAAACCAGGACAATCTTTGGAACAGATTAGACATTGATTCAAAATAAAGTATTCTTGAGATGAACGCGTTTTTTTTTTTAAACAAAACAAAAATGTTAAAAACTGATTCAAATACGACAGGAAATATGTATATGTTGCGCTCAAATGCAAATCTCTCTCTCTCTCTCTCTCTCTCTCTCTCTCTCTCTCTCTCTCTCTCTCTCTCTCTCTCTCTCTCTCTCTCTCTCTCTCTCTCTCTCTCTCTCCCCTCTCTCTCTCTCTCTCTCTCTCTCTCTCTCTCTCTTTACATCCCATTGCCTTCCGATTCTCCCTGTTTCCTTTTTTTTGTTTTCAGTCAGTCTTTATCTCTATTTGTCTGTCTCTGTCTGTCTATGTCCTTCCTTGCAAGCCTTTTGTCTGTTTCTCTGTCAATCTCTTTGCTCTAACTCTGTGTGTGCATTTGTGTGCGTGTGTGTGCATTTGTGTGCGTGTGTGTGCATTAGCATGTGTTTTGTGTGTGTGTGTGTGCGTCTATAGATACAATTAAAGTAACACACAACAGGAAAGCAGAAAAAAAACAACATATATAGCTGTTCCCCAGCGTTTCCGCTATCGCCTTCCTTAGGTGTTTCTTGTGATGACGTGATGGTATGACGTCAATTTCATTTATACGTTATTTTGAAACTCTGTTATGATATTTCAACATAAACCTCATACTGAGACGATATCAGATATATATATATATATATATATATATATATATATATATATATATATATATATATATATATATATATATATATATATATATATATATGTGTGTGTGTGTGTGTGTGTGTGTGTGTGTGTGTATGCGTGTGTGTGTGTGTGTGGTGTGTGTGTGTGTGTGTGTGTGTGTGTGTGTGTGTGTGTGCAAGCGCGTACGTGCGTGCGTGCGTGTGTGTGTGCGAAAATAGAAGCAATCAACACCGTTATTAAGAAGGCGACATAACCCTTCTGTCTACCACATTGACTAATGATATTTAGATTACGCTTAGATTGAAGGGGTTTGTACCGTCAGTAAATAAATTGATATCTCAGCCGCTGCTTAAAAAAACTATCTTTGCAAAGTTGACTCAGTGTTCGCTTTCACATCTTCCACTTTAAGTGATATTGGACGAAACGTTTTGTGTTGATGAAGATGTGTGTGCTTTCTGAGTAACTATAACCTGCAATGCAAGGTAAAAAAAAAAAGAGTTAACTCAGTGTTTTCCAAACTATGGATAGTGATTTATCAAACAACTGAAAAGTTTTGATTTCACCTTTTGTTGTTTTCACTTTCAGCCCCTCCCAACCATTACCCACCCTCCTCCAACCCTCCCACCATTAATTGCTCCTTTTCAGTACATTTTGGCTACTTCTAATTTTCCTCGCGGAAGGAAACGAATCAATCCGCTGTCAATTTTTTTTCAGACAGTTTCAACTATTTTGACACGCGAGGCTGTAAAATGGGAAACAGCTTCAACATCCCTTCAAACTAAAGAAACGGGTATTTCGGCACGAGAGTGGATCACACCTGATTACCGTTCAATAATGTTGGGCAGTGCACAGGGCATTGCTTTAGGATAAGAAACTAGCCATGCGAGCTAATTCAGTTTGCTGAAAGAACAAAACAAACAAGTTGACAGAAATATTTAAATAAAAAATAGTTTTAACAAGTGGCAGGCAAAAGAGTTTCTTCGCTAATCATTTATTCTGCCATTCTATTTGTTGATACTTTTTTCCCTTGCTTTTTTTTTTCTTTTTTAATCCATGCTGGATTTCTCGGTCCTTTTTATTAATTATGTGCAAACTCCTCCATCATGTTTAACACACCTTTGGTTTAGATAATTGCATGTTTTTTGTGTTTTTTTTATGTTTCCTGGCTTTGTCGTTCACAGGGTTTTTTGTTGGAAGTTTTTCGGTTTCGATCCTCGGTTAGAGCTTTGAAGTTCACCAATGGTTCGATTTTGCATATCTGACCGTTTTTTCTCACCACAAATGCAGCCGTATTTCGACTTTGGGGACAAAATTATTTTTTGATGATGGGTCATTCAAGTACAAAGTATATATATATATATATATATATATATATATATATATATATATATATATATATATATATATATATATATATATATATATATATATATATAAACCACTTTATAGTCAATATGCATGCATATAAGGATAACAGTAATCTATTTAAAGATGAATCGTAAAAGATAATAAGACCAAGAAAGCATTTTATATTCTGAAATGTAGTTTCATAAAACGTGTTTAATTGCTGTCGCTTTTTCTAGAAACAGTATGACGTCAGTTATGCCATAAAAACAATAATTCAAACAATGAGAACAAACGAAAAATACAGTACTGTTGGCGAATTCATTCTTTAAAAAAATGAAGAAGAGGTTCATGGGTGGAGTGTAAACAAAGAAGCGGCAACAGTAACAGCCAGATATTAAGTCCATATCCCGCGAATTCGGAAAGCAGAAACCTTTTTTTTTTTTTTACGTTAATGGTTGGAAAAAAGGTCGCATACAAAAAAAAACGCTCACTGCTGATGAGCCTGAAAGCTCTATCATAGTAACAAGGGAAAATTTGATTTATCTATTTTATTCTTTTATATCGAGGATAATGGGATAAGCACTCATGTGCTTTTTCCACCCAGTCCCCGTGTGTATGCAGTTGTGTAAATATTGCTATCTGTTCCCACCGGCACGCAATAGCCTACTCTTACGAAAAACAGAACAGGATTTAACGTGTGCGCAAGACGTTCTGCGTGCGTTCGTACACGGGGCCTCGGTTTACAGTCTCATCCGGAAGACTTTTGGGGAGAGTGGAGTCAGCACTGATGTTAACTCCAGGGGAAAAATCCCCCTCCAACGGGAATCGAACTCGGGTCGTCAAATTGCCAGCGCAATGTTCTAACCACTAGGCTATCCCATCCCCATCCACTCGGCTATCCAGAATTGGAGGGTGTAGGTGGACTTTGTTTGATGTACTGGACAGCACTGGGCTAGATTAGGAACAAGAGCAGCTGCTGCGCAATCTGCTATGAATGGGTTGTATGTAGAACTGTAACACGCTATCTCTGAGTCATTTCTTTCTTTTCTCTGTTTGTATGTTTATATATCCACATTCATCAAGTTTTTAAAATAGTCCCTGTACTGTTTGTATGTCATAAACGAAGTTAAGCTGTTTTTCTTAAATCTAAATACGGAATGTCGTGTGTGTGTGTGTGTGTGTGTGTGTGTGTTGTGTGTGTGTGTGTGTGTGTGTGTGTTGTGTGTGTGTGTGTGTGTGTGTTGTGTGTGTGTGTGTTGTGATGTGTGTGTGTGTGTGTGTGTGTGTGTTGTGTGTGTGTGTGTGTTTGTGTGTTT
>CM060316.1:76174169-76181669 GCA_030674155.1 Stramonita haemastoma | reverse complement strand
CAATCGATCAGACAGATAGTCAGTTTTTTGTAAGTTTGTCAGTCAATTAATCAATCAATGAGTTATCAAGCAAATAAAAATGCTCAGGTGTGCACATGTGGCAACACTCAGAGCGGCAATTCATGTAGTTTCACGGGAAATTAGGTTGGGAAAGAGATTGAAAACACTTTAAGAGCGCAATAAATTTCAGTCATCCTAATTTTTAAGATTGAAAGGTCCGCGCAAAATTCACCATCAGCAGCAACACCAACACAACTAGGGGATAATAAGGGGGCAACTAGGAAGGGGGGAGGAGGGTGCGTGAAAAATGAGGAGAGCAGCACAGTGAGTGACAAAGGTGACATAGTACTTTTCCGCTGCCTTCTCAGCCGCAGCCATCAATGATGACTCCCATGTCGCTCATTTCCACGCTGCCTATTCATCATTCCTTCACACAGCAGTCAGCATCCTGTTCCATGCGTGTGCAAAATGCGGGCGTATCCATTTCAGGCCAGTTGGTGGTGGTGATTCTGTGAAAAGTCACTATGGAAGGCGTCCTGTAGTACTAAGTGTTGTAGCTGGGGTATATACCGTTCCCTTGTGCATGGGAAGACTTGCCGCTACACCACTGTAGGTTAGTCCCCCAACAGGGAGTGATCACTGGGGCTCGTTATCATCTATCTCCATCAACACCGTCGTTGGTAGGAGCTTCACAGAAGACCGCCAATTCTTACCATTTTTATCTATCTCTGCTGAGTTCTACGACCTTTTGTAACCTATCTAGAACGTTCACCTCGGTTATGTCGGTCATGTAGGATGTGATGTAGGATGTCATGTAGGATGTGATGTCTCTTTTCCTTCTGCCTTCAAACCTTGTATTAAAGGACTGTCGTCATCTGTCATAGGGGTTAATGCACTCGTACAAAATTGATATGAACAACCCGTTTTATGGCAGTTAGGGGACAATGCTTTTGGCAAATTTTAGGTATGTCTGAAAATGTTGTCTACCCACTCCTTTTCCCAAAACAGTCCACTTAAACAAATCACACAACATTAATTAGAATTAATGGTTCTGACGTTGCAGATTGTAGGTTCTTATGACTTTTATCTCCAGATATATCGATGCTGAGGACGTTTACGATTTCGTAGGTCAAGGTGTGTGCTGAGTTTCCGGTGCACTTGCTAAGGAGTATACACTCATAGACCCAAAGATGAAGTTTACAGATTAATCATCCACTGGCGTTAGTGTAAGCATTTAATGAACAATGGTAACATGAAGCAACTGGGCAGTGATGTGAGGCTTAACTAACGCTTTAGGTTAAATGTAAATGATCAACCGGTATGACCTGTGAATTTCCTGGCAGCTGCAAGACATTGTGTGTGAACACAGTGTTCTGCACCTGGCAGGTCCTCTACTTCTCTTTTCCCCTTTATTCCCCAAAATAGTCTTTGTTTCGAGACAATGCAATCTTCTGGCGGTATTTCTTGCCAACTCAAGCTTGGCAGAACCCATCCTCTAAAGCTTTAGATAACAAGCTGATTAAGCATATTGGGGTCGTCCTCGATCACCAACAGCTCTAGTTTGCCTGCTCTTTTTCTGCCAATGGTAACTGAGCTTAAATGTGCCTGACCACCCAGTAGAATGCTTGGAGCGTTTTCAGTTAACTAGGATTCGTATCTTTGTAAATTCTGCGTCAGAAATTTCCCCTTTTCTATCACTACCTTTGTGTTTTTCCTTTCTGTTGACCTATCTGCCCTCTCTTTCTCCCATGCTTACTTTCTGCCTAACAAGCTCATTCCTTTGTTTCTATTTTCAAACAAACCTGAAAATATTTTTTTTTATAAACTTATCATTTCATTGCCCTATGGTCAGAGTGTGTAGGCTGAGGTCAGCGAGCAGACCTCCTGCAGAGTCACGAGCACAGAAGAAGACCAGGCACTACACATTCCGTCCAATAAAAGAACGGAGAAGAAAAAAAAGACAGAACCAAAAATGGTTATAAAAATATATTTGTCTTTTATATCGAGGATAATGGAATAAGCACTCTTGTGCTTTTTTTACATCCAGTCCTCATGTGTATGCAGTTTTGTAAATGTCATCTGTTCCCACCGGCACACGATGGCCTACTCTTACGAAAAGCGGAACAGGATTTAACGTGTGCGCAGGATGTTTTCCCTGCGTTCGCACACGGGGCCTCGGTTTAAAGTCTCATCCGAAGGACTTCTCATCCGAAGGAAAGAAAGATGCCCAGCTAGCACCCAGTCACGGCACGACGACTCATTCTCTAATTCACACGATTTCTGGTGGAATGAACCCGGGTACCAGGGTCCACTTTAGGGGAAAAAAATATGATCCTTTGTTAAAAAAAAATCATTCATCAATTTGGCCACTGGCTTTGAAGATGTAATAAGGGAGGGGACAAATACCTTGATGTGTTTTCTTTCCTTGTTCGTGATGATTAGAATGATGCTTGTGGTGGCGTTTGATTACTATAATGAAGCGCTGCGAAAGTGATGTGACTTGTTCCACATCCATTTTCTGTCTCTATGTCTGTATCTGCCTGTCTGTCTGTTTTTGTCTCTCTGTCTCTTTCTCTCTGTGTGTGCGTGTGTGTGTGTGTCTCTCTCTCTCTACGTCTCTGTCTGTCTGTCTGTCTGTCTGTCTTTCTGTCTGTAAATGTGTGTGTGTGTGTGTGTGTGTGTGTGTGTGTGTGTGTGTGTGTGTCTCTGTCTCTCTGTCTGTCTCTGTCTCTCTGTCTCTGTCTCTGTCTCTCTGTCTCTGTCTGTCTGTCTCTCTGTCTGTCTGTCTGTCTGTCTGTCTGTCTGTCTGTCTGTCTCTCTCTCTCTCTCTCTCTCTCTCTCTCTCTCTCTCTCTCTCTCTCTCTCTCTCTCTCTCTCTCTCTCTCTCTCTCTCTCTCTCTCTCTCTCTCTCTCTCTTTTTCTTAGCTGTTATGGTGGCACAGCAACTTGATCTGTATCAGCTAATGATAAGTGATATGACATCATTTCTCTAAGGGAAATATATTCATGCAAACCCTCAGACTAAAGACACTTTGCATGATTTCTGTTTTATGACAGCAAATTACATGGTTTTCTTCACCAGTCACCGTTTAGTATTCCTTTTAAAGTAGTTTGTTTTTACTCTGTGGCGGGGCGGTAATTAGATTACTTCCCATGCGATCGGAACAGCTAATCACGGAGTTGTGGATCTAAATTTAGATCTACACCTGTGAATTGTGCGACGTTCTGTATCGTTGGGGGGTGGTCGAAAGCCGTCGTCTGCATGCACTTTGCCCATAGCGATAAAATGTAGTATTTATGCAGCCTCTTTTATGAAGCCCCATTCCCACTGTCTGACCGTGCTGTCGTCGCCGAGAAGTTGTACAGTGTCACGGCAGATCAAATATTTGCACTCTGTTACAACTCATTACATCGTTACACTCTATTAGCTTTATGCCTGTATCTGATATACCATATCTGGTACAGTTAGTGATGCGTAATATGTATTCAGTGATTTAGGCCGTGTTTCATCAAAGCACTCATAAAATGAATATAAATGAATATACACATTCAATGAGCTGTTGAGTGCATTTTGTAAATGGACCGCTGTCATCTGAACAACAGTAAAAATCCAGAAATAAAAAGAGATTTTGTGTTAAACTCTGTGCCAGGTTACCTAATGCAATATTGTTTATTTACGACAAGGTTTTTTTTTTCATTTTCTGCGAAGACTGTTGGCTTTGCGCGCTTGGGTGAGTTCAATCCTTGTTTATGTTCTCTTTAGCCCTAGTCTTTCCCACTTCTCTCTCTGTTCCCTCCTCTCCTCACCTCAATTCTCTCTTTTCTCCTTTCTCTTCTCCTATCTTCTCTTCTCCCTTCTCCGCTTCTCTCCTCTCCTCTCCCCTCCCCTTCTCCTGTAGTTTTGCTCATTGATCATTGCCTCTATGCTTCGTGTTGGTTTATATGTCTGTCTGTCTGCATCATTGCTTTATATGTCTGTCTGTCAATCTGTCTCTCTACTCTCTCTCTGTCTCTCTCTGTCTCTCTCTGCCTCTTTGTCTCTGTCTCTCTCTCTGTGCCTTGTCTCTGCCTCTCCCCATCTCTGTGTATCTGTCTCTGCATGTCTCTGTTTATGTTTCTGTCTTTTTTGTATCACTGTCTCTGTCTCTGTGTCTATCTATCTATCTATCTATCTACCTACCTACCTACCTACCTACCTACCTATCTATCTACCTACCTACCTACCTATCTACCTATCTATCTATCTATCTATCTATCTATCTGTCTGTCTGTCTGTCTGTCTGTCTGCCTGTGTGTGTGTGTGTGTCTGCCTGTGTGTGTGTGTGTCTGTCTGTCTGTCTGTCTCTGTCTGTCTCTCGCTCTCTCTCTCTCTCTCGCTCTCCTCTCTCTCCTCTCTCTCTCTCTCTCTTCCTCTCTCTCTCTCTCTCTCTCTCTCTCTCTCTCTCTCTCTCTCTCGCTCTCTCTCTCTCGCTCGTCTCTCTCTCTCTCGCTCTTCTCTCTCTCTCTTTCTCCACAGTTCATCATGTTATCCTCCCGTCTCCTTACCTTTCAAGTTTGCCACACTGACCTTTCTTTCCTGAGTTGATCACAACTGTTATTAGGTTAGTTCTGCAGGGAGGAGACATCTAAGCAACAACCAAGCCTGGAGGCTTTTGCCATAGACTTCGTTTTTATGCATCAAAGCATAACACCATTCCCTGATTCTTGTGTGTATGTCCTTTTCTTCTTCAATAGTCAGAAGTTCAGACTCTGTTTGTTTCTTTTTTGTTTCGTTCCTCGGTTAGAGCTGCAAGGTTTACCGATGGTGAGATTTTGCGTAGGAAACCGTTTATACCCACCATTACCCAGTCGGCTTGTGACTTTTCAGAAAGCATAGAGAATTATGATTTAATGATGTACCAGAACATCATGGACTAGTGTACCGCATTAACCTTTCAATGCGTTCGTCTGTGTATAGTTCTCATTTGAAAATGTCAAACAAACGATTGCTATAACACACATGCCCTTTCCCCCAAAAAATGTTGTGTGGTCGTTATTTTTGCAATAAATACTCATAGTATCACCACCATTGCCACAATTACTACTACCACAACATCAAGAGCAAAGGTAACAGCAGTAGTAGTTGCAGCAATAGTAGTAGAATAGTAGTAGTAGAAGTCGTAAAATGAAGGCGATAATATTAATGATGGTGATGATAATGGTACACCGTTCTTATACACAGCAAAATTAGGCGTTAGTAAATCATTGCGCTCACGATAACATTATGTGTAATTTAATAGCATTATTGTGTTAGATATTTTTATATTAATTCCATGTGTGTTAGCTTTAGAGTCATTTTTTTTCTTCTAAAGTTAAATCTTATTTTATCACAGCACAAGACATTTAACATAAGTAGAGTTATATCGATTAATAGAAAACTTTTCTCCACTGCAATCACCTGGGCTTTGTTCAACTTTGTTTGGCTTTCTTTTTGCTTGTTTTGCTATTTTTTCTTCTTCATCTGTTTTTTTTTTTTTCTTTGTCTTCTTTAACCCACATCTTACTTCTCTCCCCTTTGGGTGCATATCACTTGCCCTTCTCTCCCTTGTGTATCCATCCTGAGAGTTTATCCATATTTACATCCTTTCCTTTATCCTTCTCTCTCTCTTTGTGTTTGTCTCCCTCTTTCCACTCCTGGGCTCTTTCGCATCTCTCTCTCTCTCTCTCTCTCTCTCTCTCTCTCTCTCTCTCTCTCTCTCTCTCTCTCTCTCTCTCTCTCTCTCTCTCTCTCTCTCTCTCTCTCTCTCTCTCTCTCTCTCTCTCTCTCTCTCTCACTCACTCACTGTCTCAGTTGTTCTCTTTGATCTTCTCTTTATTGAATTAGCACGTCACACATATGTAATGTGTGTGTGTGTGTGTGTGTGTGTGTGTGTTGTGTGTGTGTGTGTGTGTGTGTGTGTGTGTGTGCATGTGCGTTAGTCAGTCAGAGATACAGACAGATGGATGGACAAACTAACAAACAGGCCGAAGGAGAAATAAAAGAGACTTATTTGTGCTGAGACAGGGCATTCATTTGGCCAATGGCTGACTTCAAACGGAGGATTCAATTATGGGCCATCTGGTACAATTTCCAATTGACAGAAATGTCAGTTAGCTCCCAAACTTTTCCATTAGTCTCCACAATAGTGTAGTTGCACTAGTTGCGTTTCTATGCCGTGACGTGCATTGCGGCACTTGCTGTGTAATCCAAATGTAATTGCACTTAGGTCGACGAGGTTCCAACAGATCGTGATGTGTTTTGGAAGTAATGTCAAAACAGTCTGTAGTGTTATTTGTATTTTAGCTTAGGAATTAGAACTGTGTTTTCTGCTGTTGTTGTGTTATTGTTGTTGTTGTTGCACTTGTTGTTGCAGTTGTGCTGATGCTATGTTTTTCGTTTATTTTTGTTGCCTTTGTTTTATATCTTGCTGCTTTTTTATGATTGATTTAGCTTTGGGAGTTGTTGTGTTTTTGCCATCTTTGCAGTTCTGGCTGTTGAACGAAGGTTTTTGCTTTAGCTTATCAACTTCTTAAATGGGCTATTTGTCTAATGGAGATGTTGAAATGCAGGTGACTGGTTAACAAATGTGCTATCACATAAATTACTTAGCTGAGTCTGGCAGATCATCACTGTGCCTTTTTGAAAGAGCCGTACAGGGGTGGTATATCTACATTATAATTAGAAGAAACTTTATCTAAAGAGACAATGTGGACATTAGGTTGGTTTGTTGTCTTCTCATCGTTTCTTGAAAATCAGCACTGTTGCCAAAGTGTACACAAATGATTGTTTGTTACTTTCTTAATTATTTCTTTGTTATCCTACACCAAATTCAACGTTTCCAAAGTGTAAGTTTCCGTTGTAGTGCATTTTTCAGCTTAACACCCTGGGAGTCATCCAGAATATGGTATGCACACTGACTCACTCATCCCACCTGGAAATCACTGTGAGATCAGAAGTAAATTGGATGCGAGGTGAACGTTTATGACTGTTTTTAAGTAGCTGGCCACATTGGTAACCATACTCGGACTTCAAGGGAAAAAAGCATAAATGATAATCCAGAACTAGTTATGTTTGTTGTTTATGTTGCCTGTCACACAGTCTTATAATATCGTGTATCTTTTGCTCCCTTCTTATAATTATCGATACTTTGCTTCTCTTTCACACTTCCACAGAAACACACAAACAAACACACACACACACACACACACGCGCGCGTGCGCGCGCACACACACACACACACGCACACACACACACACACTGACACACACACACACACACACACACACACACACACACAACACACACACACACACACACACACACCACATACACTAACAAGCAAACAAGCAAACCCAGACGTAAAACGAATGGATCAAGCACTTGTTCATAACTATATCGAAACTTGCCTCTTTTCTCGCTGTATGTCCCAGTATCAAGACAACCTTGTTTCTGAAAGTATTCATCGATATATACATTTCTGA
>CM060316.1:76154169-76159169 GCA_030674155.1 Stramonita haemastoma | reverse complement strand
GCATGCAGAAAAAAATGGGTAGGCGCTGCACTTGTGGCGACGCGCTCTCCCCGGGGTGAGCAGCCCGAATTTCACACAGAGAAATCTGCTGTGACATAAAGTGGTCCAGAAAAAAAACAACAAATGTGTGCACAAGATGCTCTGCGTTCGTTCGCACACAAGACCTCTGTGTATATAGTCTCATCTGGAGAACTTTGGAGGGGGGCTGGAGTCGGCACTGATGTTAACTCTAGAGGAAAAATTGTCTTGCACGAAATTCGAACCCTCGTTAGCAGATCATGGGCGCATCACTATGAGCACCAGGCTATCCCGGGTGTGAATTCATAATCTATCAATCTCATCTGTGAACGGCTGCATGTCCATGAATAATTTGAAAATAAACATTTTGATATGTTTGCTTTACAAGATTCAGCGCTATTAGGGATTTCATATGTTATTATCTATTTTATTATTTTTTATACTTTTTTTTTTACTACGTTATTAGATTTATATTATTTTTGTTGTTCTTGTAACTATAATCGTCATAATCAGCATGAATATTATTATTATTATTATTATTATATTATTATTATTATTATAATTATTATTATTATTATTATTATTATTATTATTATTATTATTATTATTATTATTATTATTTATTATTACTATTATCATCATCATCATCATCATCATTATTGAGGAAAAAGAGACAGAGAGAGTGAGAGACAGAGACAGAGACAGAGAGAGACTGAGACAGAGACAGATGAAAGTAAGAATGATCAAAGAGGAAGAGGAAGAGAGCAGAAGAAAGAGAAAGAGGTGGTGGTGGGGGGTGGGAGACTCTAAATACCCTCAGGGTATTGACCTCTGTGCGTCTAAGGAGAGGCTTTCATTAAACCGTCATCGATAAAGGGGTGATTGGGAAGGATGAGATTATGTCAATCTTCCCTTTCTACTTCACAGCCTTTCTCCTTCTTTCCACTCTGCCTCTGTCATTGACACACAGCGTAGGACAAGGGGGCCAGTTTAACGAGGTGGACAGCCTCAGATAAGCAACGTCCACTCATTGCTTAGAGAAGGTTACTTCCAGTCCGATTCATTTTGTTAGAAGGGTGGTGTGTGTGTGTGTGTGTGTGTGTGTGTGTGTGTGTGTGTGTGTGTGTGTGTGTGTGTGTGTGTGTGTGTGTGTGTGTGTGTGTGTGTGTGTGTGTGTGTGTGTGTGTGTGTTGTGTGTGTGTGTGTGTGTGTGTGTGTGTTGGGGGGTGCATATGTGTGTATATGTGGGAGGGGGGAGGGACGGAGATGCATGTGTGTGTGTGTGTGTTGGGGAGGGGGTGCATGTGCATGTGTGTGTGTGTGTGTGTGTGTGTGTGTGTGTGTGTGTGTGTGTGTGTGTGTGTGTGTGTGTGTGTCGTGTGTGCGTGCTAGGGGTTTCTTGTGTGTGTATATGTGTGTGTGTGTGTGTGTGTGTGTGTGTGTGTGTGTGTGTGTGTGCGCGCGCACGCATGTATGTGTGTATGCTATGTGTAGGGAGTGTGTGGTGTGTCTGTCCCTCTGTCTGTGTGCCTGTCTGTCTGTCTCTCTGTCTGTCTGTGTCTGTGAATATGTGCTACTCCTTATCTCTGCATTGGTCTATCTTTGTCCTTCTCTTTTTTATTTTTATTTTTCTATTGCTGTATGTCTCTCCTTCTCTGTCTCAATCTCTGTTTCTCTTTGTAATTGTCAATGTCTGCCTATCTGTCTCTCAGTCTATCTATGTCTGTCTGTCTGTCTGTCTGTCTGTCTGTCTGTCTGTATGTATGTATCTGTCTGTCTGTCTGTCTGTCTGTCTGTCTGTCTGTCTGTCTGTCTGTCTGTCTGTCTTCTGTCTGTCTGTCTGTCTGTCTGTCTGTCTGTCTCTCTCTCTCTCTCTCTCTCTCTCTCTCTCTCTCTCTCCTCTCTCTCTCTCTCTCTCTCTCTCTCTCTCTCTCTTCTCTCTCCTAAGCATAATCGTGCACGGCAATTTGTTCTTCCAGTGTGTTTAAGCATAAGTATAGCCAGGGCCAAATTTCTGTAAACAGTCATCCTGTTTTTTAACCTGGTCTAATTCCTATTGAAAGATCAGCATAGCGTGTTTTGTTTATGCATTACTAGCACAATATTTGAGAATCATCGTTTTGGGGTATTTGGTGAAGAAGCAGAATAGCTTGTTTATAAGTAGAAACATATTTGTTTGCTCATTACACACATACAACTCCCAGGAGCGTACACAGAGCGAATTATAAGCCCATAGAAAATCCTCTCGATATTATGGCATTGCTTATGACGAGGTCAACCATCCAACAGCTATTATACAATCTTATCTTTTTTTCCTAAAACTGTGTAGATTAATAAACTACTTTCTGTTTGGACACACAGGTCTAATGATAAAACAGTAAAAAGTAAAGAGAGTGAGGAAAAGGCGGTTCAAAAGAGAGAAGTGGCCAAATAAACCCCAAAACATGTTAACACACTGACAAACTTTAATACGTAAAGACAGACAGACAGACACACAGTGACAGAGATAGCTAGAAACATAGACAGAGGAAGAGAGGGACAGGAAAGGAAGAAAGAGATCGGGGTTAAGTACCCCAGCAAATTCATTCATGTCTGTGTGGGAGCTGGAGGCTTTCATCTCATGGCAATCGACAGAG
The DNA here is from genome assembly GCA_030674155.1 of Stramonita haemastoma. Lineage (NCBI taxonomy): Eukaryota > Metazoa > Mollusca > Gastropoda > Neogastropoda > Muricidae > Stramonita > Stramonita haemastoma. The sequence continues at coordinate 76,156,515 of CM060316.1, read as the reverse complement.
CGATGGCTAGAAGGATCAGAAGACGTCAATCTTCCCTCTCTTCTTCCCTTCTCTTTCCTTCTGACATTGTCCTGCCTCTTCCTCTCCGCCTCTTTATACATCTTCCAGACAAGGAGTCTAGTTTCATGAGTTAGTTACATTCAGGTGTGCGGGGGATGTGGTGTAGTACATAGATCACATCACACACACACACAACACACACAAACAACACAACAACCACCACAACAAACACACAGCACAAACACATACATATATATATATATATAATTATATATTTATATATATATATATATATATATAATATATATATATATATATATTATACACACACATACATATGTGTATGTGTGTGTGTGGTGTGCGTGTGCGTGTGCGTGTATGTGCTTGTGTGTATGTATGTGTAAGTGTGTGTGTGTGTGTGTGTGCGGGTGTGGGTTTGTGTGTATGTGTGCGTTATGTATGCCGCTTTTAAACACAGAAAATGTTTCAAAAGGCGAAGAAAAAAAAGTTGCTTATCTGAGAGTGTCAGCACATTAACCTCACCTCCTTGTCTGAAGGTCTTTGCAGAGAGACAGGAGAGAGGGAAAGCTGGGAGGAGAGGGGCAGAGTGACGTAATCTCCCTCTCCGATCGACAGCTCTGTCAAGTGCACTTCACTAGAAGCCTCTAACCAGATCCACACACGGTGACAGACCACATGGTCACCCTAATCCATGCTGTTCCGAGTATATAGCAGTAAAAATCAAGATGACATTGGATACCAAACTAATACAAGCACCTCACTTCTTCCTCGTTAAACACTCAAGCAGCAATCCTGTTGATGTCATAAGGCAAAACTGCGTTACGCTGTCGTGTGTCCATGTCCCTACAAGGTCCAGGTATCTGACTTCAGGTCAGGGATGTATTGTTTTCTTTTAAGTCGTTCTGTACACAAATTCAGGAGAATGGAACAAAAAAGGTAAAAAGTTGACAAAGAAGAAGGTGACAAAAAGAAAAGGAACCAAACATAAACAAAGAGAGGATGGTGTAGACATATTTCTGAAGAATTATACATCTTTACAAGGTAGCAATGTCAATCTAACGGATTAAGGGTTTGAAATAAGAAAAGAGAAATACTTTAGCTTGATTATGTTTCCACTAAAAGTTCTATTCCCTGTAAATTATGATTCGATGCACTGTCATGCATATATCTAGACCTCGTCATAGCACCTGCTGTAGGCAGTGTCTGGTGGTTTCATTCTGATGTGAATTGTTTCAGAAAATCCTGTCTCTCTGCCCATGCTTTCTTCTCTTGCTCTGTCTTTCCAGGCATTTTTGTCTCACTGCCTGTGATTTAAACAACTCGTATCCAGTAACAGATTTCAAGAACACAAGTCACATACAACACACCAGGGGAGGAATACCAAGGTAAAGCGCGTTTAAGCGCCACCTTTTGTGGCAAACTTCCTAGCTGTAATTGGACGTCTTCTACCAAAGGTCTTTTCGTTGTCAGCGCAGTAAAGTCCAGAATGATCTCTCGCCTTCACTTCGGGACATTTCATTCCATCTCACTCTTAAGAAAACACCTTAAAACCTTAATTAAACCTTTAATAAAGCCATTGTCTAGATGCGTCCCCTCTTGTCTTCCTTTCCACTTTCCTTTTCCACGAATTTTCATAGTCGCATGTTGTTTCGAAGAAAATAACAGTAGAAATAGACCGCACCAGTTAGGATAGTTTCGGTCTTATTTCACTAAGTTGCTACCCGTGAACCATTGATATATGCACACCACCCAGAACTGTTGACATCCTCCCTCTACCAGCTGTCTCAGGGACCTCTCCATTGCAGGCTGTTTGGGGGAGATGCCTCTACCAGCGCCTCTGGGCAGTCGTAACAGCTCCAGCACAGGGGTGAACTGACTGAGCAGTTAAAGTACGGTGACTATCTCGTGACTACACTTACCTCCTGGCTAAAATCCAGATGAATCTGCTGACCCCTGAAGTGTTGATAGCTTAGACAGAAAACAGAATCTGAGACCAGCATGTACTGCGCAGTAGGTTAACGTGATATGCTACTGGCTGATAGATTGCGTGCGAGTTCAAATACCAAAAGGCTCATTGTTTTATCGATTCTGGTGGGCAACAACCTAGGATCAGTTACTTTGCTACTGACTCTTTGAAAAGAGTTGGACCTAGAGTCAAGCTTCACGCACTTCATGGATGGGATGGTGAGAATGTTTCTTAAATTATCTGATCAACATAGCATATACATGTATCTATGGGCGAGATTGACACTTGGATGATAATCATATTTAGTAATAGGAAGCGTAAAATACTTCCAATCAACAAGTCTCAAAGGAGGCGTACTT